>BCLX01000002.1:2627655-3125420 GCA_001602355.1 Yarrowia sp. JCM 30695
TCTACAAYAGGTCCACAGCTCAGCCTATGGCTTCACTGTTCAGAGAAATATGGTCTACAACAGGTCCAGAGCAKSWCACAGCTTCGCTGTTTGCAACTCTTCAGAAATACATGGCTTACAACAGGTCCAGAGCATGACACAGCTACGCTGCGTCCTACTCTTCAGAAATACGGTCTACAATAGGTCCACAGCTCTCAGCTTCGCTGTTCGCTGTTCAGCTACGGCTCGTGCGCTCACATGAAATAATACATCTTTTTCTTTTATAAACAACCGTTTAAGCCTGGACAGACTGAGTTCGGAGAGAAGAGGCTCGTCGCTTCTTCTCCTCGGCCTTCTCAGACTTCTTCTCGGCAACTCGCTTGGCCAGCAGCTGGGCGTACTCGGCAGCAGCGTCCTTGGAGGCCTGGATGGCCTTGACCTTCTTCTCTCGGAGCTGGGCCTTGTGGGCCAGTCGTCGGGGAGTGATGAGTCGCTGGATCTTGGGGGCCTTGGTGTAGGTCTTGCCGGACTTGGTGGTCACCTCTCGTCGAATAACGTACTGTCGCACATCGTCCTCCTTGGTGAGGGCAAACAGCTTTCGGATGTTGTTGGCTCGCTTGGGGCCGAGTCGTCGGGGGACGGTCTCGGTGGTCAGACCCTCAATGTCGGCGTCGCCCTGCTTGACAACAACAACGGAGAGAACAGACAGGTCGGAAGAGACAATGCATCCTCGAACGGACTTTCGCTTTCGCTCTCCAGCTCGTCGAGATCTGTAACAAGAAGACTCCTTGGACAGCAGAAGTCGCACTCGGGTGGGGTGCATGACTCCCTGCTTCATGGGGAAACCCTGCTTGTCGTTACCGCCGGTAATCTTGAGCACGTAGCCCTTGAACTCGTCACCGAGGAAGTCGGCCTCGACCTCCTGGCCCATTCGCTTCTCGTAGAAGCCTCGGACTCGGTGCTCGTCCTCAATATCAATGCACTTCTGGGTGCCCTGAGCGGGGTATGCGATGTTAAGCTGGGTTAGCGGTGTTTGAATGTTTGGAAATGTTTCGATAGAAGTCTCATTTTTCACCTCGATTTGACATGATTTCAACATCAAATCATCGTCATGAATAATTTCTCCTGCCATACCACTCTGGCCCCTCACGTCCTCCCCTCGTGCCGTCTCATCACCTTGCTTCAATCGTCACTCACCTTCATTTTGCTATTGTCGAACGCTGTAGAGAAACGAAGTGAAAATGTCAAGATTACAGGTGGGAGCAGAGTCGAAAGCGTAAAAAAGCGAGTCACAAATCTAGGGTTTCTAGGGTTACGCACGTGACTGGGGGGACTCACACCCAAAAGACAGGTCCCAACTCCCAACTCGAAGCTTAAATGGCCGCAGTCACGTGACCACAGAAATGAGGGTAACGATAATCCCATGGTGAAACTCGTTAAAAAAGTAAATAAAAGTATTGTTAGGGCTTCTCATCATTTCTAGACCCTTTTGGACTCTACTTCACCACTTTTCTAAGGCCCATCTCACACACCCTAGAACTTCTCGTATTCAAAAACGATACACCTTAACCTTAATTTTTCTCAATCGGGAAACGACTCTGATTAGTCAGCCGAGGAAAGGTTGTGATTAGTCAGCTTATAGGGGAAAAGTGATATTTGGTGTTTTTCACCGCCATGAGTGATGAGACGTTTGTGGGGACATAGAATCTTGGTTTTTCCACTCACATGAGCAACTACAGATGTTTTCACTTACTGTTACTCCTGCATGAAATGCCGATATGGTGAAGGGCTTTGACTCTCAGCTGCAGGAGAGATGTCGACAAGAGTAAGGCGGTGTTTGGTAGGGGTGAGGGTGAGGTGAGTGGTTATGAGTAATTTGGGGTGGTTGTAAGAGGTTATGAGTTGTGTGTGTGTAGAAGTTGGGTCTGTATTGATGTTGAATAAGCGGAATAGGGAGGCTATGATAGGTTGGAAGTGATTACGTAAGCACTTTGACGTAGGTAAGTGAGAGGTTTCCCAACGCTAAGAGGGCATATATGGGCTTTTGAGAGGTTAGAGTTGCAGAAATATATCCCAATCCCTGATTTAATGACGAAGAAGTGTTCTCTTGATTCGAGAAAGAAGATATGCTTAAAGAGCTACTGTTAGTAAGCTAAGTATCTGTCTACAGTACAACTTCACTGAAGCTATTGAATGGTAAACGTTGTGAAGTTGTTCTTCATTGGCACTCTTTCCTCTTGCTTATTGAAACGAATTGGTTTGTAATGTCTCTCAGTGTTCACACCTTTCCTGTTATGTGCTTCTTACCTTCTGGTATCTCCACCTTCTCAGATTGAAGTTGTATCTCATAACCCACCATAACTTCTGAATAAATCTGTATCCACCCCTAAACACCCCTACATGCCTTGAAGCCCACCATTGTCTAACCCCAATTCACTTTGATCATCCATATACTTCTATAGATGTCTCATGAGTTATAGCAATCTCTAACATGGACCTCAACGTACTTCACACTTGAAACACTGAAAACATGAACATCGTCATTCCTGTGAGACATGATAAATGCACTCAGTTAGCCATACACCTCCACCCGCATGCATCGATAACGCGATAATCTCTCTACTTCGCCTACAATTCTCGTCAAACTATTAAAGTGTATTGTACAAGGAGTGTTAGTACCCAGAATGGGTTTATTATATACCAAAAATTGCCACATTGTGTCCGTGGTAACAAGTTCGTACCCCTCAGGCTGATGCATCGTCCCCGTAAGCCATATCATTTCATATCCCTCTTCAGCCATAACCCAAATCCTCCCTCACCTCATCCCACCTTCTCCCCTACCCAAGCCTCTGCTTTTTAACGTCCACCTTACTGTCACTATTGTCCACCCTCTTCTTATCCTTACAGGCACTTGTGGGAATCAGAGACCCTCCTGCTGAGAAAGAAGACCCTCCAGCAGATCCAGGGTTGAAGTTCCACTCTGTGCCGTAGAAATTGGACGGACTAGGCAGCAAGTCGTTGATATACCGTGACGGTAGTGCTGCTGACAACGGAGTCTGTTCTCCATTCAGCAAGGTAGGCTTGGCAAACGGGTTTCCAGGTCCCACTCCCGAATTATTAATGTACGAGGAAGGAGAGGGTGGTGGCAGTAGTAGAGCAGCATGGGACGTGTTTTCGTCCTTGGAGCCGTCTATCGGAGTTCCCTCTCCTGATGTGGATCGAGAATTGCCCTGTTGGCCACCTGTAGACCCAGGATTGCCTCCCGTGCTTCCACGTTTCTCTCCGGGGATCTGGACCTTGAGTTTCGGTCTGGTGACGGAGTTTTGGCGCGAGGAGACCCTTGATGAGCCCTCAGAGCCAGGAATGTATCCACTTCCAGCTCCAGCAACCCCCTGACCCATAGGATGGTTTCCTCCAGCAGTGGCAGGGATGGAAGTAGGCGGAATATCGTTAGTTCCGCGTCTAATGTCCATCAGGTGGCCCGCCAACGAGCTCATTTCCTGCGAAATGGGCGTAAACTGGCTCTTGTGATGCTGTTGTTGATGCTGATGCTGCTGCTGCTGCTGCTGCTGCTGATGCTGGGCGTGCTGCTGCTGCAACTGGTGGTGGTGTTGCTGCTGCTGCATCATCTGCTGCTGCAAAAGCTGCTGCTGGTGCGGATGCTGGCCCATCTGGCCCATGCTCATGTAGTCATAGTACCGCTGCTGGTCAGGGTGATGGGGATGAGGCATTTGCTGTTGGGCAGCTTGTTGGGCCTGCTGGGCCTGCTGAGCTTGCTGCTGGGGAGTCAGCTGCTGCTGAGGAGTCACATTCTGAGGCATCTGGGGAGTCACACTCTGGGCCATCTGGGGGGTCACGTTGGAGTTCATCTGAGGAGTGGCGTTCTGAGTGCCGTTATTGGACGTTTCCTCGTCCTCCTCTTCGTCGTCCTCGTCCGTGGGCTCGCTCTTGATGCTCGTGACGCTTCCAGAAGCCCGGTGGTTGCTCTTCTTCTTGGTGCCATTGTAGTCCTCAGGCGTCTTCTTCTCGTAGGGAATGGACTTTTGGTATCTCTGGATGAGCTGGTTGGTGTCTGTGGACGAAAACTCGTAGAGCTTCTGGTTGGCGCCAAAGACGATCACGGCAATGTCTACCTGGCAGAGCACAGACAGCTCGTGGGCCTTTTTGAACAGACCTGCTCGTCGTTTGAGAAAAGTTCTGAGTTAGTGGCAAGAGTAGGGAGGGGGAAAGTAACACGGTCCATGTCGTGACACAAACGGCCCACAGAGATACTTATAGAGCGCCTGTTTCCTCTTGTTTCCTCTGGAGTTGCTTCATCTTCTCCTCTTGTCATACTCACACTGAACGGTTGCGTTCGTCTTCGAGCGGTTGAATAACAATCTTGCGACGTCCCATGGTGAAGTGTGTGTGTGTCGAGCGGTCGTATGGCGGTTTCTGCGTGCGTCACAGGTCGGTGGTGATATAAATCTCGTCTGTCGTCTCGTGTGGTTTCGCACGTAAATATGTCAGAATGAAGTGCTATTAATAGCAAGGCAGCTGCAAACTGAAAACCCTGAAAGCTCCTGCTCCCAACGTCACCGTACGTTTTGCATGCACGGCTCTCACAGGATATTGGAAGGTTAAACGGGAGACGTAGGGGTCTGTGGGAATTCTGGGTGGTTGCGAAGGCATAGACGAGTTGGTTAGCCGATGAGTGCTGTTTTCCAGACGCTGGAAATTGATTTTTCCACTTTCCAGCGCTTTCGAGCTACTTTTGAGCGATTTACCCCGTTCCCCTTTTCCAAAATCCTGCTAAAACTCCCTTTGTACAGCTCGACGTAAACGGCGTGTTGTACTTTCCCAGGCATACTTTGTCCCTCCCATCTCCCAAGGCATATTCTAGAGCACCCCTTGACTCGTTTTGAGACTCCTCTAAAAGCTCTGCTAGGTGGCCTCTACAAAGACAGGCTAGTTTGGTGCTTACTAATAGCCGCTACTAGAGATATGTGGCGATTTGGCGGCATTCTGGTGAAACAAGAGCTGAAACAGACGTGGATCAGCTGTCGTCTTTTTCTCCTCCTCCAAAACTCACCCCCACACTCGCGCTGGGCGTGTTGCTTCTAAAGATAGTAACATGTACAATCAATGCAGACCCCCGAAGCTTACTATAAATAGAACCAACGCTTTCAGGACAGAGTAGGATACCACACAACAGCCAAACGAGAAGTGAGCGCCAGCAAAAGGGTTGCAAAAAAGTTGGCTCTTTGTCTAGATGTGTAAGTTACGCGAACTGAGACAGGGTTTTCAAAAGGTGTGATGGAGTAGAGATGCTACAAGCACTGTAGATGTTAGTACACTCTGTTGATATGTGCTCACTACCAATACCAAGAGAAGTAGTTGATTTATACGGGTTATAAGCCTACAAGTAGTCCGTATTTGTACTCTCACACCATCCACCAATCTATCAATCAACTACTCCTCCCCACACTCTGGGGTGCATACGGAGATTATGGTAAGACCCGACGCGATGAGCATCTGTCATGCTTTGCTAAATATACATTTAGACACGCAGGATACGAGCAAGGCACGAGAGGCACTGGCGAGGCGTTCCTGACATGGCCCTCTCTTTCTGCAACACCGACAGGGGTTCTAACGGTAATCTGCCAAGATCATTTCATCTGGCCATGCAGCTTGCACTTTGCGTTTGATTATTCAGTACAACCCGGTCTTGAGGGTGCACGAGATGATGCAACAGCGATGAGGTCGATACCCACGTGTTGTACCAGGTCTACTTCTAGCACTTCTTCTTGTGTATCAATTAGTACCGGTATTAGTGTGGTGGTGGGTTCTGTATGTGAAGTGCCTTTCGACGGCTATATGTGTAAAGTGTGGTGTGTTAGCTGTTCTGATCTACTTCAGATTGGACAAGAAACTCTCCACGTACTTCTCCACCTCTGGGACTATGCTATCATCTTCGGCAACAGCAATAGAGATACTGATAGGACCTCCCTTGATACCCACTGTAGAAAACTGAATGAAAGGACAGGTGGCTCCAGTGCACTGAGAGAACCGTAGTCGCTCGACCGATGGAGACGTCTCCAGAGCAGTCAGATTACTCAGCGAGTACATGCCGTGTCTCTGGTAGTTGTTTGTATGGGAAGCAAAGTAGTCTTCCAGGTCCACAAAAGGAATGAGACCGATGATGTGCATGAAAGGGTAGCCTGAGAACCAGGTGGACACACTGTCCTTCTTGATTTGGTCCTGGTACACCTTTGCGACTTCCAGAAACCCAGGAGGAACAGTTCCTTCTTTGAACTCCACATCCTCAGGTTTAGGAACAGGGTTGTCGAATAAAGACTCGCCCACTACCATTCCGAGACGTTCGGGGTCCTGGCCAGGGGTGAATTTACGAGCATTCCAGGGAATCGAACCGCCCACTTGAGTTTCGACAGCATCAGGATACTTGTCATGAAGCACCTTTGACGACGAACAGACTAAAAGTGCATACAGACCAGCACCTCCACTGATGGAGTTGGCTTTGCACATTTTGAGAAAAGCGCTTGTTTGCTCAGAAGACATGTCGATAACACCATAGTATCCTGTCCAAGGCAAGACCTGAGGAGGAAGAGAGGTTTTGGGCTTTGAAAAAAGGTACTCGTTGGCCAATTCTTTGACTAATCGAGAAACGGGAGCAGAAACGGTAATCTGTTTCTCAACTGGAGGAGGCAGTTCCTTTTGTGACACCTGAACCTCGGTATCGTCACTCCCCTTACCCTCATTGTATTCCTCAATGTACTTGACCAATTGACGACATGCAAACGATCCCGACATTCCGTCTAGCAGAGTGTGGTCGTAGAGAAAGAGAATCTCGTGTCCATGATCCAACACATACACTTTCCAGTGAGTTTTTGTGAGATCAAAACGCACATAGTGGAGATCAGATTGCGATTCGCTCACTGATTTGTCCATGAACGTTTTTGTGTCGAGAAAATCGGCCACGGTGTACTTGTCAGGCGAGATTTTGTGCATTTCGTACTTGCCTGGCTTTTCTCCTGTGATTACCACTCCCAGAATGGGTTCATTGTGCAGTAATCGAGAAACAGCATAGGTGACTGCCTTGGTTGAAGCTGCCTGTTTGAGTCTGGCGCTCACAAACACGTTGGAGTAGCTGCCAAGACGGCTTCGGGTAGCCGCGTAGGTTTCGTGGGGGCCTAGTTTTCGAGACATGTGGTGAAAGTGAGAAAGAGAGACGCGATGGTCGTGTGCAGTAGAAGGTTTAACAAATTAAACGTCATCAACGTTAATTTAATTAAGCCGCATAGAGTGAAGTGGGATGAACTGTGTATGTTCAACAACTTAGCATACCATGTCTACAGTGATACCATGTCTACAGAAACGACATCTACAATTGTGCAGCATATCTTCTTTGATCGCAGTGATAAGACTTCAATGATTCTGTTCATAGTGATTTTCAGTGAGCACCATTATACCATCTCCAAAGATACCATCTACAATGATACAATATCTACCACGATTAACGGATACAATGATCAAGCCAACATCATCAGATTATTGTGTTCATGTTGTTCATCGTTTGATTCTGTTTATGAATAGCTCGTTCAATGATCTTGTCTATCATCTTGTCCTCAATGTTCTTGTCTGGAGTATCTACAATGCTATCTACAAGCCATCTACAAGCCATCTACAAGCCAATTTTTGTCAGTACAAGAGTTAATTAAATATAAAGTGGCACAGCCGAAGAAGAGAAATGTGGTCGTCCTGTTTAGGCGGAGGAGACGGGGTGGGCAGAGAGCAGGCTCTTGAGGGAGCCGGTCTCGAGACCAAGAGAAGAGGAAAGAGACTCGATGCCGGGCAGCTTGCCAATCATCTGCAGCAGCAGAGACACGTTCTTGAGCAGACCGTCAATGGCCTGGACCAGAGGAACAACGAGGTAGTCGACCAGACCGCCGACCAGGAGAGTGACGAGCTTCTCGACAACCAGAAGAAGGCCGTGGATGACAGGGTTGGCGGCAATCTTGGCAACGAGGTTGACAACAGAGCCAACGAGGGGGATCTTGCCGAGATCAGCAAGCAGCTTGTCAACGCCAGTGTTGAGAGCAGTGAAGGTGGAGGTCAGAACAGAGATCTCGGTGGGTCGGTCTCCAGGAGGCTTGATGAGGGTGTTGACAGTGCCGTCGACGAGAGAAAGAACGGTCTCGACATCGGCATCGACGTCCTCGATGGCGTTCCAGAGCTGTCGGGCAGCCAGCTCGTTGGAAGCAGGAGCAGGAGCAGGAGCAGCCAGAACCATGGAGGCAAAGGCAGAAGCGGCAATGTACTTGATGGCAACCATTGTAGTAGTGAAGAGGTGTTTGGGTGAAGAGAAGAAAGGTGTTTGTGAAGAAGAAGCTGTTGTTGTTTGATGTCGAAATGAGAGGGCTTCTGGAGGTCCTTATAAGCTGTTCTGGAGACCCTGGAGGGTGGCTGAAGGGTGGAGGGTATCTACGCTTCCACCTTGGCTGGTATCGGTATCTAGATTCAATTAACCAAGCCCCTGGGGTGGATGCATGAGCTCCAGCGACTTTTCCTATCTCCTCACCAGCTTTATCTCTTGCATTAGGTGGGTATATTGAAAGGTTGTGCACGAAAAGGTGGACGTCGAGCTGCGCAGACTTTGGCTAGTCCAGGGACTAGTTGGAGTTAATTTCGAGGCTAGAATTGTGATCTGGGGTCTGGAGAGATCTCTCACTCATCTCAAAATGAACAATTGGTATCACTTCTTGGTAATTTTCACCTCCACTACATCTGCTTTCATCGCTCTTGGCTGCGACGGAAACGCACCTCTCACGAGTGAAGGATGCACCGTAGAAGAGTGATAAGCGTCTTCTTCACTTTTCCCCTTGTCTTCCCGAGACATGTTCGGGGAAGAGTCTCACAAATCTCCCTCCCATTGGCCCAACCAGCTTATCTCTCTATTGTGGGGGTGGACATAGTGGAGTTTGTACTGCAAAAGAGTGCACATCGCCAATTACCTGCATGCCGAACAATGACGTTGGGTTAGGACTTACGACAATAGGGAGCCGATCCTGGTCTCAAGGTTACGTATTGCAACTCCAGCAGCTCTCCGGTTCTTTACTTTTTCTCGAAACGCGGTGCAAAGAAGATATACCTGAGACATGTTCCTTGGAGATAGACAAGAGTTTGATGTGTGTGGTGAACGATAGTGAAAACGAATCTTTCAAGGTCAATACCTCACTATTCGTGAGTCTCCACCCTATCAATTCCGAGGAAGGGGTTTTCGTGCATACGACCTTGTATCTATGAAGCTGGCCAACGTAAATCTCCGACCCCAACTTAGAGCTGTTAGCGAACCTCGAGGAACAAATCTAGCTTTTCGTCGCGAAAAGACGTCGTTTTCGGTAGACGGTATTGGTGGGCATCTTATTATACCTTGAGTCTACTCGGAGGTGGAGTGCGTCGCTGCGTCCGGCAGTGCATAAGCGAGAGATGCGATGAGGTGGATTGATAAGTCGATTAAACGACGGACAACGGGAATTGGGGTTTACAACATGTTTTGAAGTATTTCGGAGACATTTCTTTTCAAGATATTTCCCTTGTACTTCTCCTATCACCCCTGATGCACTCTCTCTCCCTCGAATAAACTCAAGTAAGAGTCACACGATAACGGAGTCCTATAGCCATCTTCAACACCCTGCATTGCCAGCCATTCGAAAGAGGAAAGTAATGAGAGAGTCTACTGAGCCTCTGTGCGTCCGCCGTTGTGATTTGCTGTGAAAAATCTGCTCGTGGGCTATCTCCCTTGGAAGACGGTATCGCTCTTCCTCCCCACCACTTTTACCGTCGATCGTTGCTCCCCACCAGGATCAACAAGCGAATACGGCGAGAAAAGAAAGCAGCCATACGGTGTGCACAATACAGAGAGTTGATTAGACTTGGACTGTGAAAAACGTCCACTCTTTGAGTGGGTTGAAATGAATTAACCCCGGTCTTGGCAACTGATAAACTTGTCGTTGATAGCTATTTGATATCTAGACACTCATGATTGGTCACACGACAATCAAAAGACTTCTATCATGTCGTCGAGTAGACGCAAATCTTCCCCCAACTCTCGTTAGTCGTCAATTAATCAATTTCCATGCTCTATCTATCTATAATATTTACATTTCCCCGTTATCCCTCGTTATCAGCCCTATGGGCATGTCTTTTGTTAGGTGAAGAGAACAGTGAGATATCTAAAACGACAACAGTCAAACGACAACAGTCAAACGACAACAGTCAAACGACAACAGTCAAACGACAATAGTCAAATGTCCATGGTCAAACGTCAATAGTCTCAGAAACCCCACTCTTAACCCCCCTCGTAGAGTTCATTGGCTTTACCGGTTATACTCCCTTCCCTCCCCTCCTCCATGCTAATTGCACCAAAGCTTTCTTGCTTTCTACTGCAACTTGTGTCGGGTGTGGTCCTCCAGACCGAACGGATCGTACACGTCGAACGTCTTGAGAGCGGTCTGGTACAGCAGCAACATGATACTGCTCTGGGTCGAGGTCCACACAAACCGCGGCCAAACACCCGAAAACAGACCCGCAAACCGCTCGGTTCGCCATATCGTTGCCAACGACCGCAGCACACTGTCCGACAGAATCACCCGCGTGTCTGTGGGGCCTCCAACCGAGGTGGGTTTGGTGATCTGGGTCTGCAGACGGGTTTTGACCACGTCCAGGGGAGTCGTGATGATGCCTGCCAGACCTCCTCCAGCAGCACCGGTCAGCAGCTCCAAACCCACGCCCATGTCCTTGCCATGGCCCACATAGTCCTGGGCCCACTGGTGGAACTTTTCGTAAAAGGCAAACTGGAGACCTGAGAAGGGCAAGTCTCGAGCCAAAGTCGCCTTGTATCCAAAGAAGAGCGCTCCGAGGCCCTCTTTTCTATAAATCGTCTTGAGCGCGTCGCTGAAGCCCTTGTAGTTGTACCCCGAGTAGAAGTGGGGGTTGTTGTGTCGTCCCTGGAGCTGCAGTCGGGTCTTGAGCACCTCGGACGGCACGTACCACACTGACGACACCAGGTCGCCCAACAGACCGCCCAGCAGATGCACAAAGGTGTCGGGCGCCTTGTAGTACGCTCCAATTCGCTTTGTGGTTTCGTACGTGCCGAAAAACATGCAAGTGGCCGGGAAAGATCCTAGCAAGGCCGGAGTGAAGCCAGCGTACAGGCCTCTGAAGAAGCCCTCCTCCAGGTAGAGCGTCGAGTAAGCTCGCAACATGGAGCGGTACTTGAGCGCATGCGGAGCACCCTGCTGTCGGGTCTTGACCGTGTCTAGAGAATGCATGACCGAGTCTCCGGTGGCTCCTCCGATTCCTCCAGAGAGCACCACGTATGCTAGGGGCGATTGGGACGACAGCGAGTCTGTGTCATCGGCTTTCATGGTTGGCGCGGGAGAAAGAGAGTGTGGGGTTCCCCAATCGGATCTGTGACACGTTGGTCGTTGAGCACGTCCGGTAGTAGGTGGGTCTGGTCGAAATCTCGAGGAAGGCTCAGAAAAAAACATGGTTTGAAAATTGTATGCATGATCTGGTGCAGGACGGGGGTTGTGGGTTCGACTTGAGGGGGGGACGAAATTGGCAAGAACTGATAGTGGCCTAATGAAGGAGCGCAATATATTCTTGGAGGTGTGGTTTGTCCGTTTATGAGGTGTTTTCAATTATGGAGCCCAAACTATGCGGGTATGACTGACCCTCTCTTTGGTTATACTCGGCTCTCTACTGCTCTTCAGTCTATTGGAAGCAAGTCAGTAAGGAGCAAAGACGCTAAATAGTGCACTTCTCGAATATGATTGAACAAGCCGGAATTATAATGTTGCAGTGATGGGACGGGGGTGGAAAATTCTCACTGGTAGCTACAGTGCAACAGTGTATGCTGCAATGACATGTGAATGATGGAAGACAGCGTGGGTACAAAAGTCCATATATTAGAGGTAACAGAGACTAAGGAAGTAGATGAGAGTGATCGTCGTGAGTGATGTAACATATTGTGGCTTTCATTTCCTTGTCAACACGTTTCATTTACTTTCCATGAAACATTGCTTCATACTTCTCTTCATGCTTACTAATCCAGAGTCTAGACCACCCAGAGATTATGAGTGTGTATGTAATACAGTATATGCTAAATCAGCTGAATGTTGTGTCATGGGGACCTCCCTCTGTTTGTTGACAAGATCCCCTGAATACCAGTGTCTCTATGATGTCCTGGCTTCACGTCTTCCTTACCATGTGAACCACTCATTGTATTGAAGACTGTGTTCATTCAAAAGCGTCGATGACTGTTGAACGAAGTCGACCTACCCATACTTAACAAGCAGACAACGCTCATAGCCTCCTCCCCTTGCTTACTCACCGTCAGGTCTAGACTGAATACAAGCCTTTGTTAGCCAGGCACGAAATTGTTTATCTTCCAGGGTTCCATATGACCAGCAGACTTTGGCCGTTGTATCTCCGTGTAGATTTATCCAGCTCGTCCCACGCCTCCTGTTTTGGTGAGCTCTGGTACGAAGATACAGACAGTACATCAATTATGAGCTCACACCTATACATCAACGAGTACGAGTACAACCTGTCACTACCGGTACAGTACTTGTATCCATACACTCACTCACGCCCCTCTCGTCATTTGACCAATGCGTATCCACCGGCTATACATGGCAGGTTATAAATATCAATAACCAAATAATAGCACTTGGCTATGGCGCTTGTTTGTATCATCGGACGTATACAGATACGAAGATATGCAGACGAGACCGCACAGACGTGGGAAGCGCTTGAGAAGACACAGTGAGTGAATATCCGCCGTCGCTGTGCGTTTTGACCAGGTATGGATGTGCATCTCTGCCCAAAAGGCCCAAAACGGCGTCTTTAGCGGACCTTTTGCGCCAAAAGACGAGGGTGAGCGAGTTTATAGGCTAGGGGCCCTCTTTGCAGGATCATAGGTCCAAGTTATTGTTGAGACAGACGCAGCTGAGACGTTTGTACGTCTTTCGCTTACGCATCGACGTCTCGCCAAAGCTCGTACTCGCGTTTTTATGTCGTCCCCATTCTCTTCAGTCAACCTAGAAGTGTTTACAACTCTGTCCCTGACCGTCGGCGTAACCGAGATTCAAATGGGACGTTGACATATTTGGCTGAAGAGAGCCCTACAGGGTTGAGCGCCGTTAGGTTTGCGTTTCTTGGCCCGTGGGTTTCACTTGCTTGACGGGGATCAGACTCTGGTATTTACCCACGAGAACCTCTGGAGGAGGGCCGATTGCCCGCAGTAAAAGTTGAAAGGCGACAATCGTGCCGCCTGTGTAAACAATGCAAAAAACGAAGTGAAAAAAATAAAGACGGGGCTAGTGGAGCTCTTCCCGGCACTAGCGAGGGAGCCCAAGTGCAGTAGCAGCATGTGTATCTGGTTTTTGGCCTTCTGGAGCTGGAACTCTGAACGCTTCTTTCTTAAGCGAGGGTCTAAGAGAGCTCTCACAACTATAGGCGAATCTGGACAAGCCTTGTTTTGCGTTTGCCTTTGGACCAACAACCATGCATGTGGTCTGCCCTCTCTTATGGGCCTGAGAGTTTAGACGACACTCACAACCACTGGTTTTGTGAACTTTGACATGCATCCGACAGAGGCTGTTGAAACACTGAAACTGGGGTTGTGCTGGGGTGTAATCTTTTGTAAGCAGCCAGAACGTGCATCGTGTCCATACAGCGTTGTGTCTTTGCGAATTGCGTACTCGTATCCGAGTGCTGAGCTCGCTCTCGCACACCCTTGTCTGCTGGTGTGATTGTCTCAAGAACACACCAGTGGCTGACAAAGAGCTGTAGGTTGGCATTAGTCCACTTTGGGGGCTTTAGCGCAGACATTAGTTCAACTTCCTCAGCCATATCGCGCTAGCGAGAACCTTGAGACGGGCTCATGAGCTGCCACGTAGCACAAATGTCACTGTTGACGTCTCTAGGAAGGCAGCAAGCTGCTCAATGGGTTGTATTTGAGCTGTCCGACTCTAGTTTGCCTCTCTTCCACACTTTCTGGGGAAACAAGAGAGCGTGGGGAGGGTTGGTGAGAGTTGGCGAGAGTTCAACCTCCAGTCATGTGCCAGAGGGTGCTTTTTGTAAAGATACGGATTTTCGGTAACATTACTTGTTCCGGGAAGAGCTCTTTGACAGCTCCGACTAATGGCTTGTTCTACAGAGCATTATAGACCCATGCGCTTTGGCGCCATTTGGTCGACAAACAAGCCCCACGTCATTAGTCCAGGAACAGATGTGAAACCTGTTACAACGCGAGTCTGGGGGCTCCCACATGACGCCACCCTTGTTTGGTCTCTCCCCAGCTCCTCACACCCATAAACGAGGAGTGCGATAGAATTTGTCGTAGGGCCCTGCGTGCTGGCAAAAGCAACGCCCACCCCACGCATGTGTTTCTCGTCTGGATGGAGAGTGACGTCTGACAGCTGACACATGTCCAGACTCGCCAGTGGTACGATTCCAAGGGCGTTAGTGTGTTGAGAACCAGTGTTACACCATGTGCCGGTACATACGAGGAGGGACAATAGTCTGACCCGAATAAGCTGGAAGCCAGCAGCTGTTTAGGCGATTACACCGTGAGATCTCCAAACCTATTCACCGTCAGCCTCGTAATTTAGTGAACTTTTAACGGCTCTCCCCTCAAGAGGAGAGGGTTAAGAGACACACCTTGACAAGCGAGACAGAGTGTGAGGGTATAAATGACATTTTAGTGCAGAGCGACAGTTTGCGGAGTTCCGCTGTGTCGCTCAAAAACAACATCCTGGGGGTGATCATACCTGTAACTCGTATTCAGGGAATCTGAAACCGAACGCGTGTTACCCGGCAAACGGCCCGTATTCGTCTCGACTCCATACGCTTTACTTTTTAAAACTGTATGGCTGATGGCCGGTGCAAAAAAAAAAAAACTGTGGCAGCAGATCCACAAGCACAGAGTTAGACAGACACAAGCTGTGAAACCCTACAGGACGGTGCATTATTTGGAGCCGCTTTTGCTGCTAAACCTTTGGATTCTCTCTCTCCGACCGTGATGGTCTCTACGAACCAAGACGGCGTCGTTGGAGATGCAAGGCCAAAGGAGAAATGCAAGACAGCGGGTGCTTGTCCTCTGCACCGCCAGGAGGTCTTTATCCAGTCCAAATACGCCTTTTTTTTGCCTTTCACGTTACTTTGTGCTCCGGTATCGTATGCTTGTAGCCGGAGTTTACGCTCTCGTTTATAGGGAGATTGGAGGCGGTTTTTTTTTTCATTCCTTTCTGGTGGTAAACCCACGGAGGAAAAACAAACGTGCTATTTGCGGCGGAGAGAGGTGCAAATAAGGCTCCGGTGGCCGAGCATCCGGGCTACCGGCGCGACATAGCGTTTCCAATAGGCTTGTTAAGGCGTTTGGAAATGAAATTATCAATAAATTCCCCCGCTATTACTCCAGTCCCGCACCCCCAAAAACAATAAAAGCTGATCCTGGATGTCAGTGAACCTAAACCTAACAAGTGAACCAAATCAAGAGAGAGCATATCAGTTGACGACAATGAGACGTATGCCCTGTCTGTCGGTGGGTGCCTGTATGTACCTGCGAAGAGAGGCGGTGTCAGCTGTCCGTATAAGCGACGCCCCTGAGTCGCCCAAAAACTTCTTTTTTCAATACCACTGTTCACCTCTCTTATATAAGACCTCTGGACAAAGACAAAAGGCAAATCCCAACTGTCGCAGATTGTGACGACCCAAAAATACGGAGAACGCAGTAACAGCTTACTTATCCTCTAAACCTACTTGGCAGCCCACAACACCCTCTGCTTCCACTCCACCTACCCTTAGTTCCCTCTGCACCACACCTAGACAGCAGATCGTGCGATCTGCTGTACCGTTCGAAACATTGGTGAGTATGAGATGCGAACGCCAGTCCGAGTAGCCAGTCTACTCCACCACAACCTGGTGATGTACGCGATTGACGATTGGTGATTGACGATTGAACCTCTTGTCAACAACAGATCATGACACCATGATGCAACACGGTTGATGTCACCACGATGCGACACCTAGATGTCACCATGACACGGCGGACATTTACAACCGAAGTGCCACCCCTCTATCCACTATATCCACTCTTTGACCCCTCCCTCTCTGGTGGATTACGCTGTCTTTTTGTTCTGTTGTCGTCAATTGCATGCGATGCCCACTCTCACTCGTCATACCGCTTGTAGACCTGTCACTGTCATTGCTCACAGGCACGTCACTGTCGCTGTCACTGTCATCCAGAGGTGTGTTGCCTGTCAAGAGCAGAGGCGAAAGACAGAGAAGGACATCGGCCCCTTCTCAACATAGTGTACTAACTCAGGCCAATGACCTAACATTTTTCCCCCATCTCTTTTTCCCCCTTTCCCTCCCCATTCCCCATCTCCATCCCCCATCATTTTCCACCCCATTCACACCCCATATCTCCATCCCCACCATCACCTCTCCTTCCCCCCTACACCCACCCTTCTGCTTTTAACAGCCCCATCACCTTCCCCAATCACACTCCTCTCTTTGCCTCCGAAACGAGCCCCATCTAATAATGTCTTCCCCCAACCAACACCATTCCTATTCCGACTTTGACGAGTACCAGGACCAGTACCCCCAGCAGGCCATACCCTCCCAGCTCCAATCGCAGAGCGGGATGCCTCCGTTGCCGGGCTACGACCACCAGCAGCCGCACCTGCCTCTCGTATACCCCGTGCCCGTGCCCATCTGCTCCTACTACCCGCCGGTAGCGTCGTACACGCAGCCCAAGCCCAAGAGGAAACGGAAACCGAGCAAGCCCAAGGTGCCGCAGAGTACTCCGCCGTCGGCTCGTCCCAAGCCCCGGCAGTCGGCGTACGCGCTGTGGGTCGGCAACATTCCGTCCAACTCGCCCATCGACTCGCTGCGCACGCTGTTTGCAACCAAAGACATTGAGAGCATTTTCATGATTCCCCGGAGCCGGTGTGCCTTTGTCAACTACAAGTCGGAGGAGGGCGTGGTGGCCGGCATCGAGGCCTTCAACCAACGAGGAGGACAGATCAGAAGTAACAAGCTCGTAGTGAAACGGCGGTCCAAGGACCCGGACACAGACAGCCCCGAGCCTCTCACGGACTCGGAGCGGTCGCAGACCTCGTCCCCGCCGCCCACAGACAGATACTTTGTCTGCAAGAGTCTGACGGTGCGCGACCTGCAGGTGTCTCGAGAAAACTCGCTGTGGTCGACCCAGAGCCACAATGAAGCCATGCTCAACAAGGCCTTCCGCGACGGCTCCAACGTCTATCTCATCTTTTCCGCCAACCGAACAGGAGAGTTCTTTGGCTGTGCCAAGATGATTGAGCCGATTCCGCCCAAGGAAAAAACCATGTCCAGCATGCTGGCGGCGTCGTCGTCCACCCACGTCTACAGCCCCGTCATCACCATGACGCCCTCTTCGGGAGACATTCCTGCAGGCCGCATTGTCCACGATGTCGAACGCGCGTCGCTGTTTTGGGAAGTTCTAGACTCCGTGTCCAAGCCCGTGGAGGAGGAGTCCAACTGGACCTCCCCGTTTCGAATCCAGTGGCTGGGCGACCAGAACCGGCGGGTGCATTTCTCCGAGACGCGGCATCTGCGCAACTCGCTCAACTCGGGCCGCGAGGTCAAGGTAGCGCGAGACGGCACGGAAATTGAGCCCTCGGTAGGACGCACCATTGTCGAGATGTTCAACTGAGTCTAGCTGATTAGCGTGATAAGCGTGATAAGTCGAAAAATAGAACAGTGCAAAAATAAAATAAAACGCAGAAAAAAAGGAAGCATTTGGTGTCTGTGCTTTCAGTGTAGGGAGGCTTGGGTAGGTGTGGAGTGTAGCTGGTTGTACTGTGGCTTTTGTCCTTGAGTATTATGTAATGTTAGTTGAAGCTACGAATTCTGTAGCACGCTAAAGTGCATAGATTGTGGGGATAGATCTGATGTTGATTTGTGACAGATGCATTCACTTCCATTGAAAACGAAGTCGGACAGAGATCGCTGTATAGGCACAATTGTACGATTTTTCATCATAATGATTATAAATGACTGTCTACAGGGGTATAAGTCACCATACACAATATGAATAATTGTAGAGATTACAGATACAAGAATGACATCTCGTTGAACCATCATTTCATACTACATCTCCATTATTCCACCTCCCATGTCTATCACAAATATCTATTTTATATGTCCTATTCCGTGTGGTCCGTGTGGTCAATAACTTACAAGCCCTTGCCGTAGTTACCCTCGAGGTAGAAGGCCTTGATGATGTCGACAATCTTCTCGAGTCCCTCGACCCAGGCAACAAACTGCTCCCACACAAGAGCCTGGTCCTGGCCCAGCTTCTCAAACAGATCCTTTCGGTAGGGGCACGACTTCATGGCGAGCTTGAAGATGGGTCGCACCAGCATGGAGTGGTGCTTGGTGAGGGTGGCGTTGTAGGCCTCGGTGAAGGACTTGGCCAGCTCCTCGTCCTTGTTGTCAATCTGTCGTCGCAGACCCACGGCGGTGAACTCGAGGCCTCGCATGAGCCAGAGCAGACCCTGGGTGGCGGTCTTGGTCTTGTCGGCCTTCTCGGCGAGCACCAGCTCCTGGAGGGTAGCGTTCTGGATGGGGTTGGCCATGAGTCGGTCCTGGATCTTCTTGATGTTGCCGTTCATGTCGGACTGGACGACACCAAAGGCGGTGGATCCGAACAGGTCTGGGTTAGAACAGGGAAAATGAGCGTAGCGAATTTTCCATGTCAAACAGGCGACGTGGCAATGACATAGACAATGTGGTGACTGCACGTCTTTCTTGGTGACTACACGCCTTCCATGGTCACCTCATCTTCCGCAGTCACATCATTCGTGGTCTCATGCTGACTAAAGGTCACCCCACATTACCACGTTGACTGTACTACCGTAGTACCAGATCGCGTGATCTGGGTGGCATTGTCGCGTAAACATGGTCATAGTGTCCCGTCTCTTGTCTCTGTGTGTGATCTAGATCGTCATCTCACCACTGATTCACCATGTCAAGTATCTTGTCACGTCCTCTCTCCTCATACTCACCAAAAAGTCCAACGAGATCCTTGGAGGCGTCCAGGAACTGGGCGGTGTCGACCTTGCCCTCGACGATGGTCACGTCCTGGAAGTTCTTCTTGTTCTTCTCGAAAAAGGTAGCCATAGTTGATGATTTAACGGTGTAGTCGACAGGAGCTAAGGTGTGCACGAAGCCAGCAACAGGGCTCAATGGTTAGGGTTGGCACGCTGCAGACGGTCGTCCTACGTGTCAACTTAAAGTCTTGAACAAATTGAGGGGCACGTGTAATTGAAGACATGGGAAGATACAAAAATTGTGATGTGCCGTGCGTGTGTGCTCTCATCGACAACTGTCGCGTTGGTCTTGGTCCTTTTATTAACAGAGGTCCATTTCTTAGCACATGGTCACCCTTGTAGATCTTGTTTGACATGTCTATATGAACCTTTAGTTGGTCTTTCAGAGTGTGAAGGGTGACATTTTGACAGACATCATTTCAACTCGAGAATGACGTCATGTGACACTTGGCGCATCGCCACGTCTCCAATCTCACCTACACCTGTCATTACCCCTATCACCATTCTCAACATTTTCATCATCTCAACTCTATTGCGACAGGGGTATTTCACTAAATAACGACACACACGAGACTCGAACCCACAGCACACACAGACTCAGCCACAGCCACATTTACCAAAATAGGAAGGTTCAAGACTGCAGTAGATCTACACACTAAGGAGGCACTTGTAAGTATAGAACAGGATAAAATTTCCTCATTGGTACATTTGGGAAAAGTGGTCACGTGCGTCAGAGGGGAAGCGAAATGGAGCCATATTGACTAGATAGTGATAGGTGATAGAAAATAGGTACTGAGTTCGTATATTTCCTTCCACGGAGGATGCCATAACTCTCATCAACCCCACACGATCATGACTCACTTGCCGAGACATTGGATCAGCTCCATTACGCTTAATGCTTATTGTCAGGCGATCAGAGGACTGAGTCGAGAGGGAGTGAGCAGGTGGAAGCTAACTCTTTAATAGTCTGAGCTATACAAGAAATGAGGGCATACTGCTCACGAGACCTCTAGGTCAATGGCAACACTTCTCAGCCTACAGTAATGTTCTTCACCTACAGTTCTTCTTCACCTACAATGGTCATATCATAATTTCTCTTTTGTTATAGATAGTTGAATAAATAGTTAGTGATGTCTCTTCGTAGACTTTTAATTTTAGTGGTGGAGCATTGCTGCCCATCCTGACAGCTCCTCGTCAGCCTTTCGTACAGCTCCTAGTCAGAACCCCGTACAACTCCTCCTCCTTACACTCTCACCCCCCTAGTACAAAGACTTGCTTTCTCCAGGATACGAGTCTTCGTTCTGCTCTGGCCGCTCAATGGCCGGTGCGGGGAAGTAGACGGAGTCCGCGGCATCCACGTAGTTGGTGCTCTGGGCCTCGTACTTGGGCAACTCCTCCTCGGGGGTGTCTCGCGAGTTCCAAGGCGTGTAGTTCCTGGTAGCCAGCTGCACAGGAACAAACATGTGGATCTTTTGCTTGTCCACGGTGATGTGAACCTCGAGACGGTACTGTCGAGACACCAATGCAGAGTAGAAGGAGGGGATGAACTTGGGTTTTCTGGGGATGGAAATGGGCACTCTAACAACCATCTCGTAGCCTCCTCCAGCACAGGCCACCCACTCTTCCTTGAGTTCCTTGCATCCTAGAAGATCGTTCTGGGTTGTGAGTTTGAGAATGCCTGGAGAGCTCGAGCTGCTTGTGCACTGGCTGAACTGTTTTCTCTGTTCCTCAATGACCTCGAGGTTGGGCACAAAGCTCATGCCCTTGGAAGCTCGGAACGTGTCTGAGTGGATTCGGGTGGTGATGAGCTTGATTTCGGGCATGTGTGTGACTCCCTCGTCAGGCTTGTATTCCAATTTGATCTCCACTGGAGAGGTGTTGTCCATGTGAGGACCGTTGTTAGAAATGGCGTAGAGACCCTGGTCGATCTCAGTCTGCGGGATTTTGAGCACCACAGAAGGTGGAACATGGGCGGATATGCTGCCCAGCTTCTTGCTGCTCATCAGCGTCTTCTTTTTGAGCTCACAGGACGACGAAATGGCGCTCTGGTGATGCTGGAGCTCGACTACCGGGTAAGACGGAATGACTCGAACAGGCATGATTCGCTGGTGGTTCTTTCGAGCTCCCTCGTCCCAGATGTTCACCTTGATCTCGTAGATGATTGTAGCCACCTTTCCAGGCACATCCAGAGCTGGCTCTTCCCAGGACAGAGAAGAACCCAACGAAGGGGGCAGTCTTCTGTTGAGAGAAAGACCTGTGAGTCGCTGGGCCACCTCTGGCAGCTCATGGGGCACAAACAGCGAGAAGTCCAGGGCGTATTTATGACCTGGTTCCAGCGTGTCTCCCTCCTGAATGCGTTCGTAGCCTCTCTGGGCAGCATTGAGGGTTTCGTCGGTGGTGATTCGCTGCTTCAAAAAGTTCCACGACGCCTTAGTATCGTCCATAGTCGCCTTGAACGACGACGTCTGGATTCCGCAAAAGTGGATCGACAGACGGTCGACCTTGATGTCTCTGTCAGGTGTGAAAAAGATGGATCCGCAGATTTCGTCGCCAATGTCGAACGTGCCTCGACATCGCGGGTCGCGGATGATCTCAATGGTCTTGGACTCCTTGGGCTGCTTGAGCTCCTGACGTGGCAAGGGTGTGGCGGACGCCACATTGTAGTACGAGTTGCACGAGGTGTCGGTGGTGTCCGACGAGTGCGAAAAGAAGGACTCGGTCGAGCTTCTCATAGTCATTGTGGAAGGAGAGAAGGTGTCAGTTTCTTGAAAAGTTTCGTCTCAACCGTTTGTTTGTCTTGTTCTCTTGTTTCTTGTCCTTTGGGCAGTGTACCAAGACCCAGTATATATCCTTGTCAAGGGCTAGTGAGTGGGGTTAGTTTGGCCTTAGTAGCGCCTTGAAAGCAGGTGTGGTCAGGTCAGGGCAGAATGGCGGACTAATTGTGCTCTCAATTCGGCCCTAGTAAAGCGTCTTAGAATGAACTGGTCTTGTGACTTGCAATTTCAAAGGTCAGGCTTGAGCTTCCGTTTAAAGAGATGAGATGCGTCTACGGGCGATATTTTATTTGCTTTGTGCGCCGTTGGGATCGATAGCCGCCGCCTGCGAAACTCACAGAGGCGAGGTTGACCCCGGACGTGGCTAGTGACTCATCTCCCTTCTCTCCGCGTGGGTACAGCAAACGCTACACTTTTTGTATTTCTGGGGCATCGCCAAAACACTCCTCACAATAAAGACGGGCCAAAGTTTAACCTTTTTGAGTTATCGAGATGAGGGGTGCAGCTCTTGCCTCAATAAGGCATATACTGGGGAGGAGACCGGTATAGGGGCCGGTATCGGAGAGGGGGGGGACAGTGGATTAAAAGGCGCTGTATACACGGAAACACCACAAAAACTGGTCCATACAGTCTTTAACGCCCCCCGACCGCCATGATACAACTCTTATTCTTCTCTCCCCTCTCTCTCTTTCACAAGAGACTATAATATTCAGTCTAATAGCGTCAATCGTGTTTGCTCCGGGACACCGCAATTGAACCTTGTCTTTTTTTTTCGAAAAAGAAACCAGCTTGATGCGGTCAATAAGACATGTATCGAGTGTGATTGGCCGTGGCCTTGGTCTATAGCCGTCCTACAGCGAATTCATACAAGTTCATGTCTCAACTTCGGCGTCCGATGATTGCTGAGGTACAGTCTTAGAAGTCTCAAGTCAAGGTCTCACGATGTTTAACTGTATCCTGTGGCTGAGGTTGAAATACAGCTCAAGTACGATTGGTGAGCTGTTTGTAGCATTGACAACTGTTTCGACTCGTTATATCGCTTGCACGACATCAGCAAAACGCCGTGCTACGGCTGCATATACGGCATTCATCGTGCCGTACAAGATGAACTTGTAAACACTGACTGATGGTCTATAGAAGTCCAGGACTAACTGATTCTCACGTTACCGCTTACTCGGACCATGTGAGAGTTCGGAATCATATGAACCATCCTCAAACCATCCTCAAACCATCCTGAACCATACTCCATATGATCATGCTGGACATTGAACGTGATACACTAAGGTCCCCACATGAGTTGAGCTCTAGCTAAAGTACAGTAGCACAACAGCACTCGATGTGGGGTGGCAACGGTCTAAGCGGCGGATTGGACGCCATCAGGTGCTCTTTGGAGCCCGTGACAAACTACCGCCGTCGGAAAACCAGCCCCGCCAAGAATTAGTATTCACGCCGATCACGTCTCTCATGCTCAACTCAACCTTGTACCGAGGCCGTTAACCCTTGCAACCGTGGTCCAAAGCTCAGGGTCCGAGTCGTGAGAGAATTAGCCACCTCTTATCTCCGCTTCCATGCGGATGACGGAGAAACGTGATTTCAATTACAGGCGTACTTGTAGTTTCCGTACCACGACCCGTTCCGTGGATACTCCGAATCGTACCATACACACTCAATAGCACGGATCTATAAGTTATCCGCTGACTAGCGCCTTGAGAATCGTTCCGACGGAACATTGACGGAGAAAAGCTGCTCCCACCGCCACTATCTCCGCTAGGAGGAGCGGTTTAACCCACTTTTAACCGCACAGCAGACGGCATAATTGAGCATCTACACAGCGTGGAACGTGGTCGTAGATCAGACTAAGGATGTGGTAAATTTAGGCGACCGAGTGAGAAGAAAAGGGGGAAACAAAAGGAGTCGTGTTTGTACCATTACCAGACTCTGCAGTTTTGGTGAGGTTCAGTTCGTATTCATCCTGATGAGTCATGTCCTACTGATCTTCTGACAAATCAAGCCAACGGTGAGTCTCATGGCACAATGAAACCCACGTTGTTATGCATAATATTTCTTCTTTGTCGCCGCCATTTCGGTTTAATATGGGATTCCAGTCGATTGCCGGCATATTTGACGGTAGCGGTGGAATATTGTAGCTGGAATGTTCCGTGAGGTGCAGTTATGAGCTTTCCAGTGGTTTCTGTTGTGTTCTGTAACAGCTTTGTCATGCGGAATAGAGTAGACTGAAGAGTAGCCAAATAGAGTGGACTGAAATAACTGCTGTATTCGAAGAACTGCAACTACTGTACTGTTCATACCCCTAAAGAGCACCTCTACTTTCCAGGTATCATACTGTCTCTCTAAATGCTCCAGACAAGACCTCACCACCACTTGTCTCCAGTATTATGACACAGCCCCGTGATTCCACATGTATTTGCTCGCATCATGCCACTTGTTCCCCTCTTCCGTATGTACGATAAACAGCACAAGATCCACATGTCAGGAGTATGATCGATGACGTGCTTGAGAGGATTAGTAATGTAGGAGGGTGATAGAAGAAGACAAGTGGGTCAGAGTCATACCAAAGCTTTCAGTGACAGTTTTTCTATCAATTCTTGTGACTCAGTACTACCTCGTATTTCCCCCTCATACAATGAAAGCAACCTGACAAGGACCACAAGGAGACCTAGAGGCCCCACTTTCGAGGTGGGTAAGCGTCGAGAGTATTTTTAGAATAAAACGAGGAAAAATGTCACTATTTGGACCCTTTCCCGTATCAAGGAGTTGATATTGGGTCAAAAGAACGACTTGGGGAGGGTGTTGACTAAGCTAAGGAGGGACTATGCTACTTTGATATTTTACAACAGAGTAACATCCAAGTAACCACAAAGGATTGACTTTAAACCTCAAGTATTCATCTCGTCTGGGACACGCACAGAGACATTACTAACAGACTCATCTATTGTCCTCTCAACAACTGGTCATGGGTTCAATAGGCATTATGATGAGTAAACAGAATGGAAGGAGGGGAAATCTAATGGTTGAGTTCAATGTTAACTTATATGAGTACCCTCTTCTGGTTTCTAAGACAAACTGATGTCAGATTCTCAAGATGACTAACGATCAGTATATGTTGTAGATGGCCATCATGCCACAATTTCGTCATTTTTACTCATATAGCTATTTTGAAAGTACCAGTGAAATCTTTGAGCGTGGAAAAGTATGTCGGAAAACTTCAGGTCTTCTAATAATGGCTATAACGTCAGATAGATGATGTTCTTTCACGGTATAGCTCAATCTCGACTATTACTTGAACTTTAGTTAGAGTGAAATTACACCTGGGGGTTCAAAGTCATGGTTTCAGAGGTCGCAGAAACACAAGAGCTGTACAGAAATGTAGAGAATATTATCACTAGTAATTTAATCAGTACACATGCTAGAACCCCAATACAACATCTTCTTCTACAAACGTTTCCGTCACGACTCAGCTTTCCATTTACTTACCATCAACAAACTCTAAAGCGAATAAGGTGGAATAAAATGACATTTTTCACTGAAGCACTGAGGGTCAAAAAATCTGAGAATCGAGAAGCAGATTTGGCCTAATTGGAATTATTAGTAAGCACAAATAGGGATGTGCAATAAAGTGGAATAAATTGGAATAAATTGGAATAAATTCGAATAAATTTGAATAAATTGAAATAAAATAAAATAAAAACATTTAGCTATACCAAATAAAATGAATACAGAGGATAGCTGTTCAAAGCACATCTAAAGACCCCAAGCTGACAAAAATATAAAAAGAAGCTGAACAGCTTCTTAGTAAGCTTACTAGGAGTACTTTAAGAACTTCACCAGACACTCCCACAGCCCCAAAAGCTCTGAAAGAGTTCGAAAGGGCTCATAGAGTACTTTCAATTATGTATAACGTATCGTACAACGTCTTCAATCACTTCTTTCCTAGTTACTTAGTTGCTTTCAAGTTCTTTATGGATAGTTATTGTGGAGATTTGAAAAATCAGAGCTAAAAACGACACGACGAATCATACTAAAAGGTCAAGTCTCGATGTACAGTATAGCACACTCTCTTAACCACAGATTTTTCACATCTTCCAATTTGATCTCGTTTCTCACCTCTTCACAGGTACATCTCCTACGCTTGTGGTCACATGACCTGCTACTGCATACAGCACGAGATACACTGCTGTTCAATTCTCCTCATGTCCCAACTAAAAAACTTTAACTAATGAATAGATCTTGAGATAGTGGAGAATAGGGAGGGGCGATGAGATGCCAGAGATATAAAAGAGTAGCAATATATTTCCTTTTATCACGTAATCAACTTCATTAAACCACCACCTCTTTACCCCCTTCCCCCCTACCTCCCCCCTCCATTTTCCAACTCTCTTCAGTTACCCTACTTTTACACGGAGCTGAAAAATTTCTAATTGCACACTACACACCACCACCACACCAATATGGCTCCCCATCAAAACGTCCGTCCCGAGACGGTGTTGAAGCGAACCGACGAGCTGATTGCCGTGGGCCAGCAGGACGCGGCTCTGGAGCTTCTCCACGAGACCGTTTCCGCCCGAAAGGCCCGAACCACCTCCGTGGCTACCCTGGAGCCCATTGTCGCCCGATTTGTGCAGCTGTCTGTTGACCTGCGAAAGGGCAAGATCATCAAGGACGGTCTGCACCAGTACAAGAAGATTGTGCAGTCCACCAACGTGAACGCCATTGAGCCTGTCATCAAGCAGTTTCTGTCTCTGGCTGAGCAGCGAGTGACCGACGCCCAGGCCCAGGCTGACAAGATTGCCGATGAGGAGGAAGCCGATGATCTGGAGGCCGAGGAGTCTCCTGAGGACCTGCTTCTGGCCACCGTGTCTTCCGAGGACACCAAGGACCGAACTGACCGACGGGTCGTCACTCCCTGGCTCAAGTTCCTGTGGGAGGCCTACCGAAGCGTGCTGGACGTGCTGCGAAACAACAGCAAGCTGGAGGTCATCTACCAGCAGGTTGTCGAGCAGGCCTTCAACTTCTGTCTCAAGTTCTCGCGAAAGACCGAGTTCCGACGTCTGTGCGAGCTGCTGCGATCTCATCTGCAGACCACTGCTCAGAAGGGTCCCAATGCTCCCCCCGTGACCGCCACTTCTGTCGATCTGTCCGACGCCGACACTCTCCAGCGGTACCTGGACACGCGGTTCTCGCAGCTCAACGTGGCCGTCAAGCTGGAGCTGTGGCAGGAGGCGTTCCGATCCGTCGAGGACGTGCACACCCTGCTGACCGTGTCCAAGCGGCCCGCCAAGCCCCTGATGATGGGCAACTACTACGAGAACCTGGCGCGAATCTTCCTGGTCGCCGGCAACTACCTGTTCCACGCCGCCGCCTGGAACAAGCTCTTCCACCTGCTGTCGCAGTCTCCTCGAGGAGCCGTTCCTGTCTCCGAGTACCAGCGAGTCGCTTCTTTCGTGCTGCTCTCCGCCCTGGCCATCCCCCACAACTCCAGCGCCGAGGACCGACACCGAAACACGCGACTGACCGGTTTGCTCAACCTGCAGCGAACCCCCACCCGAGACGCTCTGCTCAAGTCTGCGCTGTCGCGAAACATCCTGGCCCACGTCAAGCCCGAGATCAAGGCGCTGTACAAGACTCTGGAGGTCGACTTCCACCCCCTGTCGATCCGGGCCAAGCTGACCCCCGTTGTTGGAGCTATTGCCGAGGCCCCCGAGTTCAAGCCCTACTTTGCTCCCCTGTACCAGGTGATCCTCACCCGGCTGTTCCAGCAGCTGTCGCAGGTCTACGAGTCCGTCAAGCTGGACTTTGTCATCCAGCTGGCCACCTTCCCCGAGCCCTTCTCCGCCACCCCCCTCGAGATTGAGCAGTTTATCGTCCGAGCCTGTGCCCAGGGCGAGCTGGCCATCAAGATTGACCACGACCAGCGATCGGTGCTGTTTGAGGAGGTCCGAGCCGCCACCGGCTCCGCTTCTCTGCAGGACACCCCCATTGAGATTGTTCGAACCCAGCTGTCGCGACTCGGCCGAACTCTCTCTGCTGCTGACCCTCTCAACTCTGCCGAGGCTCGAGAGCAGCAGTACGTCGCCGCTCTCACCACTGCTCAGGACAATGCTGAGCGAGAGCACGCCGAGACTCTGGCTCGACGGGCCGAGATTGAGGCCCGAAAGGCCGCTGCCGAGGCTGAGCGAGCCCAGCGAGAGGAGGAGGAGGCCCGAAAGCGGGCCCAGCGGCTGCTCGACGAGGAGCTGGCCGAGAAGGAGCGTCTGGCTGCCGAGCAGCACGCCCGAGAGCTGGAGCGAATCCGAAAGGAGCAGGACGCCATCCGAGAGGAGGAGAAGAAGAAGCTGGCCGAGGAGATCAACGCCAAGGGTATTATTACCATCGACCTCGACAAGCTCGAGGGTCTGGACACCAACGCGCTGCGAAAGATGCAGGTGGACCAGCTGGCCAAGGAGACCAAGGAGCTGGGCGACCGGCTGCGAGTCACTGCCCGACGAATCGACCACACCGAGCGAGCCTACCGAATGGAGGAGATCAAGCTGGTGGAGGACGACTTTGTCAAGCAGAAGCAGCGAGACCGGGAGATCTACGACGCCCGAGTCAAGCTCATCAAGGACACCGCCAAGGCCGAGCACGACGCCAAGGTCGAGCTGGCCAAGCGTCTGCAGCGAGCCGTGCCTTTCTACAAGTCTTTCCGAGACGATATTCGTGTCAAGCGAGAGGCTGAGTTCACCCGGCTGCGAGAGGAGGCCGTCAAGGCTCTTGCCGAGGCCAAGGCCGCTCGAATCGAGGAGGTCAAGGCCAAGCGAATCGCCGACGCCAAGCGAGCCGAGGAGGAGGCCAAGGCCAAGGCTGAGGCGGAGGCCAAGGCTGCTGCTGAAGCTGAGGCCAAGGCCAAGGCCGAGCAGGAGATGCGAGAGAAGCTGCTGGCCGAGAAGAAGGCCCGAGAGGAGGCCAACGCCCGAGCCGACGCCGCCTACGAGAAGCAGCGACAGAAGGAGGCCGAACTGGAGGCCAAGCTGGAGGCCAAGCGAGCCGGCCGACAGGCTCCTCCCAGCGGAGGCTACGTTCCTCCTTCCCGACGAGAGGGTGGAGGCTACGTGCCCCCCAGCCGACGAGGAGACGCTGGAGCCGGTCCTGGAGCTGGAGCTGGAGCCGGTGGCTCTGGAGGTTACGTGCCTCCTAGCCGACGAGAGGGAGGATACGTTCCCCCTAGCCGACGAGAGGGCGGCGGAGGTGGCTACGTGCCTCCTTCCAAGCGAGAGGGTGGATCTGGCGCTGGCTCTGGAGGCCGATACATTCCTCCTTCCCAGCGAGGAAACTAAAAGTAAAGGTGATTGGTATAGATTAACTGTTATGAGAGGGAGAGAGAGTGTGTAGTCGTTACTGTAGTTTTTATTAGTCGTAGTTACTGTAGTTATTGTTAGTCGCAGTCACTATAGTTATTGTTGGTCTTCGTTTTGATCCATGCTTAATTCCCCAAATATCTGTAGGAGGTCCCCATCTTCCAAATCAAACGCGTGCTTCCTTCGGCCAACTTTCTCAAACAAGTGCTCTCTGAGAACATTCGTGGACACGTTCCACATATACAGCTGGTGTCCATCTCTGACAGCAGACTTGTACGGGTCCCAAGTGTGCTTTCTGGTTGATTTGGCGGCAGATAGCGGACTTTGAACACAGTCCACGATTGCAGGCTCATCCAAGGAACACTGCAAACAGTAGTACTTGTTGTCGTTCAAGACATGGAACAGTCCATCGTATACGGCCATGGTAGGAATACAAGTCTTGCCCAGCTCAATCTCATGGATACCCTTCTTGTCGAAATAGTATAGTTTGCTTTTGTTTTCGTTCGAGTTTGGATGCTCCTCAAAGACACATTCTCCTTGGTCGACACTTAACAGAAACGGATGGTTGTCGAGTTCGTACACCTGTGGCTCATATGAAGCACCCACATCGTTCACTTCCAGGTCAGGTTTTGTGCCCTTTGAGTCCTTGTACTTGACAATAATGCAGTACTCTCGCCAGCAGCATCCCATGTACTTGCAGATCTCCAATACCAGAATATCTGGACGTGAAATGACATTGTCGAATTCCGCAGAGTTGCCGGGCTCCTCGTCAAAGTCTACATGTGACAAATCCATGGAGATGCCATGTTCACTGGTGTACCTCATGTTTGAATACATCCCAGCCAGCTCAGGTCTAACCACTGGATAATCACAAATAGGAAGACTGTTTACAAGCTGACTGTCAACTTCATCCGACTCTTCAGAGTCGGAAGCTCTCAAAACAGTCAGAGCAGGTACAAACCGGCCTCCTTTTCTTCTTCGAACATACTCGGCAGCGCAATCTCTCCATGTCTGCCTATGGGAGTTCTGGGGCTCGAACCATGGACAAGATGCCTGGAGTTTGGACTTGCACAGCTCTTCCAGTCCAGGAGCTTCGAAGAACTGTCTACTGGTCTGGGAAAAGGATACCACGGATTCGAGGTCTAGGTACTGGCAGACTTTTTGCAGCAATTCTTCTGGAAGCTTTGTTAAGTCAGGCATGGAAAGAGTGGGTGTATCTAGTTGTAGGGGTATCGACTTTTATAAACGTCTTTCTCAACGCATAGCTGACTCACGGTGACTACTTGTAGAGGGGGTAAACCGGACGCATTATTGATGCAGTCACGATTTCGAAATGATGAAGAAAATACAGATAAATCTCTGAATGATCCAACAGATGATGAGCTGGGTAGAGATTGGGGTTTTTTGACATGTAGACTGTCATTTCCACTACAGGTGGAATTTATCAAGTAGATGCTCTGAGGGACGGAAGCCTCTGACATACTATAGAGCTCTTATTGCCCGGTAACAATGGGCCAGAATAGAACATAATTAGATGAAACAGAAAGGTCGAAATAGCTGACACTTCAAAATCTCTACTGTAACTTTTTAGTTACAAAATTCAAAGCCACTGATTTTCTATAAATTTATTTCGAATTATTTGGTTTACTAAAAAAACAATTTCTGCATGAAAAACGCACTGTCCGGTTATCCCCCCCATCCGGTTATCCCCCCCACACACTTAGTCATTCACTGCCGATATAAAGCATACGCTCCAAAGCAAAGACATTTTGCAACGAACACATAATCACTGTACTTGTACATATATCGCGGCGTTTTTTGATCTTTTTACCAGCCTCTTAAGACTGTATGTTTGGGTGTTACCCCTCAACTAAATCACCTCTAGATTTATACAACAGTTAGCTTAATTGTTAAGAGATATATCCTTTAACGGTGTTCCATCGAGAATGAACTGCTATTTGCCGTCATTGACCCCAATAACTATACTATATCAATCAGATCACCCCCAATTTCATAATAGTTACAAAGCCGTTTCAACTCCTCTCCAACCCATCATTCCAGCGTTGTGCTGTTTGTGTCACCAATTTCAGAAACCTCAGTTTGGAAATACCCAATTTTGACATTTTAAGCGAAATAGCCCCAAACCCAGGAAACTATGAATGAAGACAAAACCGCATAGAAGAGGTTCAACTGCGAACAAAGTATTATTTTTGAAATTAAGAGACCCAGAAGAATCTCCTGTAGCTGATTTTATCTCTGTACCACCACTATTTCCGAAAGCCGTGATTAGTCAGCAAATGTATTTGTGTTCATTTTAGACGGCCAAGAGTCGCCAAAAACGATTTTTCCGTGATAGAAACACCCCTGAGCAAATATACTGGACACGGCGAATTCATTGGTGAAGTTCCCATTCCTATAGCGCGGCTATTGATGCCGTTTAACGTGTCTGTGTCTCACTATATTGAAGCTACAAGTGTGGAGATACTTTGTGTGGTTGCAATTGAAGGCAAGGTTCCATGGCATAAAGTGCCGTATCATGGGGTCTCTATTACTGATGATGATATCATGTTACTCTTGAAAAAGGGTAAGCTCTGCTCATCATAGAAGCAAGCTTTCATTGAGATGCTTGGGACACATGAGAGGGGCGGGACAAGATGGATACGAAAGCAAGCGTGCTCCAAAGTGGGCTATCTTATCTTTTTTGAAGCCGGTGGTAACGTGATCTATACAAAGATGTTTCATCAATTCAACTGCTCAAGGGGATACTACAAGTGGTTGTTTTTTAAGGTGGTTTTGAAACAGCAACCTTTGGACGTCTGATCACCGTTTTCATTTCAGAGTGAACATCCCTGTGGGCTTGAAAAAGCGGCGCCAAGCGGCTCCATGCTGCCAAGGCCTTATCTTGCATTTCGTCGCATGTCGTTTCATAGATATATCACGGCACGGTAAGTTTCAGCCGCCTTTCTTGCTGTCTATGAGAGGCTCTGGGAGGGCGCTTCACGGAGTCTTCTGCAACAAGGCATACAGCCCACCCGCCCAACTTTCCAGTCTGAAGATCAAGGGGTAAACAAAAGCCACAAGTAGGAACGGTGGAGATAGAAAAGTGCTTGAGATATATCAAGTCCAAAACTCCACATTAAAATATATCTACAGCAATGTTGTATTTTTTGCTCTTGTCTTTTTCTGATGCTCCAGACGCTTCAGGATTAGCTTGGCTCGATTCCAAAGTTTGATAAGGAATGAGAGCGGATCTTTAAGGAGAGCACCGAGTTTGGCGCCTCGAAGCCGTGGTCCCTGCAACTCTTTCTTCATTTGCAAAACTTTTTCTGATTCTAATACGTAGAAAGTTTGGAATGTCTGGTATTTCAAATCTTGTCACGGCGGGAGTTCCGAGGGAACATGGTCTGAGAAGTATTTTCTGAACTACAGCGCTGCAACGCTTGCGCAGACTACGGCTAGCTCATAACAGTCATCGTCTTTTATAGCGCAGAAAGACTTTTCTGCTAGTGCTTCCACTAGTTCCGAGCGGAACGTTCAGGTTCTCGGAAGGGGAAAACCTTGGAGCCCAGTAAAATTACGGTGGGTGGCGCTATAATCAAAGAAGAGGAGATATGAGTAAACACGGCGAGGCTTTGCGATCTGAGCAACTCTGCGATCTGGTGCTATAGCTCTGGAGCGAACCTCACCGCCCGTACAAGCGATGCAGTCGTAGCACGTCCCGTTTCTCGGCACTAGGCTGCCAAGACCGCTAATTAAACAGCCTTTGGCAACGGCTAAGCTCAAAAGTCCTCGACTGACGGGTGCAGCCGGTTGTGCAGAAGAGGGCCTGTTCCCGCGGTGTGAGGTGCAACCACCGTGTAGATCGTGCCGTGTGCCAGTCAGCTTTTAGGCATTCGCAACTGATGACTGATACCCCACAGCGGGTCTTCCAGGCGTCTAAATTCAGTGCAAGCGGCTAACAAGCTACGGTGGCTAGTGTGTCGAGCGTATTTCACGGCTATAGTGGACTTTAGCAGCGCTGGCCGCCCTTAGACGAACGGCACCTCACGTGAGTTTGCACTGTCTCATGCGTCGGGATAAGAGGTCCGACGCCGATGAGGGTCTGGCTCTTTGTGAGACCCGAAGATGCATGGGCCCGGTGCCGTTTAGTACGCATCGAAACGGGCGTAGGTTCATAGCTCCGCGCAGTCGACAAGGCTGGCTTCACTTTAGACGATAGCTTAAGTGGCTCGAAGTCTGAGCTTGCAGCCCACGAGTAGGTGGAGTGCATGGCTCGCGGACAAATATACACCTTGTCTGCGTCTGTGGTACGTGAAAAATGTATTACCTTATCAGCAGTGTGGAGGAGAGAGGGGGGGTGTATTGATGGCTCTTATCGATTTTGTACACCTCTTTACACCTTTAAGATCTCAACATTCGCTAACGTCTCTGAATGCTTGGCAGGGACCGCGTTAATTCGCTTCGGTCGGACTGTGCAGGAATTTCTTGTGTCAAATATTTCTCCATTGTCTGTAGGAGGAGCGAAAACTTTATCAGCCTTAATAGTTGGTATCAAAGTTGCGCTCCACTGATTGGTTTATCACCAGATATGGGGATAGAGATCACAGCCTTGCGAGTGGAACTGGAAGCAAAAACGACGGTGTTTGGCACAAAAACACACACACAGATATGATTCCCTCATTCGAGATACCACCTTGATTCATCTGACACCGCCAAGAGCCTCCCATCGGAACTGCAATCTGAGTCATAGAAATCACAGATGGTCGCTTTTTTGAAGTCTATCAGGCATCCCACCAGGCACGGCACCATCGGAGGTAGAGTTTGATGGACTCACGCGAGAGAGCCGTGATAATGGACAGATATATATGGTAAAGGGCTTCTCTGGTGGGCCCCGTAGCTACTCTCATACACACACACAAGATGGGTTACGACGAACCCCCTGTCGACTACTACGAGTCGGCTGCTGAGCACCATGTTCAGAACGATTCGGCTTCTGGAAGCCTGAACGATGATGGCGAGATTGTTTACACCACCGAGCCTCCCCAGACCACTGATGACAAGAAGGACCAGACCGACTACGACGCCAGTATTGCTGAGGTCTCCATGACCACCGTCGAGTGGGTGGCCCAGCAGCTGCTCATTCCTCCCTCTGAGGTGGACGGAACTTACCCCGAAGATGTCCACTACATGGCCCGAAAGGTCGAGGAGATGTCCAATGTGACTGCCGCCAGTATCCTGCGAGCCAACATTGACTACCACACCAACGACAAGAACCTGCCTGCCGGCATGATGGACGCCTGTCGAGATCTGCTGGAAGAGTACACACACGGTCCTGAGGGCGAGAAGGAGGACGATGCCGTTGGCGACTACGCTGCCGACGAGTTCCAGCCCGAAAACTCGCTGCTCATGCGATACTACGCCGCTCTGTACCACGACTGGTCGCCCTACCCCGAGGTGCGATCCGTCACCAGTCCCATTCCTGCCGATCCCGATGAGCACGTCGAGACTCTGCGATGCTACATTGTCGGAACCGTGTGGGTCGCCGTCTCTGCCTTTGTCAACCAGTTCTTCTACCCCCGTCAGCCTGCCATCTCTCTGACCACCCCGGTGCTGCAGCTCTTCCTCTACCCTTCCGGAGTGCTTCTGCAGTACATTCTGCCCAAGTGGGGCTTCAAGCTCTGGGGCATTGACTTTTCTCTGAACCCCGGCCCCTGGTCTGCTCGAGAACAGCTTCTGGCCACTCTCATGTGCTCCGTTGCTGCTACTCCTCCCTACATCAACTCCAACATTATCGTCCAGTACATGCCCATGTTCTACAACCAGAGCTGGGCCCTGGGCTTTGGCTACATGTTCCTGTTCATGTTGGTCACCCAGTACATGGGTTTCGGTCTTGCTGGACTTCTGCGACGAGTCGCTGTCTACCCTACTCGAGCCTACTGGCCCACCTCTTTGCCTACCCTGGCCGTTAACAAGGCTCTTCTTGCCGGCCACCGAAAGGAGACCATCAGCGGCTGGAAGCTCACCGAGTACCAGGCCTTCATGATGTTCGGACTGGGCGCCTTCCTGTACTTCTGGGTCCCCAACTACCTGTTCATGGCCCTGTCCACCTTCAACTGGATGACCTGGATCGCCCCCAACAACATCAACCTGGCCACCATCACCGGCAGTGTGTCCGGTATGGGCTTCAACCCCATCCCCACCTTTGACTGGTCCATGATCACCGCTCTGATCCAGCCCGTCTACATGCCTCTCTACACCGTTGTCGCCCAGTACATTGGTCTGGTTCTCTCGGGTCTGTGCATCATCGGTGTGTGGTACTCCAACTACTACAACTCCGCCTACATGCCCATCAACTCGAACGACCTGTTCGACAACACCGGTAACTCCTTCGACGTGTCCAAGGTTCTTACCAACTCCCAGCTGGACGAGGAAAAGTACCACAACTACTCCCCTCCCTACTACACCGCTGCCAACCTGGTTCTGTACGGTATCTTCTTTGCCATCTACCCCATGTCCTTCTTCTACTACGTTGCCAACGAGTGGTCTGTCTGCAAGCAGTGTGTCAAGGACATCTGGCTGTCGATCCGATACCTCAACCGATCCAACTACGAGGGCCGAGACGACCCCTTCTCTCGACAGATGGCCAAGTACAAGGAGGTGCCCGACTGGTGGTACTACGCCATTCTGCTGGTCATGTTTGGTCTGACTGTGGCCTTTGTTGAGCACTGGGACGTCCAGACCCCCGTCTGGTCCATTGTCCTCATTCTCTGTGTCACCCTGGTCTTCCTGTTCCCCTTCACCATCGTCATGTCCTCCACCGGTGCCCAGCTCACCCTCAACGTCATTCTCGAGCTGATCATGGGTTACACCATTGCTGGTCGACCCATTGGTATCAACGTTGCCAAGGCCTTTGCCGTCCAGATTCAGGTCCAGGCCCAGTCTCTGACTTCGGACCAGAAGATTGGTCACTACATGGCTCTTCGACCTCGATCCATGCTGCGGGTTCAGATGTGGTCAACTATGGTCAACGGTCTTGTGACCATCGGTGTCATCCAGTTCCAGCTCACCAAGATTGACCATCTCTGTGACGTCAAGTACCAGAAGGAGCACGAGAAGTTCACCTGTCCTAACGAGCGAACCTTCTTCACCGCCTCCGTCATCTGGGGTCTGTTTGGACCCAAGCGAATGTTCAACAACCAGTACCCCATTCTGCGATGGGCTTTCCTCATGGGTTTCGGCGTCTTCCTGCTCTTCTGGACCGTCCAGACCGTCATCCCTTGGGCTCTCATCAAGAAGTACCCCCACAAGGAGCGAAAGATCCGAAAGTGGCAGGACCGAATGATGGCTGTCAACCCCGTTCTCATCGCCTACGGTGGTCTCAACTGGGCTCCTTACAACCTGTCGTACGTCACTGGTGCCCTCTACGTCGCCATCTTCTTCTCCTACTACCTGCGAAAGTACTACACCGCCTGGTGGAAGAAGTACACCTACGTCATCAACGCTGCCCTCACCACCGGTACCGCTCTTTCCGGTATCATCATCTTCTTTGCGGTGCAGTACACCAACAAGGATCTCAGTTGGTGGGGTAACAACGTCCCCTTTGCCGGTCAGGACGGTGCCCAGCCTCCTCTCATGGAGATTCCCGCCGACCCTGGCTACTTTGGCCCCCCTCCTTCTCAGTACCCTTAAGTACCCCGAAGTCTTGTTTCTTGCATTTGTCTATTGACTGTAAATATAATTAATATTAATGATTTATTGATCTGTTGTATGAGTTGGTGGTTAGTAATAGTGGAGTAGAGCTATAGAATAACAAGGTGAATGACACTATCCACTTTTAGTCGTAATTGAAGCACCAGGTGGAAGTCTACAGCTCTTGTATCTATTCTTCTCGTCGTTCTATCTTGGTAACAAATGTGCTCCAGGTACTTTATGCGAACAAATCACTAAATACTGGGCTCAAAAGATCCAAACACAACCCAGTGAAACATCCGAAAGACTTTCAAAAAGAAGAGCAATTCCATTCATACGAACCTCATTGATTCATCCATCTTCCTTGTGCCTACAAGCGTAGTTTTGAGCGTGTGCATCTTCATACCAACCATCTCGACAACAGCCGGCGTTCAAGCAGTGGTAAAACTCTCAGCAGATGTAAGAAAGAAGGATCTGATGTCATCCAATCAACTCTGAAAACTATCGCCTTCAATCTCTTTCCTGTAGTAGATATTGTGGTCCATAACCTCTTTGTGTAACCAAGATACCCATGCAACTGAGAGGAACAGTTGAACACCAAAGCATCATGAAATATGGCGTTCAGAGTATCAATTAGTCTTAAAGTAATGCGGAAGATACTTTGAACATCAATAACTCTCGATTATGGCACAATTCCCCAAAATGGCTGTAAGGATGACGTAAGCACAGTTGAAAACAGAACAGCTCATCCCCACCTTAAAATTATTCTGGAAACGACCTAAATCACTCAGGATATATTTTCAGACCCACATTAAACTGTGAACTCTTTGGAAGTAACATGCCAAGCCCAGATCCCTCAGAAAACGCTCGCAAAAAAATTTCGATTTTTCTTTTTTCAGAGCTGCGAGCCAACTTTTTCTTGAAAAAAAAATTCGGACTTCGTGGCCAAGTTGGTTAAGGCGTACGACTGTTAGTCACCTAAATGGCCGCCATCGTAAGATCGAGAGTTCGACCCTCTCCGAGGTCGTCCGATATTTTTTTAATTTTTTTTTTGTCAGTCCTTAAGGGAATACATTAATTCAATAGATACGGCATACTCGTTCCGCCAGCTAATTTCTTTCAATTTTTCCATGTCTTCCACCGTAATTGAGGTTTGTGTTCATAATCTGCCTTGTGAACATCTACACTTCTGTGCACGCTTCTGTGCACACCTCAATGCATATGAAGTCATAGATAACTAGACGAGCAGATCCCTCAGCCGTTCCAAGACTGAAAATCACTCAATCATTGCGATCAAACACTCTACGGCTACAGTTGCAAGCAACAGTATATGACAATGAGAACCCCTGGAGTTACAGATCAATGACATGGTGCTGCCAGAGCAACGGATCACAGCGATAAGTGACAAGGCGGCTAGATAACAAGCGATATGGCGATGAGTTGCTCTGGAAATCGGTTCTGGTTGCAAGCCCGCCCTGCAAGTGTGTCAATCGCTGTCACTTTTATCTCCACGGGAGTTTCTACACTTGATGAGCAAACTGCTGGATCACAGCACAGCAGCATCTCTGATAACTGATCTGGAGCTTGAAAATGGATAAGGAAAAGAGCAATGAAAGCAATGGCCTGCAGCAAAAAGAATGTCGAAGTCCCCCCGTCTCCTGAGCGTCTCCTTTCCCTTCGACAGCCGTATTGTGAACGTGCTAATGAAGAGACCACTATCCAAAGATGCTCCTTTTTCTCCAACCTTGAGGTTGTCTCCTGAGAAAAAATCCAATGTCTCAATATTAGATTAAGGGAGACTCTTTCGGATCAGGCCCCGTAGAGACACCCACTTTTCAGCCCTACAGAAGTGCCGTGACGATCCTCTGGAGTGGGGGAGACAAGCGATTGCGCGGAAGTCAGTAATCTTCATCCGGTGCTGAAGATCCAGACCCACTGGCGCTCTGCCATGACTGTCACTCAACTCTAACCGATGAACATTGTCAGATCAAGAACCAATATCTTTTCCAAATATATCTTGCAGTACACTTTTTGCTCGAATTGAATTATCTTTTGAAAAAGATGGTGCCAGGAGCTATTCATAGCCCTTCCATCTCTGAGAAGAGAAGCGATCTGGGCAGCCAACCTAATGGTCTTTCCAATTGAGCCATCAGCTTCCAGCCATCAGACACAAGTCTGACATCACCATACATAATACAACCAAAACCGCATATCTCTCAATTGATTCTACGCAGACGGTGAAAAAAACGAGGGATAAAAAAGGACCGACCTGGCACAGTTGCCCCGTTACGAGAGTAAACAGAAACCGTAAAAGTTGCTTGGTTCCCTTATAGGGAGATCGACATTGGAAGCTTTCTTTTTCGCTGGGCGACGATCCCTGTGCAAAAGGAGGAAGACATAAACCGAACAGTGTTCCGAGGCTACTGGAGTCAAGCTTCCAGCTTTTGGCGTTTTCGAGACTTGCTACGGGGCTTGTACTGGATACTACGAATCATGGGCAGTTGGTGTTAAGAAGAATCTTTTTAGTTAAATATCTAAGTAAATTTATTCACTATGAAAACCCAGGTTAATAAAGGGGTATTGAATAATATTAAATGTATACTGCTTTCTACTTCATAATTTAGAAAAGAGCAAGGATACCAGCGGCAGCCAGGATGGCAGCGGAGACACCGTTGGTGGCAGCGCCGTTGGCCTGGGCAGGGCCGGAAGAGGGGGCCTGAGGAGCCTGCTCGGGGGTGGAAGGAGCAGCCTGGGGAACCTCGGGCTTGCCAGCGGGAGGAGCAGAAGCCTCGGGCTTGGGGGCAGGAGCGGGAGCGGGGGTGGGCTCGGGCTTAGCGGCGGGGGACTCAGGAGCAGGAGCAGGAGCAGGAGGAGCGGAAGACTCGGGCTTGGGAGCGGGAGCAGGGGCGGACTCCTCGGGCTTGGGGGCAGGGGCAGGGGCAGAAGAGGGAGCAGGAGCGGGAGCGGGGGTAGGCTCGGGCTTAGCAGCAGGAGACTCGGGCTTGGGAGCGGGAGCGGGAGCAGAAGAGGGAGCAGGGGCAGGAGCGGGGGGAGCAGAAGACTCGGGCTTGGGAGCGGGGGCAGGGGCGGAAGTCTCGGGGACAGGAGCCTCAGTGGTCTCGCAAGGAACGGTAACAGTCTTGGTAACACCCTCGATCACAGTGACCTTGGTGGTAAGAGAAACTCCCTCAGGGGTCTCGGGGGTAGGCTTGGGGGCCTCGGTAGAGTGGTGCTTGCACTCCTCGCACTCCTCAGTCAGAGTAACGGTCTTGCCCTCAACAACGGTGACCTTGGTGGTCAGAGGAGCAGAGGTAGCCTCGGGGGCCTCGGTGGGGGCCTCAGTGGAGCAGGGCTCGGTGATGGTGACAGTCTTACCCTCAATGACGGTGGTCTTGGTGGTGAGAGAAGGAGCAGCAGTAGAGTGCTTGCAAGTCTCACACTCCTCAGTGACGGTCTGGGTGGTGTTCTGGACGGGAGCCTCGGTGGTGGGGACGGCCTCAGCGGTGGTGGGGACCTCAGTAGAGCAGGGCTCGGTGACGGTGACGATGACGGTCTTGTTGCCTCCGTGCTCGCACTCGTGGCAAGGGACGGTGGAGGTCAGAGTCTTGGTGGTCCAAGAAGCAACGGAAGAGGAAGAAACAGTTCCGTTGGTAGGGACGGGGGAGGTAGCAGCCTCAGTGGTAGAGGGAGCGACGGAAGACTCAGTAGCGTTGGTGGGGACAACGGGGACGGAAGACTCGGCATCGACAGAGGTGGAAGGAGCAGCAGTAGAGGAAGGAGCAGGCTCGGAGGAGACAGACTCAGTAGGGCAGACAGGGATGATGGGGGTGGGGGTGACAGTGGGGGTGGCGACAGCCTTGCAAGCCTCAACGTACTGGAGGAGCTGCTTGTCGACGTTGAAGTAAGGCCACATGTTGTACTGCTGGACACAAGAAGTGCACTGGTCAACAGCAGACTGGGAAGCCTTGATCTTGTCACAGATGCACTTGGCATCCTGGCCACAGGAGTTGATGTCAGTAACAACGGTGTTACAGGTCTTCTTGCAGGTGAGCTTGCCGATCAGGTCGAATCGCTTGTTAAGCATGTTATCGAGAGAAGCGGGGTGAGAAGGCTCGGGGGTACAAGTGGGAGGAGGAACCTCACACTCGGGAAGAGAAGTGGTAACATCGGGGGGAGTGGTGGTGACAACAACGGGGGGAGGAGCGACGGAAGAAGAAGCCTGGGGGTGGCACTTCTTGATGACGTCCTCAATCTCCTGCATGCCGTACTGAGGGTAGGCCTGAGCACAAGACAGACACTTCTGGGTCCAGGCGAAGCCGTCAAGGAACTGACACTCGCAGGACTGCAGACCCTGACAGGTCTTAAGACCGAAGGAGAGCTTGAAGCACTTCTTGGTGCAGAAGATCTGGGAGATCAGAGCCAGAGATCGCTTCTCAGCAGCGCCCTGGGGGGCGATACAGGTAGGAGCGGGGGCAGGGGCAGCCGAAGAAGAGGCAGGGGGAGCAGGAGCCTGAGAAGTGGGAGCAGGAGCCTGGGTGGTGGGAGCAGGGGGAGCAGGGGTAGGGGTGCTGGACTGCGAGAACCAGAAGGTGTTGGGGTCAACGCCACCGGGGTTGGGCTTGGGAGCCTCAGGGGCCTGAGAAGGAGCGGGGGCTCCGGAAGAGGGCTGGGAGAACCAGAAAGTGTTGGGGTCGGGGCCCTTTCCGAGGATAGGGTCGGCAACAGCAACGCTGACTGCAGCAGCGATAAGAGTGGCAGAGAACTTCATTGTGTCTTAATAGGGTCTCTCGACTTTTGAAAGGGTATTAAGCGAGTGTGGTAGTCGAAGTGAACACAAGTGAATCTGTTGGAGTCCAAGGAAGGAGGATGGGTAGGGTATTTATGGACTGCCAAGGTTTGCACTGCGAGGATTTTGGGTCTCAGACGCGAGCACTGTTTTTCGCTGTGCCGGTCGTCTTCCTTTAGGCGCAATGGCGATCACAGTGTCGATCTCCAACATGATTTGCATTCCGGTATGGTGATCGGCATAGGGATTGGGCCTGGGAGGCGGGGAGAGCTTATGGGGATCGCTGAGGGGGGTATCATGGTCATTCAATCACAAACAATTGACACAGGGCTGTTTAGTGGCTGGTCCACAGCGCAGTGGTGCAATCTTCTTGGCACCGTTGTGTGCCTGACAGACTCTGTGGTCTACACTTCCCACTAAAAGTAGGGGTCATTAACTTTATGCAGGGCAAAAATATTACTGTAGGGGTTCTCCCTCACATTGAACAGCTCATAGAAAACAGGTGTAAACACAGGGAAAACACGTTCTCCCAATACCGTGACTACATTGACTTAGGGGTGCGAGTACATGCGCGTAAGTAAGGGATAATATCGAGGGTGGTAGAGATGGTGGCAGTACAAGCACTCTCACTGCTACGTCATTTTCGATACAGATTAGTTAGGGTGGGCTTTCTCGCAATACAGTGCTCGCTCTTTTCTCTCTATTTATTTGTGTCCATCCTCTTTTGCACTTTTGCGACCGTCTGTTTTGTGTCTTGTCTCTACCCTCCGCACAAGCATGAAGAAGATCTGTAGATCTTTCTATTTTAACCAAAACCTAGCCAGGGCGGAGGAGGTGAGACCAACTTTGATGGTTACACGACCACGCGTTTTCCCCGGCTGCTGAAAGTTAGACCAGGGGGGACCCCAGTAGCGGCGTGAAAAAAACAACAGCCGTTAGACCTTGTCAACAAAGCAACCATTGGTAGTTGAACGTAGCTCAATGGCGTCAATTGACAGAAACCAGCCCTCAGACTATCAGATGTGCGCCAAGAGCTAGCCTCCTGAAAACTTGCTGATCGAGGGTGTGCATCGTCTGTCGCTCACTGAAAGCCCATCCCTCCGCTAGTGAGGGTTTTGCTTGTTGCGACGATCCGCATTTTTGCTTGTTGACGGTAGCTTCAGCCGCCTTACACGAACACGTCTTTGGTGATCGACACTGCTGGTCCAAACTCTCAGCTCCCAGTCCGTTTCTGGCCCAAGACAGACGAAAGAGAGGGAGAGCAAAAGAATAGGGCTCTGTGAACCTCCACGCAAACACGTTAAGCGCTGAGATGCAGGGTTCGATGCCAGCCTAACATGTGACTGTGGCTGGTGAACCCGAGAGACAGACGTTGAAAACGAGATACCCATTGAGTTACCACTGACCCCGGATCGTTGCTACGTCATCAGTCTGGCCCAGCTACTTGATAGATTCATCCTATGGCCCATCGTACTATCAATAGGCACCCCCCTTGTCCTACAGGTGGTGATCTTCACAACAATCACGCCAATCAGCAATGTCGATCCCAAGCAGCGTGTTTGGTTGAAAGAGTGTGGGATCAGCGGAGAAAGCGAACCAGTACAAAAAGAAAGTCCCAAGTAGGGAACCCAAAAAGCCAGTTCCGTTGCTCGGCAGTGTGGACGTGGTGAAGGGAGTGCAAGGCACGGGCAGGGGAAAAAAGGCACAAAAAACAACAACACAGCAGCAGAACTTTCAGGCACAACAGGGGGGTGTTCCTGGAATGACAACGGGAGCACAGCACTGGCGGTGCACGCGGACCGTGGATCAACGTCGATATCGATAGACGATATCGATGACGGAAGTGCAGGGGTGCCTGATGATACGTCTATACATGAAGAGCACTATGATAGAGGACATGTGAAGATAATAGGCAAAAGGCCACTTTTCCCGTGGGGAGACAATCTTTGTTGCTCGGTAATAGGTGCTTTTGGATTTCATACCAGACAGCGCTTGAGATAAGTGCCTCTTCGGTCCACGCCAGCCCTTACCCTTTCCCAAAAGAGCTCGATTCGGCCGATATATCCGGCTACACCGTCCAACTTTACTTATGTTTGTTGATTTGGAGGCCTATGGAAAGTCTGAGGGCTTGAAAGTGAGCGAACTTTCTCAGCGTCATGATGCAGCCTGTGCGGGATTAGTTGAACCCAAACGCATCCTATGAGCCCTGCAGTTGTTTGTCTGCTTCTCTATGGGTTTCTTTTTTTTGCCGAGTCATCCAGAATCATAGCAATTCAACCAACCGCCAATGCGCTTTCCCAAATATAGAACAAGTCTTTTGTTGAGGGTGTCAGCATCTTGGCAGGCAGCCGTGGATCCAATCGCCTGATCGAAGATACACCCAGCCCGAAGAGGGCTGTACAGAGATACCCAGCCATGTGATACACACGGTACTGCTCATCAAACGGACTATCGTTCAGCTCTCGTCTCACCTGTGTCGCATTTTACACTGTATGCCTGGTTTTAACCAGCTGCTGGTTATCGGCTCGATGATGTTCAACTACGTACAGACGGATCTGCCCCAGCCCTCCGAAAAGACACCTGACGATCCCTCTACCGGTTCGGAGTGGGACGACTCATCTGGTGTCAATCATAAGCTGGTGCCCCAAAGTAGACACTCCACTGTCTGAAACGGGTGAGACCAAAGAGGTAGCCACCCGAATGGGGCGGAAATCGTGGGCTTGTCGAGAAAGGTGGCTCGTTGCCTCCAATACCGCAGCCACCGTAGTCTCCAACCAATGCACCGCCTCCACAACTCATCTTCGTCTGCATAGTACAGTGTATTTGCTGCAGCGGAAGACGCAGGTGCTCATCTTGGGATACAGGTGACAATGGGTTGGTTCCTGGAAGAGGCTGGCTGGGGCACTTCTTCTTTGGTCCATCAGACCACCTCGAACGGGCGTAGAAGGTATTACTCCAGATTGTATGTCGGCAGAAACCCCAGGCTACGTCAAGAAGGTACGAGGAGTTGCATGTACACGTGCCAACATATCTCGCAATTGCTTGAACTCACACGGAGGTCGAGGTACGGAGGGGTAAGAAACAGTAGCAGCTTCGATTGCTGTAGTAATTGTGATTAATTGACAAGTGGTTTCAATCATCAGTTCTACTCAGGGCTGGCTGACTGCGATCCCCACAACCAGCCGTCTTCAGTATCGAAGCAATCATGAGGATCAGATAGGTACCCACACGCACATCTCTCCTCTTTGGTAAAGTGTCCGATTGTGTCTCACCGACGTATTTTCACGCTAATTAGTTGGCCCAAACTGAGAATTAATATCTGAACCCCATATTGATTGATACGGGAAGCTTGATATCCAATATTCTTGTCTCACTGCGCTGATGACTCTTTGCACCTTTCTTACTCTAGTGAACGCCATACCTAGAATGGATCAAAACAGAAGCCAAGAATGAGCTCAGCTGGATTGAGCCACGACTACTAAGAATACAACCACCGTTCAGACCCTCTCATCCGTACACCATCCAGCCCAACGGCGAGAACAAAGCCCAGGCAAGGTTTTATCTATCGTATATAGCTCTTTTAGCCTCAGGGACCATCACGACTATCAGGATCCCCGCTGCTGTAGCCACCAGCTGTCAGCGTACGTAGCCAAGAGCTGTCACCCAGGTCGTCCGCAACCCATTCCCATTGTGGTCGCCAGTTTGGGGGATCTCCCACGACGCTAGGCGAAGATCGCGCCCATCAGTAGTTGTCCTGGAACCTTGAGTTACGGCGTGGGTAATTTTGCGATTAGCCGAACTCACGGCACGGTTGTTTTGTGGTCTGAGCGAAAATGCGGCTAACTATCCCATATCTTTGCCAATGCCTACATTCTCCATTGGGCTATATTTCTACGTCAAATACTTTAGCGCGATAGTTTGTGCGTTTGGGATGCAGGCCCTTCGTTTGTCTTGTCCCAAGATGTCCGAGAGCACGGAACCCAAAAATTGCTTAATTTAGAGAGCCTGAAGAAGCTGAGCGAAAATGCAAAAAGCAACGAGCGATGAAAAGAGCGACTTTGGGGGTTAGGGGTGCCCACTCTGAGGTCATGTGATCATCGACGACGCTGGCGGTGGACCCTCTCTCTCCCAACCGGGCTGTTGCTGAGGTTACGGCGAACCCCAAAGTTCGCACACAGTGTAAACAGGAAACGTTACGTAACGCGATTCAATCCCGTCTAAGCCTCCATTCCAACATGCGCAGTCGGAACCTGACTAATGTCCATCATGCTACGCTGAGGGAATGTGGCAAGTGGCCAAGTGGGGGTCTCTACGATGGCGCAAGTAGCCATGTAGCAATCGAGCTTTGGCCAAGTAAAACTTTTCAGTGATAGCCCACTCTATACCAAATCCCGCAAAGATGGTCTTTGGTGAGGAACAGTGCTACGCTAGTGACGGTGATCGTAGAAAAGAAATTCTGCCTACAAGGTAGTGTTGCAACTACTTGTGCGATGATCTATTCGCCTATTGTACCAAGGTACAAGGTCATTCACATCAGTCAACTATCGCTGCCTTCTCTAGCCATCCTCTCCTGTAGGGGCTAACGATTAAGTTTGACCGAGGCAGTGGAAGTACCGAAAGACGAGAGAGAAGTTTTCAGAATGCAGCCACATACTGGCGGCGAGATGGAAATAGAACGGAGAAGACCCTGGTTCGGACCGGACGCACGGTCGGAGGAGGAGTATCCGCATTACGTAATCCCGGCGTGTCCTGAGACAAGCTATAGGAACGTTGTATGATATGTAGGTACATACTAACTCGAGCCGACGAGCCTTGAGTCTTTAGCTGAGTAAATTATGAGTCTCAGACAAGTGCGGTACTTGTACAGGTTATGACCAAAGAGAGGGGTTAGTGATGATTTTATTTTTGACGCCGATATTGGCCCGTATTCGCTAACAACCAATCATTCTATTACATAATGGCCTCATCGACTACTTGCACTCCTACATTGTCCCTTGCTGTTTACCTCGGCTGACAAAGAAGCGCACTAATGGTCAACCATAGGCTGAAGTAAGCACGCTAAAATAGTCTCTCCGTCCATTAGTCAGTTGCTACTGCGTCTTTTCGTCTTTTCGGGCGTTAGTGGATGTAGCGTAGCTTAGTCAGACGGCCATAGATGATAACACGTGTTTATGGAGCTGTTCAGAGTAACAACTATTGCCCCTTTTCAGCGTTTTATTCACCCTATCCTCCACCAATCTCCGCCCGCTTGTACTTGCTCGGGTCGGCAGTTATACTTTGGCTAACATCGCCAAGGAACAAGAGAGCGCAGAAAAGCTGGAAAAAATTATTTCGAGATCCTACATCCTCGAAAATCCCGGCCTTGCACTCCACGCGACTCTCCAGAGCCGAAATAACGCCGCAAACCCGCGTCCCCCCCTCCACACACACTCAAGTGCCATGTCTGCTGCAGCCTCTGGAGCTAGTGCCACCACCAAAAGTGCGCCTATTAGCAGAACTGCTGCTACCGAGAGCACTCCTGCTGCTCTGAAGAAGGAGGAGCCTGCCAAGGATGACGACGGTCACGAAGACCTGCTGGCATTCTGGCACAATGGCCGATTCGGCGTCTGGTTCAAGAAACACGAAATCCCCAGAAAGTTCCTCCACACCTCCATTGGTTTCATCACCCTCTGGCTGTACACCCAGGGCATCAACCTGAACCAGGTGACTCCCGTTCTTGTGGCCATGGCCCTGTTCATCGGCACCTTTGACTTCCTGCGTCTCAGAAACAAGGCGCTCAACAAGGCCTACTGCAACGTTATGGGCGCTCTGATGCGAGAGTCCGAGATTAACGGCGTCAACGGAACCATCTGGTACCTGCTCGGCCTCATTCTGGTTTTCTCGTTCGCCTCCAAGGACGTGGCTCTCATGGCCGTGCTTCTGCTCTCGTGGGCAGACACCGCTGCCTCGTCTATTGGACGAGCCTACGGATACCTCACCCCCAAGTACAAGAACAAGTCGCTTGCGGGCTTCATGGGCGCGTTCATCGCCTCGGAAATTGCGTGTCTGTTCCTCTACGGCGTCATCATCCCCAAATACGGCGCCCAGGTCGACACGCCGGGCCAGATCACCTGGTCCAAGGACTCCTCCAGACTCACTCTGGGTGTCCTCACGGCCATGTCTGGACTTGTGGGAGCTGTTTCCGAGTCCATCGACGTGTTCGGCATTGACGACAACTTCACCATTCCCGTTCTTTCGGCCTTGTTCCTGACAGGCCTCCTGAACATCTTCAAGAAGTAATCTTCGAGAAGAAGTTCTCACACCTTTTTAACACCACTCACCACTCACCACACAACTCTCATTAGAATTGAAGACAAGGGGCTAACAGAGCCGCGGAGGAATAGTAATAATTTTGCATATAGACAAATAGATAGATAAATTTCTCTTTCATTTTGGTGCCCTTAGAAATATCTCAAATCTTGCATATCTCAAGCCAGATTTATACATGGATCATGTAAGATGTAGATCAAGTGAGTTAGTCAGACACTAGCGACTTGGCATTACTTGCAGTCTACTGGACATATCTGATAGTACAATTTTCATTACATTGCTTGTTCTATATATATATACAAGCTCACCTTATGCCAGGCTCTTGAGCACCAGCTGCTTCTGGATATCGGCGACCCGGTCACCCAGCGACAGAGCCAGACCCTGGCCCTTGGACCGGATTCGCACGTGTCCGGAAATCTCCAGGTTGTCGTTGATCTCGACCGAAATGTTGGCCAGAGCCTCCTCGCCAAACGAAGAGATGGAGTACAGGTTAGCAGACAGGAAGCCACAGTCGTCCTCGAGATCGGTGGCGTCCTCCTTGATGGCGCCGGGAGTCAGACACTTCATGTTAGTGTTCTCCACAAAGTACCGGATGTACTTCTGCAGAGTGAGGCCCTTGGCCATGAGGTTGACCTTGTTCTCCCATTCAAACTCGCTCCACATGCTTCGGAACTCGGTCTCGGAGCAGGTGGAAGGCTTGATGTAGTCCATGATATCAACATGCAGATCGTTCAGGATAACAACCTTGTTGTCCAGAGACGACTGGCCGTCGTAGACAATGTTTCCGAAAATGACCGAGGCGTCAGCAGACGACACCTTGATGGTGGTCTGAAGAGAGGCGAAACCGTGAGGACCCAGGTTGAGACTCTGGGGCTGGTCCACAACCTTGAGGTCGCCCAGCACGGAGAACTCCACGGTGAGGTTCCGCAGAGTCTCCTTGGTCTGGTTCACAAGCAGAATATCGAGAATGATGTCAAACTGGTGCACGTTGATGACGGCCTCAGCGTAGATGGGGTCGGAGAAACCAGTCAGAGGCTGGACCTTGGCAAGAGAAGACAGGGGCTTGGTCGACACAACGGTGGTGTCGATAGTGTCCAGAGCCTCGGGCTCCTCGTCGTCGCCGTCGGTCTTGACCAGCTGTCGGAAAGACAGAGAGTCGTCGACCTGCACGGCGTTGTTTCGCTTGTCGGCAGCCTTCTTGTCGGCTCGCTCCTTGTCAAGCTTGCCAACAAGAGCTCGGAAAGCCTCCTTGGTGTCTTCTCTGTAGGCCTCGACAACAGCGGGCTCTCTGTCGCCCTGAGAGATGGCTCGAATACAAGACAGGATTCGGTCGGTGGAGTCCTCGTCGATGGACACGGCGGAGAACTCGGACTGGCCAGCACGCAGAATGGATGTCAGGAACAGCATAGCCTCGGCCTTGAGAGCGTTGACTCGAGCGGGCTTTTTGGTGATGGCAGCGTATCGGAACACAAGCTTGGCGAGAGTGGATCCCAGGACACCGGCGACAAAGTAGTTGCCGTCCTTGAGAATGATGGACCGCAGGGGCTGGCCCTCAAACTCGTCGACCTCGGCCTTGACAGCGGTGGTCAGAGCAGACTCAGTGGCATAAGTACCGTCAGCCAGCACCTTTCGCGAGGGCTTGTGGGTGGCGGTCTCGCCGACATCGGGCTCCTCCTCGGTACCGTTGGTCTCTCCGTCTCGCTTTCGTCGCTCGGAAGCAACAATAGGCACCTCTCCAAGCGAGTTTCGAATGTGCTGCCATGCCTCCTGGATGTCTGCCTCGTCGAGACAGTACTCTCCGATGACCCACAGAGCGGATCGGTAGACGGTGGCTCGTCGAACAGAGGGCAGGGTGGCCAGCAGACGTCGCACAATGGTGGACCGCAGGTTGGGGAACCGCTCGACCACCTCCCGCACAAAGATGATGACGTCGTTGGCGGACGACGAGTTGAAGTCGGCGACAAAGTCCAGCAGCAGATCGGCAACCTGGGCAGCCACCTGGGGGAACTTGATGGAGCAGTTGTGGATGGCCCGGATCAGCACCTGGCGGTACTCGGCGTTTCGCTCGTACTCCTGCGACACGGTGGCCTGCAGCTCCTTCTTGAAGAGCTTGATGACCTCGTCAATGTTGGTCGACGAGACCATGTCCAGGGCAATGTCAATCGCCTTGGATCGCACGTCCAGATCGGCCGACGACAGAATCAGCAGGATGGACATGGACAGCTCGTTAAGAATGCCGGGGTTTCGTCGGTGCAGCGTGTCGACTCGGTCCAGCACAATGAGCTTGACGTTGTTGTCCGACTCGTGGATGGCCAGATCAACCAGCTCCTGGGCAGCGGCTCGCAGAGCAGTGGGGTTAGAGGTGAGGGCAGTCAGAGCCATGGCAGCCTCGTAGGTGACTGCGGGCGACGAGGCCTCGAGCATCTCCAGAACAATGGCAATGTACGACTGCTTGAGCTCGGGAGTGACAATGGCGTCTCGTCGGATGAACTGGACAAACGCCAGCTGGATCAGCTCGTCCAGAGAGCTGATGGAGGGCAGCATCTTCTGCAGGTACGCAAACGCCCAGTCTCGGTTGATGTTGGCGAGCGACACAAACGCGTTTCGCTTACATGTGGCGTCGGTCTCGGCGTCCAGGAAGGTGGAGATCAGCTCGTCGCAGTCGGGGACCAGAGCCTCGGAAATCTCTCGAATGGAGGCAATGGCAAACACGGCGTTCTTTCGCACGTACGAGTGTCGGTGCTCCATGTTGGATCGCACCGAGGGAATGAGCGATTCCAGGAGTTCGGGCTCCTTGAGCTTGCACAGGAACCGCAGGGTCTCTCCTCGAATGTACTCGTTGGGGTGCTGCAGGTCGTTTCGGATGGCGTTACACACGAGAATCATCTCCTGCTTGAGCTTGCCGTCGGGCTGGAGCTTGGGGCAGATCTCCCAGTAAAAGTGCAGCAGTTTCTTGAGCTGCTTGTTCTTGGAGGGCATGACAAACCGGATGATTTGCATCAGCAGCTGGGGCATGGGGTCGCCGTTGAGCATCGCCACCAGAATCTGGCGCATCGCGTCCACCTTGTCCTCATCCCGTCCCTTTTCAAGCAGGTTCTGGAAGTCTCGCACAGAGAGCTTCTCAGTAGAAGGCTGTGTTAGTGGTGGTCTGTAGTGTCGTGATGTGAAGATGTTCTTAGATGTATCGTGTAGCGTCGTAAAAGGCCTGTTTTTCAAGGACACGTCGAAAATCTCTCTGGAGGCATCACAGAATCCCCAGAATACCCCTACTCACCTCGTAGACCAACGTGTACTGAGCTGAATCAGACATTGTAGTGGTTAGGTTACACGTAGTGAGTCTCGTCAATTGACTTTTGACATCGTGGCCATACCATGTGCAGTTACCCTACCGAGGGGATGAGAGTGGTGATCGAAACATACAAGTGCAAGGATTTGGGGTGGACGGAAGGTATTTGAGATATTAGTTCGCCAGCCATCATTATTATTGATCACGTGACTTCACTGTGTCTCTTTTAGTGCCTTTGTCAGCTGTCCAACATCGAGGTGGAACGTTAAGTATTTGATAACCAAAAGAAGCTATAGGATCAACAAAAGTACTTGACTTATTAGCTGAGAATAATGCCTTACAATTGCACTTGGGAGGCTCAGAAGTTGCAATTTTTTTGCATAAATCAACTCACCACATGTCACCATCAACACCATCTCTTCCACCTGCCCCTAAACCGCCTCATTAGCTTCTAGAACTGGTTCCCGTCGTTAGTCTGTTTACCATACATGCACGAGAGAACGTGGAAAGTGGAGTTAATTGAGGGGTATAACTGTGATTAAATCGATTGACAAGAAGAAGAAGGAGATGTGGCAGACGGTAACCAACACGTGACTAATCACCTCTGATAAACGCTTCACATTCATTAATCCCCCTCTCTCTCACGTGACCCTTCTCTCTTGGCTGACGTCACACATGCAAAAGCCTATATTAGTGCTGGGACATGCAGTCGAAAATAGCACCTCCTAGACCTGGCTCAAGGACAGCCTTCCAGACCTTGTTTGAATCCAGCACCACACTCCCACCCCCGACCCTCACAACATGTCCAACGGCGCTGGAGGGTACATCAATGGCGTTGTGTCCGACAACAAGACCCCCTCGCCGTCACAGCCTCCAGTTCACGTGCCAAAACGGAAACCTGTCCATCGCAAGCCGGTAGGAAGTGACTCCAATTCTTCCACCCCTACTACGAGCCCCAAGCCTCCAGCTACGGCTTCCCCGCTTCTGGGACCTCCAATCGTACCCTATGGCGCTGCCAGTGTGACGGGTACGCCCTCTGCTGCTCCAGGAACGCCTCCTGCAGCCGTCAAAAAGCAATACCGGTACTCTTCTCTGCTTGATCCCGAGCCCCCGTCTCCGAAACTCCCTTCCTCGGACCGCAGGGCCGTGAGCGAGGCCCGCAAAGTGACCCCTTTGCAAACGACATCTGCTGGCGGATTATCGGGGGCCATCAACTTCTCCAAACCGGTGTCTCCAGCCAGTCAACATGGCGGAGTGGGGTTTGGACGAGCACAGACTTCGAGCACTGCTCAGGCTCCGTCGTTACCGCCTAAAGTGCCGGTCGCGAATCCGTACGCGGGCACGCCTGAGCAGAAACAGGGCTCGTTTGGCTACCAGGCTAGCCAGTTTGCTAGTCCAACTGCTGCTCCATATGCTACTAACGGAACGTCTCCGAAACAGTACGGTTCAGCAGGTAGTAATTATAGCAACAGGCCGTCGGTTCCGAACACCTCTTATTCGACGAGCTCGAGTGCGACAGCTGCAGCTCCTACCTCTTATTCGACGAGTTCTAGTGCTGCTCCTTCAGCTACGCCTACTCACTCAGCCACTCCTTCGGCTCCTACTTACACCGCTACCCCTTCTACTCCTAAGAATAACGGACCTGGAGGTAATGTCCCTGGAGGAAACGCTCCTGGTGTCAGCTCAAGCACTTCCTCATCTTACAGCCCTCCATACCCTCTTCCTACAAACACTTCTAGCACACCAAGCACGAGAAAACCCTCTGTGCCAAACACAACCAGTACACTCCCATACCCCGTGCCCAGTACCAAACCCGCACCCCAAACTCCCCCAGTGCAGAGCGCGTACAAGTTTGAGAGTCCGGAGGTGGTCAAGCCGGAAGCAAAGCCAGTTGTCAAACCAGCAATGCCTCCCATTCCTAAAACAACCATCAACACAGCACCTTCCATGCCTCCAGTACCCAAAACAAACATCCAGAAGGCGGCTCCTACTCCTGCTCCAGCTCCAGCTCCAGCTCCAGTAGCAAAAGCAGCTCCTACTCCTGCACCTGCACCCATCTACCAGCCTTCTCATCATCTGCCTCCTCGGTCTCCTTCTCCAGACTCGGAGTACCAGCACTCGCCTCCCAGACGAACGCTGCGTGTGGTCAACGACTTCTCGTCTTCCAGTGACGAAGACGAGCCTGCACCGGCTCCTGCAGCTCCCCCTGCCGTGCCTACTGTCACCAAGACTCCCGCAGGTCCCCGAGAGTACCCTCTGTCGAATCGCATGTCGCATCTGGAAATCAACGACGGCAACCATCTGGATCCCTTCACGCCTGCTGCGCCTCTGAGAATCCACAAGAAGAGCAACTCGTCGACTTCCAACCCGTCGTTCGACTTTGCTACCCGGGAGTCGTTCTACGCCACTCCGTCTGGCTCCACAGACGATATTTCTCAGGAGTACGTGACCAACGAGACGTATCTGAACAGCCAGAGAGGAGGTATCGACAACGGCAACAGATCGATGAGCTCCATGTTCACTGGAAACCACAGCTACGATAGTGGAAGTAGTCATAGTACACGACCCATGAGCGGAGAAGATTTGTTGGCTGGCCATCAACTACAGCCCCAGTACACTCACGAGTCTGCGATTGATCCCTTTGATCCCTCGTTTGACCCTCAAAACCCCGCATACGAGCCCAGAACTTCCTACGAGCACCCTGAGCCTCCTTCTCCCATGACTCCTGCCATTCCTGAAGGAGCCACCTTTGACTCTGCTGCTTTTGGAGGAGGAGCTGTTATTGGCGGTAATGTTGCTCCTGTTCTGCTGGATCCCTCAGTTAATATCCCTGATCCTACAGAATACGGTGCTTTTGATGTTGGCGTTCCTCTGGTACCCTCAGTCACTAATATGAGTACTGGAACTGCCACCAGCATGCCTGGACTTCGAGGTGCTCCGAGTATCATCTCAACCACCTCTCAGGTGTCCCAGAAAGGAGCGCTTGCCAGCTCCGACTACCCTTCTCTCGGTGTCGAGTCTCAGTATGTTCGAGCTCTGAGAAAGCGAACCGCCTCTGCATGGTGTGAGGTGCCCTCCAAGGTGTGGGGTCTTCCTCTGGGTATTTCCGACAAGGCTGGAAAGAAGTTCAACAAGAACATGGACATGCGGTACGCCGCCGGTCTTAAGAGAACCATGGACATTCGTCATTCTCATCTCAAGCCCCGATTGCTGGCTTCGGAGGTGGACGATGACGACGGAAAGCGAAGCAGCAGCCACGTGGACATGCCCTCGTCCATGCACGCTCCTTCGATTCATTCCATGTCGCGATACGATAACAGATCCATCATCTCCCACGAGGATGATGTGGACGGCAGAAGCAGTGTTTCGCTGGTTTCTGCCCCTCAAGAGAGCACCCCTCCTCCTGCTCTGCCCTCTTCGCGAGGACGAGCAGCCTCGGACTCGTCTCAGGAGAGTGTCCAGGAGGTGCGACGAATTCACCTGTTTGTTGCTAACCCCGACAGTGACTAACGCTTCACGTTTAACGCTTAACCGACTTGCCCTCGAATGTGTATATATTAATGCATTAATGATAATGACCAGACGTAGAATAGCTACAAGTAGCTGTAAAAAAGCTGTAGTCCCTAACGTTGACTCTATCTCACAAGTTACAGCAGACCAATGTTGTGTCTCTTGGGTCTTAGGCTGGATACATGGCATAATATGATCTTAGAACACCAGTCATCTAATGTCTCTCGTGTTGCAAGTGTCTCCAAAAGTCAGATGCTGCAATGTTTCCGGATGTATAGCCGTTCCCTTAAAATTGGCTTCATTTATCAACTACAGAAAAATATCTTCGCCTTTGTTTCACCCTTATCGGACTCCGATTTGGCTTCAGAGAACGTCTCCCATGCACTTTTCGGACTCCGCTTTGCCCTATATGCAACTTTTACGTTAACGCCAATGTTTAAAGAAACGTTCCTGAACGTCTCATCATGTTTAGCGCGATCAGATAGGGAGGGTTTGAGAAGAAGTGTGCGTTTGAAAGTGGGTCGTTGTTGAGCTGATATAAATGGTTGACCTAGAATGCTTCTTCAGTCTTCGGATCGGTGTTGCAGGGCTCTCTAAGCCCCCTCTTGTTCTATGATGATTACTAAGGAGCTGAAGATACCGGCGACTAATATCCTTCCAGCTAGCTAACAAAATCTGATGGCGCTCACCTCACCTTTTACAGCCAAGACAACCGTCAAGGTCCTTTCTGCACTTCGGCTAGAAACTCAGATCACCTCGATGGATTAGATAAAGATGAAAAATCTTGAAAAAAAAGTTTCAGATCTTGGCAACATCTTTATATAAGAGATGGAGGTCAGAGAGGTTGGTTAGATACATCAAAAGCCTCAAAATGAAGTGGATAGACTCTATTAAACACTCTACCGTCGGTGGAACTGTCAAACAGTCTGATAATGCATCTTCCATCGGATCTGATACCCCTACTTCCACCACTCTCCTTCGGAAGATCTTCGACCCTCCAATCGTCCAGCAGGAAGAGACTTGTGCTGAAAATGCTCTCGGTGGATCGGAAGAGATGGAGCAAATCACATCCCTTTGGAACAAAACTGACTTGTGGATGGCTTGGGGTTCCATGTTACTGGTGGCAGTAGCTGTAGCACTGGAAGTCCAGACCGTCTCTGTCTACTCCACCTTTGCTACCTCTGACTTTGACCAGATGTCTCTTCTGTCAGCTCTTAGTGTTGTCAAAGCAGTCATGTACATTGCCACTCGTCCAGTGATGGCCAAGTTTGCCGATGTTCTAGGCCGATTCGAGTCCATTCTCATGTCAGTCGTGCTCTTCACTGTCGGATTCATCATGTTGGCAGCTTCACCTAACATTGGAACGTACTTTGCAGCCCACATCTTCTACGTCTTTGGCCAGGTGGGTATCCAGTTTATGGAACAGGTGTTTGCAGCAGACACTTCTGACCTCAAGAACCGAATGTTCTTTGTCATCCTGCCCAACATCTGCTACCTGTTTGTGCCCTGGTGTTCAGCTCCTATCACAAATGCTATCATCAAACATTCAACTTGGCACTGGGGATACGGAATGTGGTGTATCATCGTCCCTGTGGTCTCGATTCCTGTACTAGACACAAGATGAAAGCTCGAGCTCTGGGAATGCAGTGTGGAAAGTCAGTCAGAAACCTCAAAGAAACTCTTCTTCAATTTGACATTGTGGGTCTTGTTCTGTTCACAGGAGGTCTCTGTCTTCTTTTCCTAGCTGTCACACTAGTCAAGACCTCCAAGTCATGGACTCAACCCCATGTTCTCTCCATGATCATCATCGGACCTATTCTTCTCATCCTCTTCCCCATCTGGGAAAGAACTTATCCCAAGTACCCCTTCCTGCCATTCTCAGCAATGAAGGACAGAACTCTCATCACAGGATGCACCTTTGTCGGTCTCTACTCTCTCGCCTTTTACATCTACTACCCGTACTACTATCCCTGGCTTTTGGTCTGCAAGGGATTATCAGTTACAGCTGCTACAAACACTTCAGTCACTTTTACTGTCGCTTCAACTGCAGCTTCAATTGGAGCAGCTGCTATCATTCGATACACCAAGCGAATCAAACCTGTCATTGTCGCTGGAGGCTTTGTGTACATCCTAGGACTAGGTCTCACCTACCACTACCGTCAACCAGACCATGCTCTTGCTCAGTTCATTGCTGCTCAGGCTGTGGAGGGTGTAGGATCTGGAATGTTGCAGTCACCTACCCTGGTTTTGATCCAGTCAGTAGTCAACCACAACCAGGTCGTTTCAGCTACTGCCATCTTCTACTCTTCAATCTCAGTAGGAACTGTCATTGGAGACGCTATTTCCGGATCCATGTATAGACAGTCTTACCCCAAGAGACTGGCTGAGTATGCTCCGTTTCTGAGTGAAACAGACATCAACAAGCTGGTCAACGATGTCAGAGCACCTCTCAAGTACGCCTGGGGGTCTCCTGAACGAGTGGCTGTCATTGACGCTTTCAACCATGTCTACAGAAAGATGCTCTACGGTCCTATTGTGGTTGCTGGGGTGATGATTCTGATTTCTTTCACAATGCCGAATGTGGACCTTGATGAACTTGAGCAGAGAGTGAAGGGAGTTGTTTTTGGCAAGTCTGATAAAGAGAGGTCAGAGGGTGAGTCTTCTGGCAACGACGACAACTCTGAGAAGTCGGCTGTTGTCAAGACTATTGAGCATGAGCAGAAGGTGTAACCAACCAATTTTATGTATTTAACGAATTATGACTTTTTTTCCAAATTTGAATTTGTTATCAATTGTTTGTATTTATTCGCATTTTTAATTATTATTTATTTTCGTCTCCTCCTGCACCTTATCAGATCCCGCCTTGAGTTTAATAAATATCGTGAAGTTGACTTCCACACCTCATCACCACACAATGTCGACCGAGGATTACGTGAAACAGAACATTGAGTTCTTTGAGGGCAAGAACTCCGGCCCCGAGAAGAAATTGACCAGCGAAAATTACCAGAAAATCGCAGACCAGTGTGCACGACTGCTTCTGGGATTCGAGTTTGGAACTGCCCATTCGACCTCCAGAGAAGACAAACATGACGCTTCTGTGAGCTCTCTGTGGACCCATGAGCCTGCTCCCACGGTCCTGGACTTTGCTGGCGGTCTGGGACTCGTTGCTCAGCGAATTTCAGCGTACACAAGTGAAGTTGTGGGTGTTGATGTGTCTCCCAAAATGGTGGAGGGCTTCAACGAGGCTGTTCTCAACATTGTCTTCTCTTCGTTGTCGTTCCATCATCTTCCTGACATTGATGGTACTCTTGAGAAACTGTATGATCTGACCAAGTCAGGAGGCACTATTCTGATCATCGACTTCATTTCGCTGCCTCAGGAGAACGCAGGCAACATCTTGCCTGATCCCAAGGGTCATTCCCACCATTCTCATGGCCATGATCACGGACATCACCATGGAGACCCCCATAACCACTCCCATGGCAACCCTCATTCTCACGTGGTTGCCCACCACCATGGATTCACCGAGGAGTCCATCACAAAGTCGCTGGAGAAAGCGGGCTACTCCAACGTCTACCTTTCTCCTCACTTTGTGGCTCTCAAGAGAACCAGTGACGGAATCAGTCTGGACGGTAATGGACATCACCAAGACCAGAAGCTGAGACTGAGAGTCATTGGCGCGAAGAAGTGAACCAACACCATCTAACATGTATATATCAACTCAACTAACGAATAAATAACTGACTGACAAAAAATGGCGTGGTAAGGCGGCTTCTATTTGCTCTATCAACACAGCAAACCGAGGTCCGAGGGGTGCATAAGACGATGTGCTGTGATTGACTTGTATGTGAGGAGTATTTTATGAATATTAGCGGAAAAAGGTACCGTCTCAATGGCCGTAAAACGTGTAAAAGGTGCCATTTCAAATACGTGAAAAATATCTATAAAGTACAATACCAGTTCCAGGTTCGTGTTCAATTTCCACTCCTCATCAAACTTTCAACATCTCTCATCTCACATGTTTCATGCAGCTAAAGATGTCACATAAGGTTCAAGCAATCTACATTATCACACTATGAGACCATGTCGACGTGCAACAATTGTCGCTACTCCCCCATTCAGCGCGACTAACATCCCCTCTTACCTCTCCACACATGGTACTGGGACTGGACTACCTCAAAAACAAGCTCGTCGGCAAGGGAGAGTCGTACATTCTCGGCTTCATCCCCAACATCTTCAGATACATTTCTCTTCTGTGGGGGTACTTTCAGGTGCATGTGTTAACCACGCTTGCCAACCAGAAAAAGTGGCGTATTCTGGTCGTCCAGAATGTCGCCAGAAGCAGTGAGCCGTCTACCAGCTCCTACGAAGAAAAGTTCTTCACAGTGTGGAACAACTGGATTCTTCTGGGTCTCTACAGACTGATCAATGGAGCTACCACTCTTTACAATACCACTCAGATTGACAAGGCTGCCACTCTGGCCATTTCCGAGTACTACTATAACTTCTCTCCCGAAAAGACCCGGCCTTTTGCCGAGAGTCTGTACATTCTCAACTGTGAGATCATTCTGGGAGGACGGGTCGATATGACTGCGTACTTCAAAAAGTCTGTGGGTGACGATTCACAGCTCAAGGGAGGTTTCCTTCCCGATGAGGACTCCAAGAACCAGCTTCTCAACGCCCTGGTGCTCTATGAACTGCCCAGATACACCGGAGTGTCGTTCGCTGACCGAGAAGAGGCCCTGGAGCTGTCTCTCGCGATCATTGGAGCTCTCAATGACACCAAGATTGACCTCGTCAAGCTCTCAGAGACCCCCGTGACCTGGGCTACTGCCAGCAAGAAGCTGATGGACATTCCCACTACTGCTCAGCAAATCCCCAACCAGTCTGTCGTCAAGGGCGCTCCTGCTTCCAAGGGCGAGATTCAGTGGGAAAACTTTGGTTTCCAGAGCAAGGATCCCTCCACCGATTTCAGAGGATCCGGTATGCTTGGTCTGGAGGCTTTCCGACACTTTTGCATGTTCGATCCTGCTGAATCCACCAAACTGATGACCCAGTCTGGTGCCACAGATCCCGGAGAGACATGGTACCCTCCTGCTCTGATCAGCATCAACGTGGTGTCTCATCTGCGAGACATGCTCATTGCTGGCCAGCTGGATCGGGGTTTCATTCTGAACATTAACGGTGAGCTTCTCAAGAGCATTGGAGTTCGAGCTTTCCACCAGGACGACAAGAAGAAGAAGGACTATTTCTTTGAGATCCGAAGCGATCTCGACAAGGAGTTCCGGGAGATTTTCTTCAGACTGCATGAGCATCTCGTGTACAAGTTCCATCTGTACTGGAAGCACGGAGTTCAGGAGAAGAAGATCAGCAGCGTTCTGCAGACTGACAACCATCTCAAGCAGTTCCTGGAGAAGTACGACACTGAGATCAAGCGAGGAGACTGGAAATAAAACACTATAGTGGCATACCTAATATATGATTTATTGAGAACCCAAGGTGTACTGTAATTAGGGTGAGTATGTACCAGCACTTCTATAGCATAAACTGGAATATCCAAGTTAACTTCTCATTCAACCATCACCATAGCATACAGTATGGACACACAACATCACTATCACATGTTCATAGTCTATGCCCCACTACAAGTACCCATAATCTCAAAACACATACACTAGAGTCGTGCGAATATGGACAAAAAGAGTATGGTCACATAAACCACGGCTTTTATATAGGGCGGACGACGTCTGGAGATGTTCTGGCACGTTCAAATCATCATCGATCATGTCCACTACCGTTATGACCGACGATTTCCCAATCACTGAGGTCTCCATCACCGAAGAAGACCCCAAGATGCCTGAGCCTGCCAAGAAGTCCCAGCTTCTGGTCATTTTGCTCTGTCTGTTTGCCGCCATGGGTGGTTTTGTCTTTGGTTACGATACCGGAACCATTGCTGGCTTTATCAACATGGAGTCTTTCCTGGAGAGCTTTGGAGAGGCTGACGAGTCTGGCGTCTTCTTCCTGTCTCGAATGAAGGCCGGTCTCATTGTTGGTCTCTTTTCCATTGGTGCTTTCACTGGTACTCTTCTCGGAGGCTTCCTCGCTGACAAGGTCGGCCGAAAGAAGGGTATCGTCTACGTTGCCATGATCTACATTGTCGGTATGCTTGTCCAGATCACCGCCTTTACTGCCTGGTACCAGATTGCCATTGGTCGAATCATCGGTGGTGTTGGTATCGGTGCTCTTTCTGTTCTGGTTCCCATGTTCCAGTCCGAGACTGCCCCCCAAAACCTGCGAGGAGCTCTCGTTTCCTCTTTCCAGCTCTTCATCACCCTCGGTATCTTTGTCGGCTACGGTGTCTGCTACGCCACCAAGTCTCGACTCGATACTGGCGCTTACCGAATCCCCATGGGTCTGTGTTTCCTGTGGGCCTTCATTCTGCTAATTGGAATGTGCTTCATGCCCGAGTCTCCCCGGTTCCTGGTCTCTGCTGGTCGACTTGAGGAGGCTCGAAAGGCCATGTCCATGACCAACCAGGTCCCTCTCCACGACCCCTTCATTGACGAGGAGCTCAAGGCTATTGAGAACTCTGTCATTCGAGAACAGAGCGCCGGTAAGGCCACCTGGAAGGAGCTTGTCACTGGCGAGCCTCGAATGGGCTACCGACTCACTATCGGTATTCTTGTCCAGGTGCTCCAGCAGCTCTGTGGAGCCAACTACTTCTTCTACTACGGAACCTCCATTTTCAAGGCCATTGGCATGTCTGACTCCTTTGCTACCTCCATGATCTTTGGTGGTATCAACTTCCTGTCCACTTTTGGCGGTCTCTACATTGTTGACCGATTTGGTCGACGAAAGTGTCTGCTTGGAGGTGCCATGGTCATGTTTGTCTGTTTCCTCGTCTACTCCACTGTCGGTTTCGCTGCCCTGTACCCTGGAGGAGATACTTCTCTGCCTGCCAGCAAGACTGTTGGTGACGTCATGATTCTCTTCACCTGTATCTTCATTGCCGCTTTCGCCACCACCTGGGCTCCTATTGCCTTTGTTGTTGTCTCTGAGACCTTCCCTCTGCGAATGCGATCCAAGGGTATGGCTGTTGCTACTGGTGGAAACTGGATGATCAACTTCCTCGTCTCCTTCCTGACTCCCTTCATCACCAGCGCCATTGGCTTCAAGTACGGCTACGTCTTCACGGCCTGTCTTGGTTTCGCCATTCTCTTCGTCTACTTCTTCATTCCCGAGACCAAGGGTCTGTCCCTTGAGGATGTCGACGAGCTGTACGCTTCTGGTGTCAGCGCTCGAAAGTCCCCCAACTGGGTTCCTTCTTCCAAGAAGCAGGACGTTAACGAGCCCAAGAACAGTATGACCGACTTCTCCGAGTCTTCTTAGAGCATGCTTATTTATAGAACAGTAATAGATAGAATGAGTTTACAAGTACGAGTGTTGGTGTAAAGCTACAAGTATTTCAGTCAATTAATTATTGACTATCATTATCTACAAGTTGTCAATTATAAATCGATCAGTTAGTATTATCTATATTCTATGCAACCTCTTTTACATCATTCTCTTACCAATCTCAGACTCCCAGGTAGCTGCTCGCTCGAAACCGTTGCTGCTGTACTGGTAGTCCATAAAGGCGTTCATGATACCCTCCTCGGAAGTGGCAACAAAAGGACCATGCTGAACAATCTTCTGGTCGAGAATATGGGCACCAATAATGATGATTCGAGAATCAGGTGCGGGTGTGAAGTCAATGGTATCTCCCTTGGTAGAAAGTGTGGCAACATCGTGAGCGTTGACAACCTTGCCATCGACAATAGCAGAGCCCTTCATGACGTAGAGCATAGAGCTGAAGCCAGCAGGCATAGTCTGACTGACCTGTTTGCCGTTGAAGTTGGACTCAGTGAAGTAGTCGAGGTACCAAACAGGGGTGTATGCAAGATCTTTGACTGAGTCGACACCCATAGCCTGGCCAGAAATGACTTTGACGGTAAGGTCTTTGTTCTCAGAGTAAGCCTCAGGGATTTCCTCAGCCTTCAGGTCTCGGTATCGAGGCTCACAGTCCTTGAGATGTTTGGGAAGATCAACCCAAAGTTGGATGCCTTCCACGACCTGGACTTGTCCATCAGGACCTGCAGCAGGCATCTCAGCATGAACAATACCTCGTCCGGCAGTCATAAACTGCAAATCTCCGGCGTTCAGAGTACCCTTGCTTCCAGTAAAGTCTTCATGGTCAACAGATCCCTTGATGACATAAGTGATTGTCTCCTGGCCTCTATGAGGATGATCGGGGAAACCAGCGGTAGAAGGGACCTTGAAATGGTCAAACATAATGAAAGGGTTGAAGTTTCTGAGCTTGTGTGTACCAATAGCTCTTCGAACTCGAGCTCCAACTCCCTCAGACTGTTCGGGAGCTGTGAAGAGCTTGTCGATGGTCTTGGCCATGGTAGTGGTAGTGGCGGTAGTAGTAGTAGTCATGTGTGTGTGTTTGTGTTGTATTTGTCTTTTTTTGAAGATAATAATCAAAACAGCGCTCCAGCTCGTCCTTTTATATTGTGGGCTGCATGGTGATGTTTCTTCTAGAATCGTAGTAGTAATAATTTACGATGCATGCTGTATGCACGCTAATAGATTGTTATGCATAAGGGATGCAACGTAATACAGATGTCAGGCGTGACTACTGCTAAACGACTCGTATTGGAACGTCATCGAATTTTGAGCTAAATGATTGGTAATGGAGAAATCTGAGGTCCAGCCGCACCATAAAACGGCTTTTCGGGGATCCCACCGCAGTCATCGATACCGAGTCACGTGTCTATAGCTCTACTACTAATCAAAATACACCATAAAGCATCATAAAATAAAACTATTTACCTAATCAAACACAATATCTGTCGAAACATCCCATACAAAACTCGGGGATGGTCTTGTTTGTTCCCTGGTAGGCTCGGAGAACAGTGGCACAACCAACACACTTGGACCAGTCTGGATCAATGGTGGAGTTCTGCCGGGTCATGAGGTTGTAGCCGTTGGTGATGTATCCTGCCACATCCTCAGTGGAAAACTCGACCTGGAACGTACTGTCACCGGTCCAATAAGTCTGGTAACTGTTGGGGATGTACACAATGAGAGGAGGGTACTTGTCGACATTAACAGTAACGTTCATGAACGGGTCAACAGTGACGTTTGTAGGAGGATTGGCTGGAATCTCACCAATAGGAGTTGTATGGTCGTAAGGGTAGTCAGCGTCGTAGTCTTTGCCGTCTTCGATAACAGGTCTAGGACGGTTGATTGGTCGAGGAGGTCTTCGTCGAGGAATACCAATAGGTCGATTGTCCCAGTAAGTATCGTTTCTCACAGGCACCTGTCGTACTCTCCAGTTGGCACTTCCTGCAATGGTAAAGTTAGGGAAGGTACCGTTAGGGTCCCAAGGGTAGGTGGCGTTGGGGTCAAAAGGGAACGAGATGTTGGGACGGAAAGGAAGAGTGGTGTTGGGGTCGAAAGTAGAGTTGGGGAAGGTGTAAGGAGGAGGAGGAGGGAAGACTGGAATAGTAGCGTTGGGTTCAGCAGGTCGATCCCGACGGTAGTTGTAGCTGTAAGCTCTTCCCTTTGGAGGTGCAGCGTAAGAGGTGTTGATGAAACAACCCAGGAAGACAGGTTCGTTGCCAAACTCTGCAGCCAACTGAGGGAACGAGATTCCAGCTGCCTGTTCGGAGTTCTCGGACAGGTATCTCTCTTGCGACATCCTCAGAGCAGTTCCATCGGGAAAGTTGTCCTCAGTGTTGGAAGAAGCGTCAATGGCGAAAATGACATCAACGTTACGCTGCTCCTGAAGAAGAGGTTCCAGAGGGACCAGCTGACCATCCTCACCTCCATCTGCCAGGAAGAGATGGTTGGACTCAAAGAACTTGTCTGTGGAAGCGTTGGCTTCGAATCCAAGGAAAGGGTTGGGAGAGAAGATGGCGTAGTCTGCATCTCGCCAGGTGAGATCGGTTTCAGGAGCAGTGGTGTTCTCCGAGTTGAACAGATCGCTCCAGAAAGACGTGTTGAAGTTCTCAAAAGCGTCAATGAGACCGGTGAAGAGCTCTCGAATGTAGTCCTGGTCAATACCCATGTTCTCGAAGGGATCGTTGAAGACGTTGGAAGAGGTACCAGCCATAAAACCAGCATTGTCGTATCCCAGGACACAAACAGGCTCATTAGAAGGTGCAGGCTCAAGAGTGACGTTGTTGACAGGTGTACCATTGTAGAGAGAAGATCCAAGGTACCGAGTATCTGAGAAGGCGTTCAGAGAGGGGTTCCAAGATCCAAACTCGAAAGGAGTCATTTCGAACAGCGTAGACCACAGAGGAGAGATCATGTAGGTGTTGTTGGACTCGGATGGTTCCCGTCCAATAGCCACCATGATAGGAAAAGGCACAGACGCGTTCTGGAACTGAGGAGTGAGCTGGACATCTGACCAGGTGGTGCCCTGTCCTCCTCGAGAGTCAGGAAGTAGCTGACGAGCAAGAGCTCGACCCCAGTAGTCGGTGACAGTGGTGACGAAACCAGCGTTGGACTTGAGATCAACCTCCTCCTTGATCATCATGAAGTAGTAGAGGGTCTGTTTGATCTCGTCTTCAAGGTGGTAGTAGGTGTAGAGTGGATCAAGGTACTTGAGAAACTCAGAGTAGTCCAGTTCACAGAGAAGGTCGGGTGACACGTACTCGAGAAGCTTCTCCAAGTCTGACTGACGTCGTCCCTGGTTGAAAAAGTTGCCCATAGAAGGTCGTGAAGGGGTGTACTTTCCAAGCGCCTTTCGAGCGTCAGAAAAACCAGGTCTGATTCGAGAAAGACCCTTGTTGACGTTGTCAGAGACACCAGTCTTGGGTCTGTGTCTGAGACGCTGCGAGTTTCTCAGTCGTTGAGCGAGATTGGGTCCTTGGAAGTTCTTGAGTCGATCGGCGTAGCCAGTCTTGGGTCTGTTTTTCCAGGAATCAGAGGCGCCTGTCTTGGGTCTGTTTTTCCAAGCATCGGAAACACCAGTACCAGGTCTTCTCAGACGATCGGAGAGTCTGTCAGACACGCCAGTCTTGGGTCTGTTTCTGAGACGGTCAGAAAGACCAGTGCTAGGACGACTTCGTAGACTGTCTGAGACCGGAGGCATGTTTCGTAGACGCTCAGCGAGACCGGAATTGGGTCTTTTGGCGAGAATATCGTTCAGATTGATATTGTTGACGAGATCAGCACCTCCGGTAGAAGGTCTTCGGTCCCAATGGTGCTTGACGGAGTCCATGACGATGTTTCTGGGCGCGAGTTTGGCGAGATTCTTGAGCCTGGAACTCACCCGGTCTGTCATTCCAGGACCCACAATCACAGAACTGTTATCAGGAAACGTACCATTGACGTCAATCTCTCCAGGGTTGAGCACTGGGTTTCCTGGTTGAACATCCTTCATTCGTTCTCCACCCCAGAAAGAGTTGTCGAGACTCCATAGGTTAGGAGAAGCCTGGAGATCAGGAACAGTGAAGTTGTCGTTCAGAAAGAGAGAAGTCAACAGCCAAGAACCACTGGAAAGTCCAACCAGATAGGACATGGCCTGAAACAGACCTCCCAGAGCTCCAAGATCGAGAGATCCGTTGACTCGAGAGTCCATGGCAGCCACCACACCAGCTCCTGTCAACATGGACCGATAACCTCCTCCAGAAAAGGCGGTTCCCATGACGACTGGCGGAACTTCGTCGAGAAACGAGGCGTTGAAGCCCGGAATGTCCTGCCGCTCCATAAACTTGACATGTTCGTGCTGAGTCTGCTGCCATCGTCGGTCCATGTAGTTTTCCTCCTTGGGACTGAGGGTGTCGTTGGCCTCTCTGACCAGCTTGGTGGGCGGACAATCGACGTGTTTGGGCTCGTAGGTGCCTCCGGGAGAAGCCGCCAGAACGGCCACCAGATGCAGGAATAAGGGCGTCAGCTGCATTCTGTTTAGCGATACGGAAGGTCCAAAAGAAACCAGCTAGTCATCTTGCCCTTCCATGATATATACAATGCATGGTATGGGAAAAGAGGCGGTAATTACGGTGATTTATGGCTTCAATAGGGTATCATAATGTGGTATTGTAACTAGGTATCCGTATGGTATCTTTATGGCATCTAACTCTGGGAGTAGCATCACTGTGTCCAAGGTGTTCATGCTTCACCACAAGGACATCACACCTGCATAAAGTTAACAGCACGATCCATAATCCAGACTCGCCACTACACAACACATTGACACAAGATGCCAAACGTGTATAACGAGTGAGTGAATCGATCTTTTCTGGCCAATCGCATCCCTAACTAACACAGATTCCTCAAACAGATTCCACCGGTCACCAGAGTGCTGACTATCACCTCGGTGTCCGTCTTCATTCTGTCTCGTCTGGGGTTTCTCAGCCCCTACTTTCCCTATAACCAATGGAGCACGTTGTTCCAAACGTGGGAGCTGTGGCGTCCGTTCACGGCCCTCGTGGCGATCCAGGGTAACGCCATTGGCGCCTTTTATACCGCCTACCAGATGTACATGTACTCCAACGATCTGGAGGCCAACCACTTTGGAGGCATCACCGCCAAGTACGCGTGGTGGCTGACGTTTGTGTCCATCTTCATCTGGATCGGCGACTACCTGCTCATCAACTCGCCCTTCTACACCCGTGCGTTCATGATGGCGCTAACGTATGCGTGGGTCCAGGACCACAAGTACAACCAGGTGTCCTTCTACTTTGTCAGCTTTTCGGCCAAGTTTCTGCTGCCCGTCAACCTCTTCATCTCGCTGCTCGACGACCCCACAGACCTGTATCCCTGCATTCTGGGCATTGTGGCGGCTCACACCTTTTACTTTCTCGAAACAATCTATCCTGCCGTGTACCCTACGCGCGGCAAGTTTCGAATCGTGGAGCCTCCTCAGCTCTACTACACTCTGTTTGGCACAGAGTCGTCGGCATACACTTCCAACATTGGCACCGGCTCGCAAGCACCTACTAATCCTGCTGGAGCTGCCAATGCCTGGGGTATGGGTGGCCTAGGAGGCGGCGCTACTGCTGGAGGAGCTACTGCTGGAGGAGCTACTACCACTGGCGCGTCGGTACGAAGCGAGGGATCGGGCAGCTTCTCCGGACGAGGCCAGCGTCTCGGTACGTAAACTGTAGACATTTTAATGATTATATGTTAGATAGTGATTATTCGTGCTCGGCAAACTCGGGTCGCAGGTCGCTTCGAGTAGGTCGCACCAGAGGATGTAGCTGGGCCAGGTATGTGATGGCCCACATGAGGTACATCATGGCCATGGCCAGGATCAACGAGGATCTCCAGACGCTGTGTTAGAGAAAGAAGGGGGGAAAAGAGGGGGAAAGGGGTGTCTTATAGACAATTCTGTTGGGGTCTGGTGACTGTTGAATGTAGATAAATCGTCTTTACCTTGGGGCTGACTTATCAATATATCAACATTGCGAAGTAGTAATCTTGATACTCAATCAACCACAGTAATCGAACCAATAACCATCTCAGTATCGTTCAAAAGACACGTAAAACATCTCAATATCCACCATCAACGTCTACCACCACCCCCACACCATACTCACGTCTGATTGTCGCCCTTGGGTGCGAAAACCCAGGCACCAAAACAAAGACCCACGACAAGGGCCAATACAATGATAACAGTCCAGCTGTGTTAGTTGTGTCGAATGCGGAGCTTTTGCGCACTCTCAGCGTCGAATCCAGCTCGGTTTATTTCACTCACCCTCCCATGTTGTGTAATGTTGTCGATGAGATTGATGATGGTGGCTGAAGCTAATTTACATGTATTAGAGTCGAGAGAGATGGATGGTGGAAAGTGGAGATGAGAGCAAAGAATGGGCAATCGAAAGGTGTAATTTGCACGACAAAACCAATGTCACCGAAATAAACGTACATATATACCTCTGCCCCACCCCCTAACTGCCCCTTCACTTGCTCCCAGGGTTAGGGCCCTCCAACCACTATCTGCATATCAAATGCTACCGTGGTCCACCTAACCAAGACACTCCTCCCCAGCTCTCTCTACGACATTGCATCGCCATGGCGCTTCCGCCAGCGCTCACACAGTGGTTACGGAACGTTCTGCTTCCCGTGAGTATCTAGTTCGTCGGAAACTCGGATCAATTGCTAACTCAGGAATACCCCCATTTGGACCGCACATACAACGACACTCTCGATGCTCTCACTCGCTACCCTACTCTGAGGCCTCGAACGAGTGTTTACAGTGAGTATGAAGGAGAAGATGGCAAGGAACCAACTTGTTAAACTTCTAATCTCTTTGCAGCTCACCCAAGTTGAAAGACCCCATCAACCTCTTCCCATCTAACACAGCGGACGAATATGGCAAACCGGCTCTACTGCTCTGTTTGCACGGAACGGTGCCCTCGGTGATTGCGGGAGACACATACAAGATCCCCGTGGAAGTCTGGGTGCCCCACCGGTACCCGGACGAAGGACCCTTTGCATACGTACGACCCACCAGCACCATGATGCTGAGTCCAGGCAACTACGTGGACAACAACGGACGGTGCTACCATCCGTACATTAGCGAGTGGGGCTCTGACCCGCAGAACACAAACCTCGCCACGTTTCTGGGAGTGCTTTCGGATATATTCAGCAAGGAGCCGCCTGTTTACAGCAGACCTACCCCTGAATATGGTCCTCCTCCTACGTACCCAGAGCAGCAACAGCAGCAGCAGACACAACGTCCTCCTCCTTTAGCTCCTCAGGCGGGTCAAAGTGGTCAGGTTCATGGACAAGTTCATGGTCATAGTCAGGGTGTCCAACCTATTCAGCCAGTTCCTACTGGTCATGTTCCTGGACACGTTCCTGGACACGTTCCTGGACACGGTATTCCAGCTATGCCTAATCACACGGTTCATTCCAACCACACAGGCCAGCCAGCTCATACGGAACCAGGTCCCACTCAAGCTGTACCCCCCCTTCCTCCTAAACCTCCACAGCTCAATCAGAGTGCACAACACGCTCCCCAGCATGCTCCTCAAGGACAATACCAACAAGGACAGTATACTCAATACCAGCCTCATATGGGCCAACATCCCCAGGGACGAGGACCACTGCCCCAACAGTTCACTCCCCAGCACAGATCTCGGCCTTCACGCACGGATATCATGGATATGGACACTACAAAGTCGTCTGACGAGCCTGCTCCTCCTAAACCCCCTAACCCTGAACGAATGAAGGCTCTGGATGAACTACATTCCAAGCTGAAGAAGGAAGCTGACGCTATCCAGGCTGGAGTTCAGGCTGATGACGCTCAGATCGAAGGCATGTGGATGAAACTCAGCTCGCTGGAAGCTGGTGTCTCTTCCGAAGTGTCCCTGCTGCGACAACTGGAGGCTCAGGCAGACAAGAACAACAAGATTCTGTCTGACAAAATGGACCAGGCTCGACGAGTCATCACCCAGGCAAGAGCATGCGAGATCCCCGATATCGACTCGGCCGTGTGTGCCGAGAACGTCGTCTTCAACCAGCTGTACGACCTCACGGCCCAGGAACAGGCCATCGACGACACTATTTATGCTCTCAGTCTAGCTCTGGACCGAGACAAGATCCCCGTGGAGCCTTTCATGAAGCATGTGCGAAACCTGGCCCGAGAAAAGTTCATCAAGGTCGCCACGATTGACAAAATCGCCGTTGGCGCCGGCCTCAAGTAGATCTGCATCAACATATAATGAAGGTAATGAATTATGAATAGAAGGTTCAGACGAGTAGGCCTGTAGCTCTCATCTTGGACTAATACCTAATTATGCTTCCAGTGAGATTGTAGCAGCGTGAGACGCAATTCGTTCGTCACCAAGAGTCAATAGTCATAGTAGGGCCTTGGCAACATGTTCAGAGACCTACCATGATCGTTTTTACAGCACATGTACACCTCTTGTTACTTGATATCGTCATTCTATCATGAAGAAACCGAACCCACTCAAAATCCACCATCTTCAAAACACCATCACGAGCCAAGCTAGGTTATAGATGGCTTAAAAACTATTGAAGTGGATAGAAATCGCCTCATAAAACACCATAATTCACCTCTCATCCCCGTATGTCAAAAAATTTCAAAAAATTCGATTTCGGATTGCAGTGGCCACATTTTCCAAAAAATCACGAAATGGGCGTCTGGTGTAGTTGGTTATCACATGCGCTTAGCATGCGCGAGGTCCCCGGTTCGATTCCGGTGTCGTCCAATTTTTTTGCCAATTTTTTTTCTTCCCATAGGCACATTTTCACGTGTCAAACGCGTCGCGCAAATTGATAGATGACATATTATTTTTATTTTTACTGCAGCCTATACGAGCTTGTGAATTCTCAGCCGTATCACAATGCCTCAATTCCTCCGAGGTGTCAACATTCTCTAGCTACAGTCACAGCTCATCATAATATTATCCATTACCAATACATATAAATAACCGCATTAAAAAATCGTCGTACAAAAAAAGGGGTATCAGGTCTGTCTAGCAGACGCAAGAGTGTAAGAGTGTAGTTGTAGGGAGTGTCAAGAAACAAAGTAGTGTCATTAGGACGGCAGAAGAGACAATGATCTCAGTTGTGCAACCATAGTTACTGCACATCCGCCGAGGTGATCATAATACTGCTGTTTGCAGGCGTCTTTTTCTTGAGCTTGCCAAACACACGCTTCATTCCTCCGGTTCCAGGAGCGCCTCCGAGAAGCGTCTGTTGTCCGCGCTTGTCGTCGTCGTAGGTGGACTGTTGGTAGGACGAAACGTCGTCCACGGTGGGGTTGGAGTTGTTGTTGGTGCCTGCCGCCAGGTCCTTCTGCCATCCGTAGAGCACCTCGTCTCGATCTCGCATGGCTGCGGGCGACAGAGTCACGTGGAGAGTCATCTGTCTAGCTCCCAGCCCAGCGTCAGCCTGGGTGTCTACGGGAAAGCCAAACTCGACAATCTCGTCGAAAGCCTGGGCGTTTTCCGCGTCTTCTGAAGGTGCGCAGAGCATTCTGAGTTTGTCCAGGGCCTCCTGTTCGCGCCAGAAGACGGCGCTCTTGGCGGTTCCCATGGGCAAGATGGGAGCGGTATTGTGGCCCTTGGTTTTCTTGCTGATCGAGTTGATGATCGTGCTGGAGAAACCGGTAGTGGGCGAGGTGGTTGGTTGCTGTTCTCCAGGAGAAGAGGGTCCTTGGGAAGGGGGGGATAGCCTCGAGTAAGACGTGGTCACCTGAGGAGGCGGTTGTTTCCACCGTCGTTCGCTTCGATCTGTGTGTTCAGCGAGCGACGTGGGAAAGCCCTTTGGCAGCTGTGGTGGTTGCGAGGAGTCTGAAGAGGAGGGTTGAGAGTGTGATTCGCCAAAGTACAGCGGCTCTACCGGTCTCAGATGCTGGTCCTGTCTCTCCTGTCTCTCCTGCTGGGCGTACACCTGCTGGTACTGTTGTTGTTGCTGCTGCTGGTGTTGTTGTTGACGCTGGTCGTACATTCGACGCGAAGACACCGATCCCGAAGACGTGGAGTCGCGGTTGATGTGGGCCTGAGAACGCCGTTTCGACAGCGCCACGTTGGGATACGTCGCTGTGGCTGTGGTGGCGGTGTTGCCTGTGCCCGAGGGACTGAGGTCGAGGGCTTCGATGGGCGGCATTTCAGGCACGGGGGGAATGTCGTCGGACGGACCCTGGTTGCGCCTGGAGGGGTTAGTATGTTTGTAGGAGAGATACTGGTAGTTGGAGGGGTAGACAAAGTCGTGGGTGCTTGTGGGCGTGGTGGGCGTGGTGGATGGTGAATCGGACGACATGGACGACGGCGATTTCTGCGCCACCTGATACAGGGGGTCTTGGTAGAGGTTGGAGTAGTACATGAGGGGTTGGGGGGTGGTGACGGATGAGGGGTGGTGATGTTGACTGTAGTTTGTGGTGAGGTCGGTGTAGTGTTGTAGGTACTTGTCGTGTGTTGATGTCGCCGTGAATCACTCTAGACTAAGTCCAACTTGTTTGAAACGCCTTTTCAAACGTCTCCTTGAAACACTTCTAATACTCACCTGCGTTGAGAGTTCATTATAACAAGTTGTGCTTGTGTTGTTAGTTTGACTCGAGGGCTGCGTTTCAGCTGGCTTGGCCTGCGCGTGGGGCGTTTGCTTTTGTGCTTTTTGTCCGGTGGGCGGGCTTTGGGGCGGAGGAAAAAGCACGGGGGACGTTGCACAGGGGAAATACTCTGAAAAGAGGATTTAGGGCCCTGTGAGAGTGGTGTGTGGTAAACGACGCATGTCTTAGACGCGCGTCCTGTTACAGCAAAAGTGTATTTTAGATAGACAAGGACTGTGATCTAGTTATGCCTATAATGGTAGGGGAGGTGGTAGGGTCGTGTACGATGGATAAACGATGTTTTACGACATACGAGTGTACATGGAACACCTTGTACAAGAGCCGGTGCAGCCATCATGAGTACACCTCCTCCATCACCTTAACATTAGGCAACCCCTAAAGCACATTGGACATGCACCCAAATGGCAGGCCGGAGATTAGATTTTTACAAAAGCAGACATCACAAAGCGAAGCGATTTTCGCAGCTGACAAGAGAAAAAGCGGTCGTCGGGGCCATCATCGGTGCATGCTGAGAATAATACGGTGGTTATTATCAAGCTGTGAGAACTAAGAAGGCTTACTCCTTCTTGTACCGTAGTATTCACCTATAGCTGGTACTGTAATACAGTCGCCTTCAGTGCCCTGCTATCTCTTCCTGCTCTTTCTGGCATCCTTCTTTCACTGTAGAATTAAACATTGCTGAAGCGAAGCACGGTTATGGGGAAGGAAGTGAGGGGAGAGAGTAAGTGGTAAGAAACAGCACTTCTACTGTGCCTGGAGCTGCAAACTAGCGTAGAGTACGAATACAAGGCCCAGTATTAGCTTGTACTTGTACTGTACGTTTTCTCACACTAACCCTAGCCTGGAATGTGCCAGACCGACGTTTAGCACACCTGGCACTTCTCCAGACTGTCAATCTAAAGTCTGAAGTCTAGAAGCCAAATCATCCAGTTTAGACAACTCCTCCAGTCCGATTCCAAGACATGCTCGTATACTTACAGGACTCGTCCGGATTACAAGGGTGGCTGCACACGCACAATTTCGCCGCCATCCCTGAATACGCGAATGCGACCGTCGTATTCTCCAGAGAATAGGAAGTAGAACCATAGACAGTCTTTGACAATAGTCTTTACCCCTGTGAAGTAACCCTACAAGTAGAACGAGAACTAGACCGATAGAAGGGGTATAAATGAGAATTGAAATACGACTGACTATCGGTAAGACCCATTCACCTATCCGTCCTCACCTTCACCCCTCTCCTCTCCACGACTGCATATGATCTACAGTTGTTCTTGACTTTGAGATTAGCATTTTGCGGTGGTCTGAAAAGTATCGAAAAGTAGCACGTCTTCCGAGAAGAATCGGCAGCAGTCATACCTCCTCCACCTCATTATACAGCGCTAAAGGACGCATGGGCTCCCCAGAAAAGGCTGCAGAGACAATGCAAAGCGTACCTTGGGCCCGGACGGAAGCGCTATTGTCTTGGATTCCCGCCCAAAGGCGGCTTTCTTGGTTCCAGGGCTTTTCACCCATGTTTGTTTGTCTTGGTTAACGGCCAACCTAATCCGAATAGGGGCAACCTCAGACAAGGCCCAAGTGCAGCGTGCAGAGTGCAGAGTAGAAAGAGTCCCCCCTGATTATTGGGTTTGAACAGTTGAACGCAAGTGGAATACAATGGCTGTAAGAATACCCGTATTTGCACAGTGGCTTTGAACTAAAACTGCTGTTCTCCGTTCTCGCACACCCTGGCACGTGTCTAGAAGAGCCGTCACATGTCCAACTGCCGGTAAGACATTCCATGTCGTCATTCCCTGTCCACTTGTTTCAGGTTGTGCAGAAACAAGGACTCCATTCCAGACGTATCACAAGCGAGAGCGAGGTGCGTTGACAAAGTATTATGGGTGGTATTTGGTGGTTTCCGGTGCCTACAAGAATACTCAGTCCGATTGTAGTCCCATTGTAGTCATGCTCTTACTAATTACGGATACCTTTATACCCTTACATGTGTCCGTACTTTACAGCCACCCCCACAGTATCCCTTAACTTCCGTCAACCCCTGAATTGCAAATTCCTTGCAGCAGAATAATAATCAAACACAACGCCTTATCATATTATTTGAAAAGGGTGTAATATAATAACGGCAAATATGTAGCCCGAAAGCAGATTAGGTTGCTGCTGGAATATGCGGAATCTCACGAATCTGACAAATCGAACGATATCTCGACTATGAGATCGATCGACAAGATGTGGTGTAACGTAGATTAGATGGCGAAAGTGAGCGTCTAACGTACGACGAGAAAATACGGTATGCACAAACAGTCTAGAACAGTACAGTGAACTAAGAAGTCCTTGTACGGATACTTGTTCCACAAGGCTTTGTTCTAGGACATGTGACAGACCATATTTCCCCATATTCGGACCATTATTTCCCCAGCTTGTTCCCCAACTTTTGACCGTATTATTCCCACTTGCAATAATTTCTGTGGCCAATGGGTCTCCCAAATTACACATCCTGGAGGAGTAATAACTTCCCTGCGACCCCTTAGACTGCCTGTTCCGGAATCATGGAGAAATGATCTCAACCCTGAGCCCCTTAATTCCCACCAAAAAACGGGCTGTGTGAACCCTTCGGTAATATCAACGGTTGAAACCTCTGCTGTACAGTTATTAACGTCTCACCCTCTATCACGTAAACTCATATGCTATTCTATATACAGTACATTCAAAAAGATATACCCAAGTTGTATTTTTGTGTTATCTTTGGACGAGATCCTATCTAACGCCGCTACTCCCGGTTGTGCAGCTTCTCGCCGGTGCAGTACAGCCGGTCCCGGATCTGGGCGTCGTAGAGCTGGAAAAACTGCGACACCTGGCCCCACACCACGGGAATGATGGAAAGAGCCAGCAGCACGGGGTAGATGGCAATGTGGATGAAGTGCGTGTGGAAAAGGCCGTCCAGAAAGAGACCGACCATGGCCGGAAGAGCCACCACCAGCAGAGCCAGAGCTGAAGAAGTAATCACCAGCTTGGTCAAGGCCTTGAGGTTGCAGGTTCGAATGCCGTTCTCGAACGTCTGCGTGAACAGAGGGCCAAGCACGGGGACATGCAAGGAAGGCACGTACTTGGCAGCCACCAGAACCATAAAGCCTGTGGAGACGGCTCGGGCGATAGTAGAAGTGTCGGAGTCGATGAACACGTCCAGAACCCGCAGAACGTACATCTCACACGCAGCAGAAGTGGCCACAAGCAGAGCCACTCCGTCCAGGAAGACAAGGACGAAGCGGGAGGCAATGGCCGGCGACTTGGTGGACGCCACAAGGTAGAGACCGGCGACAATGGGAGCTCCGATGGAAAACGCCTCAATGTCGGAAAACTCGTCCCACAGGTTGTTGAGAACCGTGGCGTAGAGCACTCGACCGGTGAGAATAGGAGCAGCCACCAGAGCAGTGATACAGAGAGCGCCACAGACCCAAATGGTGCACAACAGAGCCAGAATTCGAGGCCGGAACTGCGGGGGAGTGTAGACAACCACGTAGTCGGACGAAGTCAGAGGAGGAGCCTCTTCCTCAGCGTCAGCGTCAGCAGGATCACTGGTGGGTGTGTCCTCATCGGTAGTCTCGGAAGCCTTCTCGGGAACAAGGGGAATGTCGTCCTTTGTCACCTCGACGAAAAAGTTCTTGGACTTGCGCAGGGAGACGGAATCCGAACAAGGAGCCCGCACAAAGGAGCCCTCGGGGACCTGCTCGCTCTTGTGCTCGTCGTTGAAGATGAAGGACGAGAGACAGAGCACGGCAGAAGTTCGTTTGAGAATCTGCGTCCAGATGTAGTTGGCCACCTGCTTGCCGTCAATCTGAGAAGACAGGTAGAGAGACAGGCAGACGTGCAGACCCACGTGGAAGAAGGGCTTGCTGAGCCAAAAGTCGCCGAGAACAACGTCCAGGGTCAGGGGAAGCAGACCCGCGTTGCCCGACAGCAGCTTTTGGTAGATGAACGTCACGGTTCCAATGCAAAGCCCGATGAACACGGCGTACATGCCTCCGGAAATGAGGATTCGCTTGAACTGGAAGTACATGGACTTTTCCAGCACCTCCTGAACAGGCTGGTAGGAGGGGTCGTTGGGGTTTCGCACAAAGTACAGGACTCCAGACCGCATCTGGCCTCGGCACATGGACACAAACATGGCAAACTGGATCATGTAAAAGGTGCCAATGATCCAGTGCAGCACAATGTTGGTCAGGGGGAACATGCCAAACTGCGCAATTCGCTCCCACCACAGCTCAGAAAAGTTGCCAAACAGAGGGAGGATGGACACGTGAAGAAGGAGACCACAGCAGAAGGGGAAGACCAGAAGTTCGACGCCAAACATGATAATCACCTTGACCATGGCTTCCAGAAGCTTCAGCAGCTGCTTGGCGTCCACAGAAAGCCGGGGCTTGGTGATCTTCATGTACAGGTAGATCAGACAAGAGGCAAACGCGTAGCCAACAAGCACCTCAAAGGCATGGGCTCCAAACGACGTCGGGTTGTAGAACTTTGTGTTGTATTTGGTCAGTTCTTCGGAGATGGGGAACCAGTTGGAGCCAAACACGGCCCGCAGCAGTTTCATAAAGTTGCCCTGGATGGCGTCGATGCAGTAGTTTATCGTGTCCACGTTCTTTTCAATGGTGAACATGGTCGCACGGCCGATGGTATACGGCGAAAACAGCAGAATGACTGTGAAGCCGAAATACAGCAGGTAGGCCGTAAAAGTAGCGTGCCAGAGACCCTTGAGAGGACCTGTAAACCCCAGAAACGCCATCAGAGTGTTATCTTCCGCAGCAGCGTCCACAAACGCTCTCTGGGCCATTTCGTCGTGTTCCCGTTGAGCCTCACGTGCCTGCTGTTCTCGCTGGTCCTCGCGACGGTTGATTTCCTCCTGCATTCGCCGCATTTGCTCCAGTTCCTGTCTGTCCTGCGCCACATTGTTGCGCTGCTCCTGCTGGAACTGGTTGAGGGTGTCGATGACATGCTCCAGGTCCTCGTTGACCCCGTCGCCGCCTCCCATGCGTCTCACAACGTCTGCCACGGCCTGACGGTGGCGCTGCTTGATGTCTTCTTCCTGGATACGGTCCAGCTCCTGTCTGAAGGCAAAGCAGTTGAGCACCCATTCTCGCACAAAGAAGGGGATGATGACGGTGAGGAGGTATGCGCCCGTGATGACCAGGCCCTCAAACGTCATCACAAACAGCGCTCTATAGATGCCTCCCTCGGCGAAGAAGATTTGCGGTAGAAGCGCTCTACCCAGCGGAAAGGCGCTGATTTGCTCCACCAGCGACTCCTCGATGAACAGGGTGTGCGTGAACTTGAAGATTTTGAAGAAAAAACTGGAGGTGATGATGGGGAAGAGAATCAACCACATGCAGGCCACCAGAAAATATCGCAGCCACGTTTTCGTGCTTCTGAACACGGCTATCGACAATTGGTGCGTGTACAGGCCCAGCGGAATGTCCCGCGGCATGTCTTTGGAGTATATCTTTGTGAACAGGAACTTTGTGTTGCACAGCTCGCACACCTGGTTCTTTTTCGACGTGCTCAGCCATTCCTGTAGACAGCCCTGGTGCACGTATTTGATACTGCCCGAGCACTTGCACGGGTAGAAGAGCGGCTCCTCGGGCGTCTCCTCACATCTGCAGATACGACACGTTTCCATGGTATGTTTTGTGTTGGTGATGTTTGCTGTAGCTTCACCCAGATCTGGGAATAGGGGTGTATGAGGGGTTTAAAAGCTGGTTTAAAACGATGAGTAAACGGCTGTTTGTGTCCTTGGGGTTAGTGGAGCGTGTAGCAGCTGGAAATCGGCCGTGGTGGTACGTCAGCTGGCCCGTATCAGCGTGATATTGTTGCGTAAGTGCAAGCGTAAATGCTAACTTGAGACGCATGAAAAAGTGTGGCAGCTTAGTAAGAGAGTTTAGAGAGAGAAGAGGTGGAAGTGAAGAAGATATACGTGATAGAAGGGTTGTGGTGGTATTTAAATGCGATAGATATGTTTGTGTTGGTTTTGTGTTCAATATTTTGTACTTTTTTTTTTCTTTCTCTTTTCACCACCCACTCTCTCAACTGTTGAGTGCCATATCGTAATCAAAAGGTGGAGAAGTGTCACGTTAGACTGAACTGAAGTGTCTATTATGGTAGGTGGAAAAAAGAAGGATTACAAGTACTTTCAAGTGCAAGGGATAGAAAAGGGTTGAACGAGAAACTGAATTCGGTGTTTTTTTTCTCTGTTTTCCTCGTTTTCCTTCATTTCACCTCTTCACCATTCTCCATATGTGTGGAAGATATGGCTTGCATATTGCTCTTGGTGGAATGTTCGAGAGGTGAAGGAAGTGAATGAATTTGGCAAAACTGAGGAAATTCTGGAAAAATAAGTGGAAATCTGGTGAAATATGGCTCGTCTGAACACAAAGAACAACATCAACCACCTCTTTAGCCTCCTTATCATTCCTTGGCTTTCGATACTTGTACATCATTTCACATCTCGCTTCTCTTATGATTAAGGTCTCACCCTTGAATTTCACAGTGAGACAGAAGCAAGCGAGTGAAAGTATGTATTGTACGAGTACTTGTAAGACAGTAAACAGGGGCAAGACGTCTATTTCTATCCTCTTTTTCTATTACTAATCCATACACCACACATCACTTCTCCTCCCCCAATTAACTTTATGGATCTGTCTATCGTAACTCTATCCATAACATGTCAACATTCTTCAGATCACTTGAACTTGTACTTGCACACAACACAACAAGATGATCAGACGCCATCCTACCGCCATCACCGTGACGACGGCCGATATTCTCGAGTACGACGACCAGAAGCACCAGGAGGAGCTCAACAAGCAGCAAAAGGCGCCCGAAAACCAGAAATTCGAGCCCCCAAAGCCCCAGAAGGATCAGAGGAGCAAGGAGGAGCGGTTGGGCATTAGGAGTTAGAGGGGTGACATGGGGGATGTTGTGGGTGACGTGGCTGTGAGGATGCAACACGTGAACACCTACCTGTGAGGACAGATGTGAGATACATCAACAGTCACCAGGACTAGGATACATCAGTCATGACTACGACAGAACAGTCATGAGTACCCTGGTACGAAGGTGATATTGTGAGGACATGGATATCGGGTTGATGATTAGGATATCCATAAGTTTTCGGAATGTTCATGACAAGCAGGATATGAGCTTTACCGTGTCTACTAAAGCTGTCACATACCTAATGAAGATGTGGGTCACGATGATGTGGGTCACGAACAGCTTCCATTTGCTTGCTGATCGTATGGTTCAAAAAGCTTTAGATCGCTTAATGGTCACATGAGTCACTGAACGTCTTCCATGTCCTATTGCTCTACTAAGTGACTCCAAATGAGCTTCACAAGAGGCTCAAAATAAGCACTCCTAATTTTCATCTTATTCACGTCTAATGTTCATACTATTTATTCATGAAGGTGAGGGTAGTGGTTCCAAGCAGCTATTGTTTGCTAGTCTCTTACTATCGTCGTTTGTAGCATCATTATAAATCCCTACAGTATGTTTTAGCGCTGACTAATCAGGTTAGGGCGAACCTTATTCCACATTTGTATGCAAGTGAATTGGACTTGTCCAAAATATACACACGCTCTCCCTGAAGAACCCCCCCACAACATACCTCTGTTGTAGCCGCTTTGACCTGGATTTCCGCCCGAAAATGTCCAGCACCGAGCCTCGACGGTCGCGACGAACGCGTGTCGAAAGATGTGAGTGTCCAGAGCCCGGATTAGCGCGTTTAACGACGCGTTTCATGGCCAGTGTGGTACGTGACAGGTGAGAAAGGAGTGGTCTAAAACGTCTGAAAATGAAGCCATTGGATTGTCAGACACGTTTTAATAGGTCTACGCGTCTCCCGTTTCATTTGCTTCATTTTTGAGTGTTTTACAGCACTATCACGTCGTTACCATATCAGAACTGATAACCAAGACTGCTTCAAAGTCTCCATCCCTCTAACACAGCATACAACGACGACGCCTCGGACTCCGACTCCGAGCCTGCGGTTCAGACCCGTCGAGCCAAGCGACACAAGTCTAACGCCAGCGGAAACGGAGCTGCCAAGACCAACCAGCTCATTGATCTTCCCGATGAGGCTGACGCTACCCCCAACTATCTCTACGACGCTCTTCTGGACAGCGAGTCTTCGCTCACAGAACTAGCTCGAGGCTGGATCGAAAGCTACGAGGAAAACTCGACGTTTGCAATCAGAGACTTTGTCAACATGATTCTCCGACTGGCAGGATGCCATGATGTGATTGAGACGCATGACATTGAGGAAGGAGACTCAGCAGCAGCGACTGTTGCGCAGCTCCAGGATCACGTGCGAGACAAGTCTGCGGCCCAGTACCCTCTCGTGACTAAGAAAGCCCCACACAAGTTTCTCAGAGACCATCTCAACGAGTTTCTCAAACACCTGGTCACCTTTGCCAGTGATAAGGATCTGCTTTATGAGGATGATAGCGCAGAGGGAAACGTCATTGACAACCTGCTCATCTGGGTGTCAGCTCTATCGTCCTCAAAACTGCGCCCCTTTAGACATACAGCTACTGTAGTGTCGCTCATGTTCCTCACCAACCTCTGCAACGTGTACAGTTCAGTGTTGGAGCTCAAGGAGGACAATGAGAAGGTGCTGACTAATGCTGGCAAGGGTAGAGGCTCAAAGGGTCGTAAAGACGAGCGAATCAGTGCTGCCAAAGACACCATTGAGGCGTGTGCGGTGAAAATCGGCAAACTCGCAAACTTCATGAACGATATCTTTGAAACCTGTTTTGTCAACCGGTACCGAGACGTGGATGCTCGTATTCGAAGTGAATGCGTGCTTCAGCTCAACAACTGGATCGAAAACCTGCCGTCTGTCTTTTTCGAAGACCAGTATCTGCGGTACTTTGGCTGGCTGCTTTTTGACACCGATCCGGGTGTCCGAGAGTCCGTCGTCAACGGTCTGGCCAACCTCTTTGATACCCTCAACACCTCTGGCTTTTTGCATTTCACCGAACGATTCCGGTCTCGTCTGGTCGAGATGGCTCAGAGTGACAGTGACTTGGATGTTCGAGCTGGTGTGATTGAGTTCCTCGTGCTGCTTCAACAGGCCGGGTTTCTCGAACAGGACAATGTCGACAAGGTGATCATGCTGCTGCTGGACGCCAACGAGGTGGTGCGAGAGCAGGTGGTGGACTTTATCGTCGACTACTGCAACGAGCAGAGCGAAGATGAGATCAAGAACTTGGGCAAGAAACTGCAGGCGGTCAAGAGTGTCGATTCGAAATGGATCACCTACAAGAGCGTGGTTTCTGTAGTCAGCAGCGCTATTGCATTGACAAAGGAGGGTGAAGACGAGGATGGTTCAGACGCTAACATTGAGGTGGGAGCTACTATTGCCGAGGACATGACGCAACACTACGAGTCCGAGGACGTCAAAAAGCTGCTTTCATACCTGCTGTTTGACCCCTCGTCGTTATCCAAGGACAAGTTTGAGGAGTCTCTGGGAGTCGTTCTGCAGCTCAATGCTAATCAACAGACATTCCTACTCCAGCTCATCTCTGCGTGTGTAGAGGGAGTGTTCAAAGAGGCCAAGGGGTCTCGAAAAGCTCAGGATACCAACGATGTCGAGGCCATCTCTTCTCTCATCATTGACAAGACTCCTGCTCTTCTCGACAAGTTCTCCTCTTCTTCAGAACTGCTCACTCTCATTCTGCAGCTGCATTCCAAGGTCGAGCTGTCTCTCTACACCGTGAAACGGCTCGAAGACCAGTTCTCAGAGCTCCATTCGACCGTCTGCCGAATCTTCAAGACCCACCACAACCGCCAGACGCAGCTGCAGTGTGTCAAGTTCCTTGCATCTGCGAAAAAGCAGGACATTTTCCCCGAGTCGACGCTGCCCAAGCTGGCTGACCTCATGGCCGAGATTTCAAGCGACTTTTCCGACGTTCTGTGCGACGACAAGGCCGATTGGAACACGATTGCGTCAGCCACTCAGCGAGTCGAGGTGCTGTGCCAGTACATGCCCTTTTCCGAGATTTCGTCCGAGGAGTCTCTTCTTGACGAAGTGATTGCCAAGGTGCGAGCTGCTGTTGAAGACGACGATTCCAACGCCCAGATTGGCGAGTTTATCAACTCTGCCGTGAACCTGCTGCGTCTCCAGCTGCTGTGGACTATTACGAGCAGTGACGCTTCGTCCGATTCGGCTACAGAGTTCATCACCGACGTTCTGAGAGCCATGAAGGAGGTGATTGTGAAGGAGGATATGCCTGTCAGTGTATCTATCAAGACAGCGGGACTTTTCCTCGAAATCCTGGTCGCTCTCAAGATCAAGGACAAGCTGACTCTCGTCGGCGATATCATCGATAACGATGTCCAGGCACGCATCATGTACCTGTTCATCAACGCCGAGTACACATACTTTGAGGATCTCGGAGAGGATGCTCCTGCGATTGAGCGTCTTCCTGCTCTGTTGTCTTCGGACGATGAGGAGCAGCTTGAGGCCAACGAGGAGTCCAAGAACCCGCTGGAGGACCTGCAGTGGCTGTTGTCGAAGATTTCCTTGGCGGTGACGGCCAAGATTGTCGACGAAAAGTGGAACTCGCGACTGACACTAAACCAGAAGTTGTATGGATAGACGATGTAACTAATATGATTGTACAGTATGATAGAAGATGTGACTTACAGTATGATAGAAGATGTGACTGGTACAGTATGATAGATGGTTTTACAGCTAATTTGGTTGAATGTTGTTGCTTCATGATTGTACAGTATGAATGACGTCGTAACTCGATTTTACAGAATAAATAACTTCACTATTTACATTTCTCTCAGCTTTTTGAGCTCTTTCTTGGATCCTCCAATCTGGTCGTACAGAGACTCGATGACCTGGGCAGGTTTCGTCTCCAGAGCAGCCAACACGGGTCGTCTGTTCTTGTAGGCATATCCTCTCGCCCTCTTATCCAGCTCCAGGTTCACTGGACGAACTCCGTCCTCCAACCGGGCGTCTTTTAGGGCCAGTAGACCCTCGATATCCAGACTTTCTCCATGAGGGATAGGTTCAGGATGGGTTGGAGTGACACAGTCAAAGTTGACTTCTTTTCTGAGAACATGGTCAATGTCCACGGCTGAGAAGAAGGCACAGCCCTGGGGGATGTCGTCAATACCAGATTGCTGACAGAACATGCCTCTAGTCCAGACGTTGGAGACCTGCAGGGCCATGGCTGCTCGGTAGGCGTCTTCGTTCTTCACCAGGAACCGCAGCTCGTCGTGCACAGTGATACACAGCCGCATGTCAATGTCGTACTTGACGGCAAGATACTCCATGGCCACCACCAGCATGTGCAGGTAGTCGACACCCGACGACTGAATCGTCCAGTTGACTCGCGAGGTCATGAAGGACGACTTTTTGAGGTTCTGCGAAGACAGCGACTTGGTGATGACGGCTCCAAGCACAGGCGTCTCAGGCATGTCCTGCATGGCAATCTGTTCCAGCTTGTTGAACAGAATACTCTCGGTTCCTCCAGAGTACCTGCCGAGAGAGTAGTTCTTCTTGCCCTTGGTGGAATTGTAGAGGTTTTTTGCGAGTTTCTGGGCCTCGGCGTCGGTGATTCCGGGCGAAAACTGCTTGAGAAGCGACTCGGCAAACTTGAGACCAGCTCCGTAGATACGGCCGTAGTTGAAGATTTTCGCCTCGTCACGTGAGATGCCCATGATGGCGGCAGTTTTCGAGTGCAGATCGGTGCCTTCCGACTTGGTACCCTCCAGCGTCATCCAGCCGATAGCTGTGGAGCCGTGGTTCTTGAAACACGAGTCTCCGTAGAGAGACGCGATCCAGAGCTCCTCAGAGTCGACATCGGCTCCCACAAACGAGTAGCCAGGGGGAGCTTTGATCATGGACTTGAGCTCGGATCCGATTCGGTTCTTCTTGGCGTTGGAGGCTGTGAGCCAGGTGTTTTCCACACATCGACGGGTAATCGTTCCCATGGGAATGATCCGTGGGATGATCATACCAAATCCAGGTTTGCCGTTCATATCCACTCCATCTCCGTCCCAAACACAGTGCTGAGACGAGATTCGAGCTCGATTTGACAGCCAGTAGGACGCACACACGGACATTTCAAACATCTCCTTGGTCTGCGAGTTGTCTGAGCTGAGAGTGCCCTTTTCAAAGTGGGAGAGGAACGATTTGCCCATAAGTTGCGTCGTTCGGTTCTTTCCTCCGTCTTTATGAGGGATGATGAAACAGATGGTCGAGTCGTCCAGTCGGAGATGAGGCTCGTCGTCGAGAATCGCAATCTTGTATTTCTGCGCCTCAAACCGCTGCTGTTCAGAAACAGGCACCCGGAACATCCATCCCTCCTTGTCACTCCACACAATCGGGTATCCTTCCCATTTAAGACGCAGCAACAGAGGAGTCAGCCGAGTTCTGGTGGTGATATGCATGGGTCCTTTGGCCGTCTTGAACAGCGACTTGTACCACTCGGGGTAGCCCGGAAACTTGATGTTTTTCGGCAGCCGTTCGCCTCCTCCGAGTTTCTTGGGAATCTTGACCATCTTGACGGGTTTCACAGTCCAGTCCAGCTGCGACAGCCAGGGGTCGTCTTTCCAGGGCTCGTCCTCCAGCTGGTCCTTGAGCTTGACGGATTCTTCCACCAGCGAGCGTAGACCGTCGTCGATCGACTTGCGCATGTTCTGGTACATGGTCTCACATCTCTCGAGATAGTCATCCCATTCACGATCTGTAGGCAGAATAGCCGAGGAGATGTTCTTGAGAGCAGTGAAACTCACAGGATGGGGCGAATTACTAAGGAACTGCGGCACAAGCGCCTGAAACAACTTGGCAGTGATCTCCACGTCCGTGATGTTATACACCAGAGCCTCGACAATGTTTTTCTTGAGCGTGGAGAGTTCCAGGTCGTCAAACAGATCCCGTCCTTCCTTGGACATGACCTCGCCCAAGTGCAGATGCGCAACTTCAGCCAGCGAGTTTGTGGACGAGAGCTTGACCCAGGGATCATCGGCGTATGCAGTTTTCAACGAGTCCTCGAGCTCCATCAGCTCCTCGGTGCTGTTTTCGTCTTCCTCGAGATCCTCTTCGTCCATGAGCTTTTTCATCCGCTTCTCGCTCTTGCGGGCCTTCATCCAAATACCTCGTTGACGCGAACACATGCCGTTGACAGACACATGCAGCGACAGGGTATCGAGAAAGAAGTTTTTCGTCTGTTTCAACGAGTACTCTTCCTTGACGGCCTGACGATCGTAGCCGACATTATGACCTACGATGACTCTCGGCACATCAGGAGGACCCATAGGGATCAGATGCATCGATTCTCGAGGATGTTTGACAATCAGCTGTTCTTCTTCCTTCAAAACAACCGTTTTCTCTTCCTCGATTTCACTCTTTTCAGCCAGCATGGCGTCCAGATCGGCCTCTACTAGCCAGGGACTCAGCCAAACGTACCAGGCTTCAGTGCTGACAGCAGTGGCCATCACAGGGTACCGACTGACCTTGTAGAGCACCTCGATATCGAAAACAAGCCCGTTTTCTCTGGGGTAAGGCACAGGTTCGGGATCTTCACCTTCCGCATACCGCACCCAACCACTGATATCTGTCCTAACCTGTCTCTTTTGCGGTTTGGGTGGGAACGTTGACGACGCCATTTTCTCAACAATATCCATATACGGCTCTCCTATCGCCTTTGCCATTTTGTAGAAATGCTCGTCCAGAGACGGTCCCAGCATCGGAGGCATCTTGAAATCGATACTGTTCTCCTTCTTGGTTTTTTTGCCCAAAAGTTCGTGCATTTCCAAATGATGCTTAGCCATGGCCTCCAGTTTGACTGTTTCCCGAGCACTAAACTCGTTTTGCATCTCAAAGTCGCCAAACAGCTGGTTGTACAGCCCGGTAGACAGCATCTGGATCCCCATGGGGTTGATTCGTCGACCGTCAGAATCAATCTCGACATTTCCCTGCTTGCTGGGCTTCTTGGAAATATCCTTCAAGGCCTTCTTCTTGGGCGCTTCCTCAACATCATCCCACTCGTCAGGATTAGCCTTGACCTTGGTATAGTCAAGATTAGCATATTTCCAGGACTCCAAACCAACATCTCCAATAGGATCCTGCCTTCTAGGGCCAGGAGCAGCTACCACAGCAGAAGAGGTCAAAAGTCGCTCAAAACGGGGCTGCAGGGACAAGTTGCGGGTCACGTGACCGACAGCTAGCCGCGCACATACGCCCCGGGTCCGAAGCATTATAAGTGTCGTGTGAGAGTGAGAGATATCGGTTCAAAATGGTCACAATTTCAAGCTTCCTATCTCGCCTGCATTTTGGCACTAATAATTTGGACTGCTTGCAGCACTTTGGAAAACTTTGTCCTATTTGGGACAAGATGGTGTGACCAGCTTATGTAATATGAGGGTAGGGGAAAAGGGGTGGGAAATGAGCAGAAAATAGGGGTACACAGGTAAGGAGCGTTTGTCTTCATTTTTGCTGGTGCTTGAGGGTTAGGTTAAATTTGGTCATAACCTGATTAGTCATGGTGGCAAACTTGACGCAACGTTATTTGCATCTTGACAGATGACTGTTTTGACAAAAGTACTGGAACCAAGGCGCTTTTTCGTATACGGCCCTTCAGTAAACCCGTATTATTTGCCCTCTGGGTCATAACCTGTTCTCTTAGTGTCCGTCTTATTGCCGTAAAAGCCGGCGCATATCCGTTGCATGGACTTTGCTTTTTGCCATAAGCTCTGGAAATCATAGGAGGCGTATCATAAGAGGGCTGAGATATCGCAATATGAGATAGTAGAGCTCAATACCTTTTTTGCTCGCTAAGGCATCGTACGAGAAAGGCATAAGCGACGTACAGTATTTGCGGCCACAGACGCAACGAGGCTAGGAATACGTCTACCGACAGAAATGCCTGTAGCTGGGCGAAGCAGCGTAGTCGGTCCGAAAGGTGGAGATGGTTAAGGGTGGGTGGAAGGTGGGTCAGGAGGAGATGAGCCATGGTTGCTACGAAACTGGTACAAGTAGAGCTATTTAGATGGTGTGGACGAAATTTGGGTCACGTGACTGCTCATAATATGTCCCTTAGTCCGTGTGGAATAATCACTCTTGTAGTCCTCCGACTATCCCTCGGAACCACGAAAAGGAACATGTGGGCTAATGGTGCGATACAAGAGACGATATAGAGTTGGACCAAGAGCTAACTTCTATTGTCTGCACGCTTTGGGTTCATTAATTTTACTCTTTTGAGTGGGGGACAAAAAGTGAAGGAGGTGTGTTTGTGAAGGGGACGTGTTACGAGATGATGGGCAAAATTGGGGGGCTTTTGGTTCTGTTTTGAGGTTTCAGATTTTGTTTTTCCAGTTCCACTTTTTCACTCTTGAGGTACAAGTACTTGTAGCCATTTGCTGTACCCTTTATTTTATTACCGTAATTTCTATAATATCCATTCCTTTCTTGGCAATGTGGAGTATCTGGCAGTGAGGAGAGAGTATGGGAGCACTCATTTCGGCTACTCTTTTTCGTCGCTATCAGATTGCCATGCGGATGTCAGTTTCCGACTCGTATTAGGGAGAGAAGGGGCTCTTTGTTCGCAGAAAATGGATTGTTCCGTCTCTTGGTTTGGATTTGGCTTGTTAAATTTTGTCCGATTTGAAGTTCCGCTTTGGATGACGTAGACGAGAGAGGAGCGACAAAAAGGGCTTAAAGAGAGAAATAAGGATCTAAATAGGGCCCACGCATCTTTCAGCACACTAACGGTATTATCTGGTATTATCTGATATTATCAACACTATCGCTGTTTGTCATCTCACCGAACTTACCTCAGTTAGGGTCTGAAACATTGTGGACCGGGTACCGTGACCTGAAGGGGACGTGTACGTATGGGTGCTGTGGCCTCCTCTTGGTCCTGCACAGATCGTCTCTTGTCATCTCATCGCATCGAGTAGGAATGCTTACTTGTGGTGTAGTGCTAAAAAGTATCGCACAGTAGTTTCCGCCTCCAAGAGGGCTAGAGGGTGCCTCCAAGACGAACTGTACACTCATCTATTACATGTCTCAGCCCGTTGAAAGCCAAGACTGTGGGTACAGACTTGCACAGACGGTGAGACTTTCTGGCTTCTGCGGTTCTGTGGAAGAGAGACCCTACATCATCGATTCCAGCTGACAGTTCTTTTTACCGCCTTTCATTAACCTCGATTGTCGCCCAGCCCGCCGTGAGCCCGCCCACAGCTTAAGTCCTAAAGCCTTTAACAGAGGTTATTTCGAGAAAAGTTTTGGTGGAGGGAGAGAGATGGACGGGTTGTTTTACGAGGAAAAGGGGGAGTAAAATAGGTCTGACCACAGTGGGACGGGTTTCAGAGGGCAAGTCGAGTTTTGGCACAAGTTTCGTGTCTCTACCAACCCTACTGGACCTTCCTATTCGACTGTCATTCTCCTTACCTGTCTTTGTCAGAAATAAAGTCCTGGATGCACCTGATGCACTTGATGCACTGGGGCTCTAAAAGGGAAGAAATCTAGTGCACCAGGTCTTTGTGCGTCTAATGTGTATGCGAGCGGAAACTGAGTCTGTCCAGGGAGAAGACGACTCTTAGATATCGCGATTGTCTTCTTTTCGGCCATCCACGACTGGTAGAAACCAGCCAGGACGATAGCTAAACGGCAGAAATCGTCAACAAAAGAGTGGTTAAGCTATTGACAATAAGGCACAAGATACGGAACTACAGATACGACAAAAACGAGCTTTCAGAACACGACAAAACAGACAACCACGTTTACGACATCGACATCTTCAACAGCATTATACACACACTCACACACACCCCCGTTCACCCAGCATAGCTGCTGAAACTTCACTGTTACCTCGGTACAGTACAAGTACACTACACTCACACCATGAAATATGAAGCAACCACCATTGCCACGACACTCCTCCTACTAACTCTCCAGGCGTCCTGTGCTGCTGCCACAGACGTCACGGACGCCTCGGACCCGCTCTGGGACAGCAAATACACCGCTTCGCAGAACAGATCGCTGAGAATCGTGTCCATCTGTTTTTCCTCGCTCTCCTTGTTGGCAGGAACGTATGGAATCTTCTGGTTCTTTTTCCACCAGTATAAGAAGCGGCACGTGATGAAAAACGCCGGCTTTCGAAGCAGAGTCATCAAGTTCAGACGCAAACTCGTGCTGGCTCTGATTCTGTTTGATTTCCTCAAAGCGCTGATGTTGACCATCTACCCAGCTAAAAAGCTCTGTGGAACTCCAGATTCGCCCCAATTTGCAGCCGTTATAGGCTGGTTCACGAATGTGGCAATCGAGGGAGGCGACATGTCTGCTTTCCTGCTGGCAGTCCAAACAGCCATGATGGTGTTTGCTCCTCAAAATGAGCATTCCAAGGACAATTTGTGGAACCGAAGATTTGCAAAGTACTTTCAAAACGGACTCTACCCTTACAGAAAGTACATTTATGTCTTTTGTTTCACGATTTTCCCCACTCTTCTGTCTTCCCTAGCGTTTGTAGGCACCAATTACCCTGCTGCCCAAATCTGGGGTTTCAGAGGATACGTCCCACTGCCGACATTTGTCTTTTTGCCAGCAGCTCCAACCTGGTACAGAGCAGTGTTATCCTGGGGACCGCGGTATTTCATCATGTTTGCGATTTTTGCTATTTATATTGCCGTGTTCATCCACGTGAGGAGGGAGTTCAAGAGACTGGACGTTTCCATGGCCGAATTAGCAGGCACAGAGGGAGGAGAGACGTTGGAGGACGAGGCGGAGTCCCACAAGGGGACGTGGAAGAGGGTGCGGATTTGGCTGAGTCATTTCCCAGGTCTGGGAATGCTCTACCATCATCACCATTACCCTGAAGAGGAGGAAAACGAGGAGTGGAACAGACAGGGGAGTTCTTCGGACCTGGAGGCCCAGGGGGAAGCAATGACAGAGCTGTCTACGCCTCCTGGAACGCCCATGAGGACTGCTGATAGTCCCACTGAAGACGAGGGTCCTGTTCCTGCTACTCCTGGCAGAAGAGCTGCGAATCTCTCAGATTTACAAACGCATATCAACAAACAGAATCTGAAACGGTTCCGGCAGCGCAGAGCAGACATTGAGCGGCAGATGAACTACATTTTCATCTATCCTTTGGCCTACCTACTCTTATGGACAGGTCCTTTCGTTCAGCAGGCTATGCAGTACTCCAAACACAAGAACGAGTACAGCAAGTTCTCCATCATGATCTGGGCGGTTGTCAGCCAGGCTTCCAACTGTTTCATCGACACCGTTGTCTTCATTCTGCGAGAATCCAACCTGCGAAAGTGGAGACGAGAGAGAAAGAGGAGAAAGCAGGCCGAACAGACGACCCAGGAGTGCACCGAGTGCCCCGAACACAGCGACAAGTCACATGACGACGACTCGCAGTCCAGAAGCGAGGAAAACGAGTCGTCAGCAGGTACCATCATCTCTCCTCCAACGTTTGGCAACTACGAAATGAGATTTGGAGGAGGTGCAAGTGCAGGAGGGGAGGAAATGCGCGAGGTGTCTGCTGATCCTGGCGATTCAGACCCTCGAGATTCAGATCCTCTCTCTGCTCCACCTTCAGCTCCTCAATCAGGCACTCCAACAGGCTACCAGACTCCTCAGTCAGTCACCTTTCCTCCTGCTTCGGCTAGGAGTCCAGAGAGAGATACAGTGCCTGAGATGATGTTTGTTCGGTCACCTGGAGGTGTCACGTTTGGTGTGCCTTTTGGAAAACGCTCTGCTGAGATGGATAGAGAGTCGCCTAGTCAGGGTCATAGCCATAGAGACCATCATAGGGGAAGTATCAGTTGGGGCTTTGGAGGACGTCGCAAGAGCGAGTTTAGCAGTGGGGAGGAGGAGGTGGATTTGGTGGACTTTCTGAGGCAGTAGGTCAACCGGCGAAGTCAACCGACGAAGGAGGTTGACTGAGGAGGTTACTGAGGTTGACCGAGGAACGAGGTCAATTGGAAGATGAAGGTCAACCGATGAAGGAGTTGACTGAGGTTGAATGACAGATATCTCATCTCTGAAGTCTGGTCTACAATCCTCAGGACCCACCACAAGATCTGTCTTCAAGCCACATATCCCCTCATGTCCACATGTACATACCACGGACACTATTTATTTATTTATTGCATCACTAATTTAATGTATAGAAGATTATCGAGTTGGTGTAGGAGAGAGTGGTGTTGTGATTGTAGTCGTTTGAGAATAGTTTTCCTGTCTCACTCGGGTGCTTCGCTTCACTGTTAGTCAGCACACTGAGACGTCTACTGCTCGTCCAATATTGCTCCTGTCGCAATTTGAAGCAATTCATTCAGTTCCTGAGCTCCTAGCGATCATTTTAGTACCACTTTTGACACCTAGAGACCTCTTTATGCTTTAGAAGACTGAGGTATACTGAATCAGACAGATCTCTCATGAGGTGCATCGCATCTTTCAGTTGACTGCTTGTATTAAGGAATCATGTCTACAAGTAACAATCACAATGAGGGTATATTTTAGCCATCTGGGATATTAAATATGAGCAAGACAGTTACAAGTACTGTACATTTGGCCACATTTCGAGATCCAAATCACTCACCTGTTTCTATGAGCTACCTTCACTCTTTTCACATCACAACTAGATGCCGAAGTTGTACTCAGACTTCAATATTAGGTGGTAAAAAAAGGTAACAGAGGAAGACACTCATTATAATGATGCTTTGAAGAATACGAATCGTTAGTCATCCTATAACCTCTGAGGTGTAGATCATGTCACCTATACATGAAGGAGCTGAAAGTATGAGAGGTACAGTAGAAGTGTAGCTACAAGTACTAGACAACCCAATCTGGTCATCAGGGGTGTTTGTGAGCCCTCAAATTTGAAAATTGACCAGTCCGTTCTTCTGACAACAAATCTATACCTCACTCAGAGTGTCAGACCGGGTAACTCCCCATTAAGCTTTCACTTTACGCGACGCGCCTTACCCTTTCCCTAAATGGGTCTATTTAGCCGTGTTCGCGTTTTGCATCCTTCTCTCACCCTCCACCGTTCCGTCCACACCCCCAGCATGTCTCTCAAGGTTGCCTTTCTCAATGAAAACGCCCGGGCTCCCACTCGGGGCTCTGTCCATGCTGCTGGCTACGATCTGTATGCCGCTGAAGAGAAGACCATTCCTGCCAACGGTCGAGGACTGGTTGATCTGGGGCTTTCCATGTCGATTCCCGAGGGCACTTATGCTCGAATCGCTCCCCGATCCGGCCTGGCGGTCAAGAACGGCCTGACTACCGGAGCTGGAGTGATTGACTACGACTACCGAGGTCCCGTCAAGGTGATGCTGTTCAACCATGGTGATGAGGACTTCAACGTTACCATTGGAGATCGAGTTGCTCAGATGATCCTCGAGCGAATCGTGACTCCCGAGGTCCAGGTTGTCGAGACCAACGATCTGGACTCTACCGAGCGAGGAGCCGGAGGGTTTGGTTCGACTGGTATTAACGACGACAAGAAGCGTAAGTTGGAGCAACAGGAGGAGGTGGAAGCTAAGAAGCCCAAGGAGTAAAGTGAGCATATGAGGGAAGAATGGGTGTTTGATGGTTTATACTAACTCAGCCTTGTAAGTTGACGGTAAGTTGACGGTCTTGACACAGTTGACGGTGTAACTCGTTGCACATTATTTATCTAATTGATACATCTTTTGAGAAGTGAATGGGTGGAGAGTAGAAGACGTCTGTGATGGAGATCATTGGTTAGAGATGTCCATGTAAGTACTGCTCGTATGTCAATGGCTGAGTACTTAGAGCTCTATGATTCAAAAGTCTTCATCTGATACACCATGGGTTAGAGAGGGTACTGCAACCACAGCAACTAGGGGAATTGAAGAATATAGAAGAACGAGTACTGTTAAGCAGCCAATTGATGAGATATAGAAAAATCAGTACCAAAAATTGAAGCAAGTAAAAAGAAGTGTCAATTGTGTAGAGAGACTTCATGAGATGCTTTTTTAGGTGTGTTCAAGATGGTGAACGAGAAAGCTTCCGAGGTGGGTAAGATTGATGACTGGAGAAGATGAAGATATACAGTAGTAGCGATTTCAGCGTCATTGATGATTTACCGATAAGAGCATAAACTCAGACAGGCATTCCAGCATGAGTTGTTGTATGATGTGCCTCCGAAGAAACCATGGTTACAACTAGTGTCTGTGGTAAGTAGTTGTCCATAGGTTGTTGATACGATTAGACAGAAACTGTGGTACAGTACGAATAGAAGTTGCCGATGTACTCCACCTTGGAGAGATGCTGAACTGACTGACAGATCTGATTTAGCAGTCTATAAGTGTCTAGACGAGTTTACTGTATGTAGTCAGTGAAGAGGCAAGACTCCATGGTTGATCCTGGGACTGTTACCTTGTAGGAGGTTAAGTAGAAGGCTAAGTAGCTGATGTAGACAGCCCTCGAGGTCCATATTTTTCACTGATCCAGTCTTAATCATACAGTAGCCATTTACAAGCACCCTCATAATTTCTTGAGCAGTTGAGATTTGTATATAATTTAACATGATTAACGCTGAATATCGAGAATAGTCATGAACAAATGGAAATAAATGTGGATAATAATTCCAATCAAGTGGGAGCAAATGGGAATAACAGAAATGACAGAGAGCAACGCACAAAACAGCCACAGAAAAAATACGTCTCCATGAGCTCAATATGATTACATAATGTAGGACCCACCTTCAGTTTATGGCTGCCACCTCAGACTATAATTAGCACCCCAATACCGTATACCAACCCCACCACCAACCTCCGAAATTGCACCTCTTCTCTTGGCGACTCGGCTTGTCGTAAAGTTCCATTTGGGACCTGAAACCCCGGTGGCTGTGCATGGTATCACGGGGAGGTATTACTTTTGAAAACACTTACTTTTGGGACCTTTTTGTTCGTCAGAGTGTGAGGTGAGAAAGTGTCCGTTATTGCTTATTGCTGATCAGTTGTGAGGTGGGGTGGTTTTGTGATCGAATCAAAGCGGTGAGCAAATATCCAAGGAGAAATAATCAGATTAGTCATTCATAAGTTCCATGTCAATTACATTCACCTCATTTCATATCAGATCTCTTAATAAGATCAGCATTGCTCTGAACTCACTGAGTGTGACTGACTGTACTAGTAACACAAACAGTTCAAGCCTCGGTATTAGTAATCAAAGCAAATGATTCACCACGCCATCAACCGATCCCTGTATTTCCTCCCTACATCTCCCATCGTGCATCCTGTCTAGACTTATCTTTGGGATCTAGGATCTGACTAAGTGCACGCTTAAATTACCTTCAGGGCCAATTGTGGGGCTCAATTTGTAAGCCTGGTAGTGTGGTATTTTAGCGGGTGTGAAGAGGGGTAGACAGACACTGGGAACGCTTGTTGATGACTAAGCAACTGATTTCTTCCACAATCATTCAAATCCCCCCACCCGATCTCAATCTCCATGACAACCAAATGGGATCGAATTATCAGCTTCATTTTTCATTTGCATTTAAGCTTTCGAAACACTGCATGACTCTCTTACCAGGAAGATACAAAAGACTACCGTTGGCCTGAGACTTGCTACATTGATCCTAACCCCCACACACACAATGCTGCGACTCTCGACTCTCAAGCCCCGTCTGCTGGCCCAGGCACGACGATTCCAGACCACTTCTGCTGCTCAAAACGGCACAGCGGTGGTCCTGGTGAACATGGGAGGTCCCTCGACGGTTCCTGAAACGTACGATTTCCTGCTGAGACTCTTCTCTGACAAAGATCTCATCCCCCTGGGTCCCTTCCAGGGTCCGTTGGCTAAATTCATCGCCTGGAGACGAACGCCTGTCATTGAAAAGCACTATGGAGAGATTGGAGGAGGCTCTCCTATCCGAAAGTGGTCTGAGCTCCAGGCTGCTGAAGCCTGTAAAAAGCTGGACGTTCTGTCTCCCCAGACAGCTCCTCACAAGCCCTACGTGGCCTTCCGGTACGCCAACCCGCTCACTCCGGACACGTATGCGCAGATGAAGAAGGACGGCATCAAGCGAGCGATTGCCTTCTCGCAGTACCCCCAGTACTCGCTTTCGACCACGGGATCTTCGCTGAACGAGCTGTACCGGGTCCGAAAGGAGCTGGATCCCAATGGGGAGATTGAGTGGTCTGTAATTGACCGATGGCCTACCCACCCTGGGCTTACACAGGCCATGGCCAACAATGTCAAGGAGCAGCTCAAGGCGTACGAAAAGGAGGGTATCAATCCCGATGACGTCACCATCCTCTTTTCCGCGCACTCCCTGCCCATGGAGATTGTCAACAAGGGCGACCCTTACCCTGCCGAGGTCGCTGCCACCGCCTACGCCGTCATGACCAACCTCGGCTTCTCCAACCCCTACAAGCTGGTGTGGCAGTCGCAGGTCGGCCCCAAGCCCTGGCTGGGCGCCCAGACCCAGAAGATGGTCGACGAGTACCAGAAGGAGAAGAAGCCGGTCATTTTGGTGCCTGTGGCGTTCACCTCGGACCATATTGAGACGCTGCACGAGCTGGACCTGGAAGTTCGCGGAGAAGCCGAGCATCCCGAGCTCATCAAACGGGCCGAGTCGCTCAACGACAATCCGCTGTTCCTCGACGCCATGGCGGATATCGTGCACACCCATCTGCGGATTTTGGAGGGTGACGTGACTGCAGCCGAGGTCGCCAAGGAGAAGGGTCTGCAGTCCAAGATTCTGCGAATCGAGGGTCCCGGAGCCCAGGGAGAGCGAGGAGAGTTCCATCAGGCTATTAATGCTAGTGGGTAAGGGGGAGGTTTGGTTTGTATATAAGTATATAGAGGTGATAGACGTTTGACATGGGATGAGGAGTTGAGCAGTTTTGAGTGGTATGACCAAGAAGGCTCAGATGTAGGGTTGAGTGAAGGCAGTGTAGATATGTTCTTAGATGGAAATGGGAGAATAGAAACAGTTTGGAGACTTGTTATGGAACACTGTGGTCAATTTTACAGAGGTCTGGACTAGTAACGACTAATTAGTAGACAGCTTTCTCTAAGACCGACTGATGGATGCTTAGGGAGCTATGGATTGGGTCAATCGACTTGCTTTAATTAGAGGTGAGGAATAAGGCACAGTACGAAGAGAGTGAAGATATAAAGGGGTAGTCATACTTATAGATGAATGAATGGTCAGATATGACAAGGAGTCTATGAATTATTGTAGGAAGAGAGTCTGATCCAACTCTAGTAGCTCTGAGTGTTGGGGAAATATGCCCATCTCATCGGTATTAGGTCCATTAGGTGATAGACGTTGTGGTATGAAGGCTGTATGAAGGTGAGGAAGAATGGACGGTAGAAGAGAGAAAAACACCCATCTCCTTTAAGGTCATCATCGTACGGGAAGAGTGAGTGAAATTGATCCATCTATAATGGTAGTCACACTATGAGGCTTAACTGACTGATCAAATAGGTGGAGATTGTTACAATTGGAAGAGACTGAATGAGAGAAGATAACTTGAGAAGCCTTGGACTATGAAAAGCATGAAACCATTGAGGTCATTACATTTTATGCGATGTCATTAGTGTGACTCGCATTGAGATGATAGACACGAACAAAGCCAATATGGAATTATACAAGTGAGGCTTGTATGACGTATGAATGTTTGAGTGAGTGAACCTGGTAAGTAAAATTGGAATCAGCAACCACTGCTGAAAACACAAAACACAAAAGTAGCACATTTGTTGTCAATACTTCAACATGATGACTAAGACTCAATAATCACAGTTCGCCACTTCGAGCAACCACGGTATGCATCTTCGAGGCTATGTCTCTGCACCCAGCCATTATCAGTAGCTTCAAGGCGTTTAGCTCGAACTAAGAGAGGAGGTGAGGAGGGAGTTGGGGTCTTGGAAATGCAGAAAAAACGACGATTTTTCTTCAATTGGGTATTTTGTTGCCCCAGAAACCCATTGAAACACTGCCTTACCCTCTATCTTCTCACTTGACCCCTCCAACTCGTCCCTCTAGTGTCTCATAAATGGTAAGCTCAAACCTAGTGTTCTAAGGCGGTTACGGTACAGTACTAGTGCACGAAAAACCTGTTTTTTACTTTTTCAACTTTATTTTCGGATTTTCTTTTGGACTAGAATGGCGACAACTACACACTTTCTATGTCTGTTCAAATAAAAAATATATGAATTTGTTCTCCTGTGTCTTCTCTACAAAATGCACTTTTCAGAGTCCTTCAAACCTGTCTGGCACTTTGTGTGCCGTCAATCAGCCTCTATGTATGCTCTAAACCGACTGAGCATACTCTGGACCAGAGACTCGAAGAACTCGTTAGGGGTTTTTTGCAAATTTTGATCCAGGGAATCTTCGAGCGCATCTCTATCTGCCTGCGAAGTCTCATCTGATCCCCGTATCTCTGGGAGCTGCTATGGGGTGTCGTACCTTTACCCCTCCATGCATGCTCTTAAGCAGTTTCGCTCCAAAAAAATATATCTCCATTTTTCGACGTCCAATTCAGTTATTTTCATAAACCAAGATATCCATCGGAAAGCTTGCTCTATTGCGAGGTCAGCCACCGTCTTTTCTCGCCATCATGAGGGTTCTTCCGTCTTCACAAGGTGTTTCAAGATAAATATTTCAAGTTTTGCATCAAAGTTCGTTTTACATGTTATCCGTGACCACAGATAGAAGTTCCCAGAGATATGGGAAAAGGAAAGAACTTCGCAGGATGCTAGAGATGCGTTCGAAGATGCCCCAAAACAAGTTTGGAATGAAATCCCGGACGAGTTCTTCGAGAATCTCATCCAGAGTATGCCCCATTGAATTAAGGCATGCATCGAGGCTAAAGGATGGCACACATAGTACTAGATGTTTTTGAGCGAATCTGAAGAGCGCATTTTGTAGAGAAGACACGAGGGAACAACATCATCTATTTTTTATTTGAACAGACCCAGCAGATGTGTAGTTGTCGACATTTCAGTCCAAAAAAAATTCCGAAAATAAAGTTGAAAAAGTAAAAAACATGTTATTCGTGTAACCTAGCTGTATATAAGACGTAGATCGCAAGGAAGGAACTTGAATTGAACAAGTATTCAAGTTCAGTCTCCAAGTCTTTTGCCATGCCCGACCACGACCATCCCGTTGAAGTGGAGGAACTCCAGCGACACTACCAGATCAAGCTGCTCAAGCTGCATCCCATTGAGAACGCCGTTTTCGTGGCCAAGTTTGTCATCGTCTTTCTGTACTTTTACTACACGTTCCAGATCGACTACGACGTGCTGCTGAGCTACAACTACCACTACATTTGGGCTCCTATTCTTGCTTTGGCTCTCGAATGGATCACTTATCCTGTGGCCTTCATTCTGCAGTTCACTCAGGAACATGGACGAGAGAAGTACCAGTATATTCGTCTTCTGGCTAGTGTGGTTGCCTGGGTGGTTCGGTTTTCGTTCTACAAGCACCGATTTTTCCGACGAGAAGTCTTCATTGTTGTGGCAGTGAGCATTGCCTCGGTTATTCTGTGGTTTGCCAAATGGCGTATTGCTCTTCATAAGAGGGTGATTCAGAGAGGTTTCGACAGAGCTGTTGATGTTGATCCTGAGCGGCAGGGTGGGGCGCAGTAAAGCAGACGATAGTATGCTGAAACAATCATTCACTTTTTAATACATTTACGATTTTATACGATTTTATACGATTTTATTTTAATTGTCATGATCACAGATTATTGCTGCACTAATCGTACCCCTCTAATTCCCCAACTAAACCTCCTATCCCAACTACTCCCAACTAAACCTAATCCCTAATCTATGCGATGTGGAACTGTATCCGTGGAACATGAGGTCTTAGCTAGCAACTGTGGTAGGGCCAAAGTGGACCAAAATCTAGACACAAACAGCCACGTTTCCCTTCTAATCAACAAAAGGCTTTCCCGATTACATCATCAAATATGTCACCCCACTCGTCTGTTTTTATAATTACCTCTTCCACGTGATGTTAAACTTTGGGTCATGCGTCAACATCGTTGCTCGTCTCTGTAGGGTCCTCCCTTCTCACGCTCAATTACCTCACCATGGCCTTCCCCTGGGCCGACAAATGGGCCGCCGATGCGTCTGCATCCACCGGCTTGCCTCCCGATCTTCTCAAGATTGCGTTTACGCTGGTCATGTCGTACCCCTTGAGTTCGCTCATGAAACGGCTTCCTGACGACGCCAAGAACCTCAAGATTGTGTATATCATTTCTGTGTCCATTTTCTACATGGTTGGCGTTTTCTCGCTGTACGGCGGAGCAGCTACCCTGCTGTTTTCGTCCATGGGCACCTTTTTCATCACCCAGTGGAAAAGTCCCTATATGCCGTGGGTCAACTTTGCCTTTGTCATGACCCACCTTTTTGTGAACCACCTCAGGTCCCAATTCTTCCCGGAAACGTACGATCCCAACGTGATTGACATCACCGGCGCTCAGATGGTGCTGTGCATGAAACTGTCGTCGTTTGGATGGAACGTTTACGACGGATGGCAGCTTGAAAAGGGCGAAAAACTGAGCGAGTTTCAGACAAAGAGAGCTGTATTGAAGCATCCCAGTCTCATGGACTTTCTCGCCTTTGTGTTCTACTTCCCTAGTATTTTGACAGGTCCTTCCTACGACTACATGGAGTTCCACAACTGGCTGGATCTGTCGTTGTTCAAGGAGCTGGAGAATGATAAAGATCCTAAGAGAGCAGCTAGACGGAAGAGACATAAGATTCCCCGATCGGGAATCGCAGCTTCTAAGAAACTCGCCATGGGTATCTTCTGGATCGTTCTGTGGACTCAGGTGGATGCAAGAATCTCCACAGCCTACGCCTACTCAGACGCCTTCACCAAGGAACACAACATCTTTGGCAGAATCGTCTACCTGTACATGCTGGGATTCATGTACAGACTCAAGTACTACGGAGCGTGGTCTATCTCTGAAGGTGCTTGTATCCTCTCTGGACTTGGATTTCACGGTGTAGATCCCAAGACGGGTAAATACAAGTGGGATCGAGTCCAGAACGTGGACCCTTGGGGATTTGAAACTGGTCAGAACACAAAGGCTCTTCTAGAAGCTTGGAACCAGAACACCAACAAATGGCTGAGAAACTACGTCTACCTCAGAGTAGTCCCCAAGGGTCAGAAACCCGGTTTCCGAGCCACACTCTTCACATTTGTGGTTTCCGCCTTCTGGCACGGAACTCGTCCGGGCTACTATCTCACCTTTGTCACTGCTGCCATGTACCAGTCTGTCGGCAAGTTTTTCCGACGGTACCTGCGTCCTTTTTTCATGGGTCCCGATGGAAAGACAGACGGACCTTACAAACGGTACTACGACATTGTGTGCTGGATTGTGACGCAGGCTGCGTTCGGATACGCGACCCAGTCGTTCATGATCCTCGACTTTTGGCTGTCGCTCAAGTGCTGGAAGAACTCGTGGTTCCTGTTCCACATTGCCCTGGGCGCGATTTTCGCCATTGCAAGTCCCTACAAGGCCTGGGCGATTCCCAAGATCAAGAAGAAGCAGGCTGGACATGTCGAGAAGAAGGAGGTGAAGGATGTTAAGGAGGATGTTAAGGAGGACGTTAAGACAAAGTAGGCTTATGTACATTAGAGTGGCCTAGACAGTGAATATATTAGAGACTGAGAAGACTGGAAACAGGAGATCTATATGAGAACAGAACAGATCTGGAACTCAAGAGGTCTATATGAGAACAGGTATCAATAACAGAACAAGGCTCAATATGAGAACTAGAGTCAGTGTGAGAACAAGAGTCAAAGTGAGAACTGCCTTCGTATGGAAAACGGTCTTCATAAGACAAGCAGTCTTTCGAAGAGAACATTAGGTCTCTGTATGATATGTGCCTATAAAAAATATGGCTCAATACAAGAAGAAGATGTCTCAATAATAGAACGAGAGGTGTTGCCTGATTGGAGCAAGAAGTCCATCTTTGTAACAACGAATCTATTGATAACAGTTCTTTCAATTCACTTCACTTCACTTCGATTTCGAAAATATATAAATATTAAATATAAATCTGAGAACAGCCTTCATAGGAGAGCAGGTCTCCATCTGAAGCATGAGGTCTATAAGACCAAACAAGCTGACATTGAGAAGAACAATTCTCGTTTTTTGACTCAAGGTCTTCTCAAAACACAAGATATCCATGACCATAGACCTTAGTAAGGCTTCTGACAGCTATACAGACTCAGGTCTCACCTCAGAAGATACGACTTCGCCCTCCCGTTACGTCTCATATCTATAGGACAACTCCTCGTCCCCCCTCCACTCATCATGCTCCGAAACCACACCCTGTTTCTGCAGCTCGTCTCGTCTTTTGTTCTCCTTTGTCAAGACCCACCAAAGAATTCCAGTGATCACAATTTCGGCAGCTACAAAACCCAAGGCAGTAGCGTGACCGGGAATGTACCGAGGAGCCGTGTTGCTTCTGTAGATTTGAACACCGTAGATAGGTGCAATGTCTCCGATCATGATCTGGATCGCAGCAGCCACTGACCGTTTAGTCTGGCCTGAAACGTTGATACTGGGCCATGATAGAAGCGTTCCTAGAGCTGGGTAGATGCCAGCAGCTGCAAAACAGACACCCACGTATTTGGCGCCTGGAGTGTGTGTAGTTAGCAGGAGAATGTAGCCTATCAGAGCAATGACACTGCCTGCAATGATGTAGAGACATCTATTCCGTGTTCTCTCAGCCATAAGGGCAGCTGCTAGGGTAGTGATAGTCGCTGCTGCGTAGACGGGAACTGTCAAAAGCTGAGAAACGGTAGTAGAGTATCCAAAGTTGTTGATGATAGAAGGTAGGAACATGGACAGAGTGTATAGAGGTAGAGCTAGTGCGTGGAAGGAAATTGCATATAACCAGACTCGGATATCGGTAAAAGCTCTCCAGACCCATTTCCACTCAAACGCTTCTTCATTAACCGCATCTCCATCGAATTCGAGTCTTTTAGTGACAATCTTTCTTTCTTCTTCGTTCAGAAATCTGGCAGTGGTAGGGTAGTTGAAGATGAGAAAGTAGGCTGCAAAAGCCACCACTACAGTCACCAGTCCCTCAATGATGAAAATCCAAGCCCAGCCTCCCAGACCAGCGATTCCCTTCATGAATCCGATTCCGTAAGCCAGTAGACCTCCAAACGCTCCTGCCAGAGCAGCACAGGCGAAAAAAAGAGCCACTCGGTAGTGAATCTCGTTTCTCTGGTACCACATGGAGAAGTAGAAGAGGACTCCAGGGAATAGACCTGCTTCAGTCACTCCCAGGAAGAATCTGTTGGCCAGGAAACCGGAGGAGTTCGAAACAACACCGGTGAGGGTCGAGGTGACTCCCCAGAGAAGCATGACAGTAGGCAACCAGATGCGGGGGGTTGTTTTCTTGAGAATAATGTTACTGGGGACTTCGCAGAGAATGTACCCCAGAAAGTACAGAGACAGGGAAGTGAGGTAGTCTGCATCTGAGAGGTTGATGGCAGCGTTGAGACCCTCCAAACGGGCGTTTCCGGCATTTGAGCGGTCCAAAAAGGAGAGCAAATATAGGAGAGACAGAATAGGAAGTAACCACAGATCGATTTTCCGCACAATTCGTTTCTCCTGGCTTTTTTCTTCAGGTGTGAGATGTGAGTGGTGAGAGTGTACCTGGACGATATCCGCGCTGGAGATGGACAATTGCTTTTCTGACATCTTGGAAGATGGGTGATCTTTGATGGACGTCTTGAAAGATTGTTGATCTTGGTCTCCTTCAGTCTATATACATCTTTTTGGTCACATGCCACACCTCAGTTAAGTCCATTATTTCCGACGACGAATCTGTGGCGTTCAGGAAAGACATTGCTCTGACTTTGAAGCAAAGCGTGAGCCTCACTGAAGAGAGAAGGTCTGACTGTGGCTTGTAGATGCAGATAAGCTTAGGGAGAGTTCAGGGTGTGAAGACGTGGGGTGCATGTTGAGAAGACTTGTACGAGATATTTCTCATAATACTTCAGTAGATGACGTGACTTTGAAGTGCAGGCCGTTTCTGTGTCATTTCATTACTAATCGTCTTTTTGTATGGCAAATTCCACTCTGATCCCCCACCCTAGCTACCCCTATCTCCATTGCGTGCTTCAGCCACGGCTGAGCTACTGCAACTTTATCCGAGTGGCTTGAGGGTGGTGAAGTGAGGTGAAAAATGGAGTAGTGAGAGCACGTGATTCAGCCTCGGTGGCGTAGAAGGAGTTGTCACGTGACCAAAAAGTGTAGGTATTGAGTGCCACGAGTGTACGGAGGTAGTTGTGTATCGTATCCTCTTACTGCTGTACATCTCATGGAAAGTCAATCTATAGACTAAATGGAGCTACTGTAGAGGAGACGGCTAAGTGAGGTTAGACTGCTTGTAGATTAGACGATTCTCAGTTGACAACTTCTTGGATTAGACGACTTGATGTAAGTTACAGCACCAGCACTGTCTATGGTTTCTACGTCTTTTATAGACGACCTGCAGATTAGACGACTTCGGTAAGTTGGACAACTTGTGAGATAACGATTGTATAAAGGACAACTCTTGTATGTTAGACGACTTGGGTATGTTAGACGACGACCGGTAAGCTAGAATACTGTTTTAATTCAGAGGACTTTTTGTAAGTTAGACAATAGCTTGTATTAAGACGAATGTACAAGTGACCTGAGAAGTAGACGAATTTCTGGTACTAGACGACATGTGGCTACAAGTAGAAGTAGAAGACTTGGAAAAATGACGGCTTTTTATAAGACTCTTGTGAGCTGCAACTAGAAGACTTGTAATTAGACGACTTGTAAGAATGACGACTTTTTGCATGTTTGACAACTCCTTGTAAGCCATGATTAGTCACCCACTCACAACCCATCCTGATCCAAAAACCTCACATGCAGCGAACTCTTGGCCAAACTTCCGTTCGGGTTCTCTTTGAACGAATCGTCAGCACACGCAATCGCTAGCATATCTCCTGATGTCCCATCAACATCCAGACCCATCACACTAGTAGCCATATGCGGGTACTGTTTCAACCGTCGTCTCTGCTTTCCATCCCAGCAATACACCACACCATCTGATCCTCCTGTGAAGAAAGCTGGAGTAGCAGGATGAAAAGCCACTCCATTTACAGGATGCACCTCTATCCTTCCCTGAGCATCCGCTTCCTTTGCTCTATGACACTTGAAGGCGTACTTTTGAGCCTGGGCCTCGGCCGACGGATCAAACCACTCTATCGCCACTCGTCCTTCGATCGAAGTATTGGCATAACCCTTTCCATCAGGCATACTTCTGACTTTACGAGTCATGAACTTCAACGACGAGTCTCTGCGCTGGAAAACCTGGCCCATGTTCCGGATATCGTAAATATGAATCTGACGGTTGCCCAGACCACAAACCACGTAATTGGAAGACGTGGCCTTGTCCATAGTATACACTTTTCCTGCCGTGGGTATCATCATCGAACTGTCCTTGTTTCCAAAGCCTCCACGAGCATCAATGAACTGCAGATGCTTGTCCCACGATCCAGACACAATCAGATTGTTAGAAGCGTCACAAACAACCGAGGAAATGGCATCTTCATGCTGTTGGCCTATAGTCAAGAGTTGTCCTGCTTGAAGATCAACAGCTTCCACAACTCCTGCCAAACCGCCTGTAAACGCTACTCCGTTGTCACCCCAGCAACAATCAAGTAACGGGCTTGATCCTGTCACTTCTGACACTTGTCTGGAGTTGTCATGACTCACAGAATACAATCTCAGCTTGGTATCCCAGGAAGAGACAAGCAGGTGTTTCTGAGGTCCCCACGTGACTTTTGATATTAAATCAGGCAGAGAATCAATTTGTGCTGTGTTAGAGAAGAGATATGAGTGGTTACTTCACCGCAATTCACTCACCTATGCTCATTGGACGTGGTTGTAAAGTCGTGTTTTGGTGTATACAAGTTCATGCAGGTGAATGCACAAGGTTGTCATGGTGATGGATTAGTAAGCGGGAGGAAAGGGGGGACAAGACATTTTACAGAGAGGAGATGGAGGGAATTGGGGTATGTGGGGGTGATTGTGGTGATGTGGGGAGTACGTCAAAGTGATTTATTTCTCTGGATTTTGGTTTGGTCATGTTTTTTTGAGGGTGTCTATTTCACCTCATTTACTTGACTTAGTTGGAGATGTATAGCTTATAGTTAGACTTTACTTGAAAAACATAACACTCTACCACGACTCCAATTCACCCTCAAATGAGTCAGAAATTCTTCTGGTAACTATTTCCCAGTCACGTGACATACTCATCTCCCCAAATATCTCCTAACCCCCCTCTTTTCAGTTGCGGCCATATCCTGGTGAAAATACGGCTTCCCGTCCGATCAGCCATAGTCAAGCACCAGAGAGCCTAGTTAGTATTGTAGTGGGAGACCATACAGCACATGAGCGTAGCAAATGGGCTGTATTTTTTGCTAGTTTTTGAGCCGTATCTTTTGTTCTCTTCATGTCCTGTCTCTAACCTTTGTGGTGGGAAGTCTATGAGATGAGTTGTATGGAGATTTGCTTTGGTTTGAGGTCAGTGAGGCTATGGAGACAATGAGATGAGTTTGTTATTTGTTTTGAGCTGCTCAGATGGTATATAGCTACGTTCTATGTTCTTGTGAAGATTGATAAGATGTAAAGAGATCAAGGTTTAGGATACGAGCTACTGAGGTTAAGATGAGATTGATCTGTAGCCATGAGAAAGAATGTTGGTACATGGTCAGTGATACAAACTTAATATTTGGTACCAACAGTGTCAACAGAAAGGATTTTTGTGCGTATGTGGTCAACTAGCTCTCTATCTCCTCTCACTTCCTCCCTCTTATCTCGTATCAGTGCAGACCTAATGCGTGTAGGATGCTAGACACAAGCTATCTATCCTGAACTCTACTGATTGAGAAGAAATGTGAGTCCTTTTGTTTGTCGGAATCTCTTAGCTGGTTTACCATAGGTCGATATCCATAGAGATATGATCCCAAGGTGTGATACATCAGATCTACGAGTACGTCCTAGACAGTTGATCTGTCAAGTGTAGAATGAAGAGCTCAAGCAATGAGATATGAACTAAACGTCGGTATTCTGCAGTTGCTCTGACACCAGAGGCGTTCAACTCGAGAATTATCTATCCCACCCGTACAGCTAAGACACTGTGATATTAGAGCAGCATACAGTATGTAGCTAGTCTGTTACAAACTGTCCCAACTCGAGCCAACGAGCCCTTCAGGTCTTATCCTGAGCATCACTCTTCGACATTTTTTATAGCAGTCATGATCTAAGATATGTCATCGAAACAGATGTCCTTACTTAGCCTTGTGATAGTCACTGTTCTGGTGTGCTCTCTGTATTATTAGAGGATTCCAGATGAAGTACTCTGACATACCTAGTCCAAACATACCAGGACACTCCAATTGAAGTGTATTAGAAAGAACTATTTGTGAAAGTGGAAAAAATATCACGCTGGCTATTGAACAGAAGCACCATGACTCTGAACAGATGAAGACCCTCGCAAGAGATCAAGAGGACATGCTAACAGTATACCATAGGATATCTCAACCAAGTAGAGAACTAACAAAACACAGCACGTAGCTCTTTTGCTCACCCCACTTCCACCCAAACAGCCCACTTTCAGTCACGTTACTCATCGTACCTTACTCCAAATAGACGTCAACAGTAGCGTTCAACTAAACCTAAGTAAACCCCTCAACTAACGCTTCCACACCCACGACGCTCACTTCTGACCCTAATACGAGACAATCGCGCATATAGAGGCACAGAGGCCATTGAAAGAAGCTCTACAAAAACATAGTACAGACAAGCTTCAATAAAGCGTTTATAGTAACTCCACTTCAAGCTCTCTACATTAAAGCCTCCGCCTTGAATTCGTATACGGCAAGAATAGCGTTGAGGCGTGAACAGGTGATACGGTAACAGGTTATGACCACAAAACAAAAATTCTGACTAATCATGTCACTCACCTATTGGTCATTTACATATTAATACAGCCGCAATATAGTCGTATATCTGCATGCATGTTCCAAAGTTTATCCAGAGGGGGGAAGTACTTACTGTGGTAGATATAGCCAATGAAAGGACTTAAAATCAGCTTAAATCAACTAATATCATCATTAGAAATTGTTTTACGCCTCCCTCTTTCCTCCTCCACATACCACTCTCCTCCTTCACTAAAGAGCAATCTCCAAGGTAGACTTTTTCCTTGCTTCTGAGATGCAGCAACATCCTCTCTAGTCTCTAGTGAGATCTCTCTACGGTGAAACCCTGGAAACACAATCTTGAGAGATATTCCCATTCACCAAGATCACCATGACGTCCACCGTGGAGCTGGCCGAGCCGTTATCGTCTCAGCGGAACTTGAAGGCCATTTCCCTGGCTTTCCATAACCAGGACCAGAACCAGGACCAGAACCAGGGAAACGAACTGTCTTTGCATCCAACCTATTCGAATGGCGAATTGAGCGATACTAAGAGTGAAAGCGACACTAAGAGCGAGTTGCCTAGTTACAGCAATTCTCCAGAGACTCGTTATCACAAAGATGACTCTGACAAAGACCACTCTTCCCTTTCTCCCACAAAACTAAGGGGAGGAAAAATTGCGGATTCAGACGGAAATGTCATGAGTGACGACTCGGAATCCGAACCGGAACCGTTCAACCCGCACGAAAAACTGTCGGTCAAACTGATGGACAAAATGCTGGCTATAGCTCTGCCACCAAAGTCAGCATCTGTAGCCAAACGAGTTCGAATCCAGCAGGGAAAAGACCCGTTTAGCATGAATTTGATGGGCAAAAACTTCCGGGGTGTGACTTCACGGTTCACCATCATCTACGAAACGTACTACACGATTCTGGAGATTCTAATGTGGAAAAGACCGACTTTTACGCTGGGAGTCATGGCAATCTACTCCTTCATCTGTTTGCATCCCAGATTGTTGTTTATCACTCCCCTGGCGTACATCATGTTCTGTGTCATGGTTCCAGCATACGCTTCAAGACATTATGACGCTCAGGAGAACTATCTGACGACTCAATGGCCTACGATTGAACCTAAGATTCCTGCTCCTGCTCCCGAGTTCTCACGTGACTTTTATATCAACATGGTCGACACACAGAACTCGATGACGGACTTTATCCGTACTTATGACATTGTCGCTGGAATTCTGGCCCATTTGATCTACTTTGCAGGAGACGAGTCTCTCAGCGCAGCTATTTACTTTGTTGGAATGCTGGGAGTGGCGATTTTTTACGTCTATGGAGACACAATTTTGAGAATCATGCCGTGGCGGTTTTTCTTCTTTGTTTTCGGATGGGCGGTTATTCTGCTGTTGAATCCAATGTTGCACAGAATCGTTCTTAGAGAGTACAAAAAGCTGCCTGTTGAGACTCGTGAAAAGTTCACGCCTGAGTCTGTCAAAAAGGTGATTGACGAGCTAGCCAGAGACGAGTTTCTGTACCATACAGCCGACGATATTCGAGTAGTGGAAGTGTTTGAACTGCAGGAATTGGACGTCCATACGAGACAATGGAAAACAGCCACCTATGTCGCTCATCCTCACATTCCGTCAATGCTCCATGAACCGAATTATTACGCTGATCCTGACGATTTGAGCGCTTTGACACCTACTACTTCGATCGGTTCAGTCGACTCTGAGTCTCGAGTTATTCCTCAATTCAGACATACCAATGGCATTCCAGACAGGACTTTTTCCCCTCCTCCTACGACTATGGGAGAAGCTATACGGAATATCGAAGAAGAGGTGTCAATGGCCACTTACGGAGTTTCTTCTCTGCATCAGATTCCTGCTCCTCCTGGTGTCTATTCCATTGAAGAAGTGGTTCCTCCTAAAGGATGGACTTTCCTGGAAGTTCCTGAACGAGACATGTTGTCTTCTCTTCCAAGGTCTTCAGACTGGGAACTCGACTACCTTCCAGAACAATGGGTGAGCTGGTGGGGAGCCTGGAGAAAGTACCTGGAGATTGATCAGGATGAAAAGTGGGTGTACGATATTCTTCCTGATGGGTTCAGAGGTACGTGGAGAAGGAGAAGATGGACGAGTCTGTGCAAACGGAAGTCGTACCTGAAGACGAATGTCGTTGGAAGAGTTGGAGAGAGGAGAGATCATGAGTAGGAGGAAGGGGGGTTATAAGTTATTGCATTATTTATTGGAGAGAAGGGTGGGGGTTAGTGAGGGTTGGAGTGGGTGTAGAAGGAGAACGTGTGAGTGTAGAACATAAAGAAAGAGGTGGATATCTGTATATGAAGAATATGACTGAGAACATGACTGAAGAAATAGAAGTGAACTACTTGAGTTGACGAACATGAGTGAAGGACTGAATCGAACAATGAGGTGAAGAACATACTGTAGAACTTCAAATGCTGTTATTAGACAAGACATACGGTATCTCAAAGATACTGAGGTAGCTTACAAGCTGTTCAAGGTGAAGCTACTTAAGAATTGCCAAGATTAGTCAGGGTTAACCGAATCTTTACAATGTTTTGTATATGATAATTTGGAACTAGGAACTTCACCTTCTGTAAATGTGCGCTTGAAAGGGTGGTCATGGAGTTTGCTGCCATTCCTTACAACTGCAGCTTTTAAACGGACAGCTCAGGAATCAGACAGGACTGAAGAGCAGACTGTAGAATATCAAACGAGTGTTACCGAACAAAATGAGCTTTACAAACGTACGATGAATGTGCAATTAATGTACCTGTACCATATTCGTAAACAGAGGGTACAAGACACTTCTAAATCCTAGGTGATATCAGACACTGTACTGTCGCTACTTGAAGCATAGAAACTAACAAGTATCTCAATGTTTGAAATACAACGCCCTTGGAGTCAAGGAATGACCTTCTCTTAACAGGGCACTTACAACCATGGCTATCAAAATATGGGGTGCTTGAGGACATGGTAGATAAGAGTACCCTTAAAACAGCACAGCTGAAGAACAAGACAGGACATCATACTCTATGAAGACATGACACCTTATCCAAAGAAGAAGGACAACCACTCGGACCTGATATATTATAGAAGCATCAAGTCTACTTCAAACAAGGAAGGATTTGATGACAAGGTAATGATGTAGAATTATGTGTAGCAGCATATTATAAGTGCCTTCATCATAGGCAAAAGCACAAGTGACTTCCTTTGAGTGGCCCTATAGTCCACCACGCTTGGTACAAACCTTCTACTACGATACTACGAAGTAAAGCACTCATGTCTTCCAGAGAGTACACACTCCAAGCACAGAAGACTGCCATTACGGTACAGTAGAAATACATGATAATTACCAGGTATGCCTGAAGTAGTTAGAATCTGAACTACAGGTACTCAAGATCTGGAATACCGGTAATCACTATCATAGACTCACAATAGTCATTAAGATTGACACAGAATATGACATGTCATTTCAGAGGTGTAACTTTAGACAGACCTCATAAGCACCTAAAACCACCTCACTCTAATACACTTTAAAAGTCCCATAACACATGAACACCCCATCTACTGTAGCACAACCTCTGTCTACCAACTACCACACTCTCACTCTTCCTAACCTCTAATATATTAACATACTTCCCCCGGGATAAATACTTGACACCCTAGACTCACACCCCCCCTAACAAGCACAGTTGGACTGCTCATTGTCCAGATGGATGTTGATGGTGTCGGCGAAATCGTCCGTGTAGTCCTCCGAGTCCACCTGGGCCATGGCGTTGCGGGCCACGGTCTCAAACGCCTGGTCCACGCCAGTGTCCTCCTTGGCACTGGTCTCAAAGTACGGAATGTTGCCGGTGGCCTTGCAGAAGGCCTGGGCTCGCTTGGCAGAAACAGCCCGCTTGCTCTCCTCCACATCCACCTTGTTGCCAATGACCACAAACGGGAAGTTCTCTGGATCCCGGGGGTTGGCGAGAAGGAGGAACTCGTCTCGCCACAGAGTCAGAGCGTCGAAACTCTTGGAGTTGTTCACATCGTAGACCAGAACACAGCAGTCTGCGCCTCGGTAGAAAGCCAGACCGAGGGATTGGAACCGCTCCTGGCCAGCAGTGTCCCAGATCTGCATGTTCACCTTGCGGCCTTCCAGAGTGAGCTCTTTGTTGAGGAAATCGGCGCCAATGGTGGCCTTGTATTGTGTGGAGAACTTGTTGTTGACGTATTGTTGCCTGGGTTAGCGGGAACGAGAGGCCGTAGGTCTCGAGTGGACAACAACAGAAACGAGAGGCCGTAGGTCTCGAGTGGACGACGACAGAGTTACCCTCCAAGTGGACGACGACAAATTGTAACTCTTTGGAAGTGGTCTCCACATCCATCGTCAAAACACAGCCCATGTAACTCTTCCACCCCCTCATCTTTCCCCCTCTTTCATACTCACATCAACGACGACTTGCCGACGCCGGAGTCGCCGAGAATGACGACCTTCAGCATGGTTCTCTTTTTGGGCGGCATGGTGTCTGGTTAGGATATGGATAAGAGTCGCCATAGACGTTGGCCATGTTGGGATACACTGTATCCCAGGGTTAGGGTTCGCCGCCGTGGGGGGGACCACAACATAGGAGACAAGACGGTCGTTGGGACGTGCATGTGACGCCCATAATAGTCAGGGGGAGATGAGGTGAGGGAAGTGGAGGAAAAAAAAAGGGCCAAAAAAAAGGGAAAAAAAGGGGAAATCAAGGCCTTTATATATTCACACGATGTTACACAGACACAAGCGACTTACGAGCAATTTGCTACTACTATGATTGTAAGTTGCTGGCACTTGGAGGTGAGGCTTATCTATAGGGGAGATGGGTACTAAATTTCCGATAACTAATGAATGGGAATGTGTATTGTGTTGTTTCGCGGCAGAAGTAGAGTACGTCGTTGATTTCTTTCATTTACAGCTTCTCAGTGGCTCAATATGTTGCGTTGTGGTGTTTATCAAGTTCTCAACTAAGTACTTGATAACTTAGTTGCCAGGCCTAGCTGACTAAGCGCTTACTAAGCAAAAGAGAGACATGTCCCAAATTTGTTTTTGAAAAGAGTGTGTGATATTTGACGGCATAGGAATAGTATTTCACTATTTTTTTTCAAATTCAGCCTCTCAGTGGCTCAATATGATGAGTTGGGCTTTTTCAGGTTTTGGCTGACTAAGCTGATGACTAAGCTGATGACTAAGCTGATGACTAAGCGATTACTAAGCAACTAAGAGATATCTTTAAAAGTGAAATTTTAAAATGGGAATCAGAAAATAAGGGGTTGCGGTCTATTTCTACGATTTCAAAGACTCCATCGATTCACTTCTTAGTGTTGCACGTCATTGCTTTACTTACCCTCCTTGTAATGTCTCATAGATGTCTGACATGGGAGTTAGTAAGAAATGAGTGTCGTTTGGTTACACAAAACCAATCTGCGTATATATAAGGCCTTGATTGCCCACATTTCGCTCTTTTTTTTTCCTCTCCATCTCCACATCAGCACATAATCAATGCTGCATCTCGTATTGTGGTGTCCTCTGTTGCAACCTTCTGACAGGGTAGGTAGGCAGCCATGGCAGGGGGACAAAGACGTACGGAAGGAGAGAAGCTGGTAAAATAAGGAAGATATAGTGATGGTGTGTAGCAGAGGGATATTTTTTTGTCATTTTTTGTCGTTATTTTTTTCTTCAATTTTTTCTCTAATTTTCTCTAATTTTCTCTAATTTTTTTAAATCCCTTCTTTTTCAAACAAACTTTGGGTGGTTCATGTGCAGATTCAAGTGTCGCTGACATTGGAAAGTTGATACGGGTTTTCCTGCCATACGACACATGTGTGAGTATATAAGTCTTTGGGGGAGCTGCTAACGCGCCACAGACACCACAAACACCAATGCTTCAACTGATCACAGCTAACACAGCTTCAACTAAACAGGTGGGTATTGATGAGGAGGGTGGTGTGAGGAAGACGACAAAAGAGAGGAAGAGGAGATACAAACGACAGAAGAGATGATTGAAGGAGATTTTTGCTGGATCAGAAGAGAACTGACTGGTGACATGTTCTAAAGATGTGGCAACATGTTGTTCAGATGATCTATGTTCAAGTGTGATAGGAAGATGTTGTACACTACACGTTGTTCATCATGGAGTTCAACTAACACTTCTTGTTGTAACTTGTTATGTCATGTTCATGAACTTGTCATGTGGACAACATGTTATTATGAGCAACTTGAGACTTTCTGGACATGATGTTGTTCAACTTCATGTTCTTTGAGGGATGATGTCCATTACCTGATACTTGTTACAAGTTGATGCTCAGCTACCTTGACATGTTCGACACTTGATATAACGTGATGTGTTCATGACCTTGAACAACGTGGTACTATGATCAACTTGTGAACATGTGATCAACTTGATGATATCTGGTGTTCAGCTTGATTGAGGGCAACTTGTGACATTATTTGAACGGTGCTTTGATCAGCTTGAAGAAATGTTCTACAAGTGTCAAGTTGTGACATGTCCTTTGAAGAAGATACGTTGTTTAACTATCACTCCATGCTTGTTGAGATGTGTGACCATCTGGAAGAGGACGGTGCTCAACTTTAAGGTGTGTCATTCTCCAAGTCGTCAGAATAGGCTGTTCAACACAGTCTTCAACATGTCACCATAACTGCTTTAAGCTATTTCAGTCTTGACAGAACGTGTTCATCTTGTGGCAAACGTGCTGTGGAAGCTGATGAAATGTTCATCTTGTCGAGACACGACGTTCAAGTGGTTTTGACGTTCAAGTTGTGTTTATGTTGCCTCAATAAGCTGACCAACTTACTGCAACATGTTCTTCAAGTGATCATCACTAGTGGTTCAAGTTGTCGGACTGTGCTGTTCAGGTCACATGATTGTTGAGCTGTCAGAATGTGGTCAACTTGCCAGCTGTTTGACAAGCTCTTAAGATGTGTGGTTCATAATGACCAGACATGTTGGACTTCTCATGCTATTGAAGTGTTTGGTTCATGATGCTGTTCAGCTTGATGCAACATGTTCTTTGAGCTTTACGGCATGAGCGTTCTTGAGTTGTAGCATGATCTCCAGGTTATGTTATGGTCTTCTACTGTGTTATCAGCTTGTCCTACATATTATCCATGGTTACAAAACATGTTCACCAAGCTGAAATTCACAACTTGCTGCGATATGTCATTGACCTTGTTGGGGATGTTGTCAGCTTGAGTTCAGTTGTACAGACAGGCTTTCATCTTGTTCAAGTTGATGACATGTTCTTCAACTTTTGACAAGATGGTGATCTGTTGACCAAGTTGTCTCATGCTGTTCAGGTTACAACGTCTTCGACTAGTCACCATGTTGTTCAAGTTGGATCATGTTCAACCAGTGACAGGATGATGCTGAAGTTGTCGGGTGTTGCAGTTGAGATATGTTACAGTTGAGATATGTTGTTCAGGTTGTTCATGTTGCCATCATGTTCCAGTTCACAAGCATATGGTTCATCAAGGGACATGCCATCAACTTGTCAAGTGTCCATCTTGGTACAACGTGTTCAAGCTGTCTTACTTCTTGAGCTTATGACATCATGTTCCTCAACTGAACGATGATCATCTTGTCACAAGGTCATCTCGTTGCTTTGGTTGCTAAGTCGACGATGTTCAAGCTGCATGCTCAACGTGTCTCAGATTCTCAAGTTGTCAGATGGTGTTCAAGTTGTCTCATGTTGTTCAAACTGTGCAATCAATCATATTGTCAACTTGTCTCAACGTGCTGTTCAAGCTATCAAATCGTCAAGTCGTCAAAGTCTCTTCTTCTCTTCTGTTTTTTTTTTTTTTTTTTTTTTTTTTTTTTCCTCTCAAATTTCAATTTCCAACTTCTTCTAACACAGCGAAACTCCCTGCGCTCGCGCCTTGAGCCTCCCGGTTCTACCGCCCGCCGCGTCTCCTCTGGAGGCGTCAAGAAAGCCACAGCTGCCAAAACCAACCCTCTAAAGAACAACGCCCTGTTCCAGGCGATTCAAGGTCTTCCCAGAAAAAAGTCTCCTCAGCCTGCTCAGCCTGCTCAACCGAGACCTGGCCAGGAACTGCGAGACAGAATCGCTGGCAAGACGCCCAAACCGAAGGAAGCTCCCGTTAAACCTGCTCAACCAGCTCATCCTCTAGCTGCTCGGTTCAATCAGCCTGCCCTTACTAAGCAGCAACTGGACACGAAAAACGCTCCTTCTGCTCCGAGACAGGATAACTACAGCCGAGGTGATAGGTCTGACAGAGGTTATGACAAGTCTGACAGAGGTTATGACAAGTCTGATAGGTCTAGATCCGGATCTTACGATAGATCTGGTGATAGATCTAACAAGTCTCATGACAAGTCACATGACTCGTCTTACTCGTCCCGCGACTCCTACTCCTCCTCCTCCTCCACATACGACAAATACGGCAACTACAACCCTACCGGCCGCTACGACCGCTTTGGACGAAGTCTGGACAAGTACGACGCTCGGGACCGAGAACGGTACGAACGAGCACGTGTGGAAAGTGGACAGACAAAGGAGGGATACAAGGCTCCTGTTGGGGGAGAACGGTACAATGCTCGAAACAGCCAGGCCGTCAGTTACCAGGAGTCTCGAGAACGGTATGCTGAAGATCGAGTTCAGTACAATGCTCTAGCTCAGAAGCGGGCTGAGGAGCGAAGAGAGGCGGAGAGAAGAGATGCGGAGAGAAGAGAGGCTGAGAGAATTGAGAAAATTGAACGAGAGAGACTCTCTTCTCGGGCTTCTTCTACCAAGGCTGAAGCTACGACTTTGTCTGCTAACGGAACAGCCTCTTATTCCATCAAACATCTGGCTATGCCTCCGATTGTGCAGATTTCCAATTTGGACAGGGGCACGACACGTGACGATCTGTACAAGTTTTTTGTCGAGCTTGGCGATATCCGCGATTGTCGAGTTTTGACGCTCGGCAACCAGGGAGCAATGGGAGAGATTACTTTTGAGGACCCTGAAGCTGCCAAGATTGCGTTCAGCAAGTTCAACGGAGCTCTGGCAGATGGACGACGCTTGGTGGTGAATATCGTCAAGTATAACTCCATTGCCGATCAGAAACCGGTGGAGGTGAACAACGCCGTTCATCAGTGGCCAGGAGCGGGCAATCTGAGGTCCGATGGGTATTTGAAGAAGTAAGAGGGGAGTGAAGAGATGAGATGTTGAAGAAAAGTACGGTGTTTGGAGGGGTGAGAGTACTGAAGGAAGTACTTTGGAGGATGAGGTGATTGAAGGAGGAAGAATGAGGATGGGAAGTGAGGGAGTACTTCTGGAAGATCAGAGAGCTCTATGACGAAGAGAAGAGCTCTGGATAAAGACGGAGTACTTTGGAGGGTGAGAGAAGTGTGGGGGAAGTTCTGAGTGAAGTTTTCTAGAGGATCAGAGAAGAGCCCATTGGTGATGTCAGAAGTACTGAGGATGAGAGAAGTTCTATGATAAAGAGGACTGTCAACTGGATTCTCAGAGGGAAGTGCTTCAGGAGGAGGATTGTGTGCTTTAGAAGAGGGGAAGTGCTTCATGACAAGATGAGAACTACTGTCAACTCAGAAGAAACGTTCTGAGAGTACTTTTAGAAGCTCTTGCTGAAGTACTCTTACTCCACTCACATGCTAGAGCGTTGTACTAGAGGTTAGTACTGAGGCAACTAGAAACCACGTGATGTCTCGGAAAAGGAGTTTGAAAAGGTGGAGTCGACTAGAGAGATGGACAGGTCTGCTGTCCACAGTATATATTGTATAATGCATGTCTGTATAGTAGAAGTGAAGGGGGTGGTGTCGATGATTGGTAGAGTTGGCAACTGTGGAGAACATAGGTGATCGAATAAGTCAGAAATCAAAAAGCGATTGAAAATTGATAACTGTGGAGTCGACAAAAGCAATGTTACAGTAATAATTATTCTTATTGCTGTGTTTAAAGTAAAAACAAAGTCATCTCGTATAACCATCTCGTATCCAAACAGTGTTTATAAGTATGTATAAGCAATGTTCTTGATGAGGAACTGTGTTCTCAAATGACAAATCAGAGTGTTATCAGTAGAAAAAGCAATGCTTCGAATGATGGAGAAGGTGTTAATGTGTAAAAGCAAAGTATTTGTCAGATGACTGAAAGAGGTTCAAATCTACAAGTATGTGAACACAAAGTACCCCAAAATGACTTACAGTATTAGTGTTCTAAGCTGACATGCAATATTCTCTGAATGATTGAATAGAAGAGTTTTGGCAATGTTTCCCTCTTCATTAAATGATGCAATAGCAATGTTTTCTCAGATGCAAGATCAATGTGTTGTCAGTATACAAAAGCAATACCCTAATCAGATGACAGAATGAAGGACTTCTCAATTTAGAGTAATGAGGACAAGTTTTGGGGCTGACAAACAATGACTTCTTTATTGCAAAGCTTCATCAACCAACAGTCTCAGATGACTACGTCTACTGACTAAAGGTAAGTCAAGTTCTGTATAGACAATCCCATTGTACTCAATGGGTAATGTCTCAGGTCAGATTGGTAATGTGGAGACAATGTACACACACAAAGAAGCAATTCCAGCTCTGATTTCCGTGGATTGTCTTACTTCTCCGCATGAACGGCAAAAGAATTTGTAACTCAATCGAGCACTGAGAATGGGAGACGAAATTCAGTGCTTCAGAAGACACACAAGAAGAACGGCACTACCTCAGTACTTGTAACACATGACTACAACCTCGGTGGAAATGTTTCACATGTTCACGTAACTGTCCGAATAATCACCGTACTCTTATCGGACATCACGTCATCGTCTAGCAAACGTGGTATCTGCATGACTTTGGACTAAGGAATGTTACGAGCATGCATGATGGTTTTGGGGGTGTCTAGCAACTTGGGGGCTAAATGGGGGCTAATGGGCTAAACGGGGGCTACTTGGGGGTAGTCAGGCACATGACAGTTGTAGGAATCGGATATTTTTCGGACATTTGAAGAGGGTGACGAGTACCGTACGGATTGTCGTATAACTCAGTGTTTAGGATTACTATGGCAAAGAGATAACCGCGATAACCATAAGGTATTGACAATTTTCAGTCATAACCGCCCTCCATACTTTGGTCATTTTAGTAATAACCATTTCCCATAACTTCCAATCGTAAACATCTTCCAATATGGCTCGTTCTTTTGCCTCCTTTACCACCTATCTCTATCTCGCATTATCTTGGCTATAGATCGTTTTTACCGTTTTTTCGTCATTAATCCGAGGCATAACTGACTACAGGTACATACAGCACAGCCGTTCGCGTACTCATACCCACCCAGTCCCGTGGACACAGTTTTAGCCAGCGTTGCAGGTCATCTATAGTTGTAGGGTGACATCAGAAGAAAGTGTTGAACTTTATCTTTATCTGATAACACAGAAGGACAGAACTACCCCACGTGAGAACTAATGTAAATGACACTGCTTTAGTGGTTCAGCCTCACGAGGACCTGGCTAAGAGGAGTTAGGGGGTCTAATTAAATCACTATCCTGTCTGTCAGTCTGTCTGTGTATGTGCTTTTAACCTGTATGCATCTGTGTCATTTCAAACTTAAAACGTGAACCCAATTTTGACGTCAGTTGAACCTCACCCTTATTATCGTGAGGCACCAATGGGGCACATATGCAAGCAATATTGAAAGAAAAAAAAATACGCAAAAATGAACAAAAAAGCAGAACACAATTTTTTCAGGTAGAACCAGTATCCTTGGCAAACAATACAATCACCCCTGTCCTTGACTAACACTGACTAACATTTTCCATTTCTTGGCACCATATTTCTAACCTGGTATTTCTTCCACTTCTCATAATCGCTCATCTAAGATTTTCTGACAAATTCTTAGCCGTGCAGTGACAAAGAAACGGCTCGCCTAAACGAGCGTGGGGGTGCGGTTCCCGTAGATACGCGAGAGGCTCACAAAAGCAAATGGCGCACTTTTCAGTTTGACATAGCCATTGTCCAACTTTGTGGACAATAGAAAGGCTGATCGTCGATGACTTGACAGGTGATCTGAAGATCTAGTCAGTATACGACAGCTAAACAGGTCAAGTCAGAAGGAGGTTTTTAGACGGGTACAAGTCAGACGTCACAAGTCACAAGTCGATTTTTTTACAAATACTTGTAGTATTTTTGATGTTTATTCAAGCCGCACCAAGATATACTCCTCGGAATTTCTTCATTGCTCTCAACATCTAATTGGTCAGCCTCTTCATTGTCTGCACTAGATTTTCCGGAATCCGAGCTTGTGAGACATACAGTGTGGGAGATTGATAGTGTAAAGAAAAACGTGGGAAACGAGAAAACGTAGATACTGTACTCGTACGTATTCAGACAAAGAAACACACGTGAACTTCCTCTACCTACAGGTACCACATTAACTTGCTTGCTCAGTCTCCACTATGTCTATTTACTCTCTTTACCTCGGTACAACAACGTTACATCTACGAATGGCGTTATCGTACTGTAGAATGCTATACTCGATTTTTATACAATACCGAGTATTTGCTTGGCAACCTGAGTAAGCGCTTCCGCAAGTCATAGGCCGCAGTATTGTTCTTGGTATTGTTTTTTGCTATGATAACCAAGTCCTATTGTCAGAACTTCTGCCTGTGGAGTTAAGGCAGATAAACGAGAAATTCCGCATCTTCCAGATAACCATATGATGCGGAAAACGAGCATAACCACGCCTGTACGTCCTGCCGTACGTCCTGTATAGCCTGTAAACCTGCATATTGTCAATAGATTGAAAAAGCAAGTCCAGAACCTGCCTCACGTGGGGTTTAAACTAAGGGCGCTTAAGAACTCTAGAAATTGAACCAGTCTCGGTCAAACTTAGCTTCAACAATGGGTGGAGGAAAGCTGAGTTCTGAGGTTATCTGAGGTTTTTCAAAAATTTCCAATTCTGGTTTCTGAGGTTTTTCTTCGGTTTTCCCTATACCAAGCATTTTACATAATCAATAACCCCCTACCCCCACCCTCGGCTACACTTACCCTTCTCCCCCCACAGGCAAGTTTTATCGACCCCCTCGCCTCATCGCCGTTCTATACATTCGGTAATCTGCTATGGTCTTGCTATAGTCTCGTTTTGCGCGAAAACTATACCTCAAGCAAGCCTCACCAAATGCTCCGAAACCACTCCGTAGACGCCCCCAAAACCCTCCGTGCCCCCATTGTTAGCCCGATATCCAGCACTTCCCTGCGTTGCGAGACTAACTCTGCGCTAGAACCCCCAATCTCACAAAGACGTATCTCGGCCAAGGTTCCATTGTTGCCAGGGTTTAATGTGCCGTTGGCGATGTCTTGGCGTGCATGGGAGAGGTATATGCACATGTACAGAACTGAGGTGGAAAATGAGAAGTGTGGTGAGGGAATTGCTTGGAAAACAACTATATAAACCCACTCAACTCCCCTCCAATTCATCCCCATCAGCTCACTACAACACCTCCCTCCCTCTCACTATGAAACTCTCTATCCTCTTTGCTACTCTGGCTGTGGCTCTTCCCATTGCCCAGCCTTCCGAGTACTCCCAGCTTCTGGATCTCATTTCCAACCAGAACCCTGCCAAGCGAGATCTCGTCTCCGGGCAACCCACAATCGTCATGTTTACCGCCAACTCCACTATTTCCGATAAACTGGCTCACGTGAAGGACATTGTCGAAAACTCCCACATTGAGAAGCTCTACGACGTTTCCACCGGCAAATCCGGCTCCGGAGTCGCTGGCTACGTCGGCACCTTTTCCAACGAAACCCTGGCCCTGATTGCCAACTCCGGATGTATTTCCATCTTCCAGGAGGACTCCATTGTCCAGGGTTTGGGTCTTGAAACCCCCCTTGACGAACGAGACGACTTTATCACCGAGTCCTCTCAGCCCTGGCACTTGGGTCGAATCTCGCACCTCAAAAACCCCAGAAACACTCCCCAGGCCGCCGAGTACACCTACCGATCCGGAAACCTCGATACCAACATCTACATTGTCGATTCTGGCGTTCGAACCTCCCACGTTGCCTTTGGAGGCCGAGCTCACTGGGGTGCCAACTTCAACAACGACGTGGACGAAGATGAACATGGACACGGTACTGCCGTAGCCTCCATCGCCGCAGGTATCTCGAAAAACGCCCAGATCTACGCTGTCAAGGTTCTGGGTCCTCAGAACACCGGTTCTCTGTCTGGCATCTTGGCAGGCATGGAGTGGGCTATTAACCACGCTTCTGCAAACAAGGGACGCTCTGTGATCAACATGTCCATTGGTTCCGACGCCACAGACGTCTACAGAACGCTTATCCAAAAGGCTACCGAGCGAAACATTGCCCTGACGTTTGCTGCTGGAAACAACAACGAGGACGCCTGCACCGTCTCTCCTGCCCGATTTGCCAAGGATTTCACCGGCGTTTTCACCGTGGGAGCTTCCGACCAGGCCGACAACCAGCTCGACTGGTCCGGACACGGCAACTGTGTGTCCATGGTTGCTCCTGGAGTGGCTATCACCACCGCTTCTCGACGGGGAGACGATGTGTACACTTCCTGGAGAGGAACCTCCATGGCCTCTCCTATCGTTGCTGGAATTGCCTCTTACTGGCTGTCCATTCTGTCCGTTGATCTCGCTTCCCTTGACTGGTTCCTTACCCAGAGCAAGGGAGAGGTGACAACCAGAGACGGTACCCCCAACGTTCTCGCCTGGAACTTCCATTACTAAAGGGAGAGAAGATAACTTATAGACATAGATACTAATAGATTATAGACAGACAAAAGGGGTAGATAGTAGGATGACTTAAACACAGTTACTAATAAAATAGAACTTCTCTACAGTACTTGATTGAGTTGTGTTGAGACTGGGATTGTGTTGCGTTAGAGGTAAGATAAAGGACAATATTGTATGAAGGCAGGAGATTGTATTTGTACTAAATGAATGAGAGAGTGATTCTGGGTAGTATGGTACCTTTTCTTCCGCTCATCTCCATAGTAAATTTTGAACTTGAGGTATGAATGGTATGCATAACCTATCCTAACGAGTGCCATTTGAAGAGCTCAAAGATAGAAATATTGTGTGTCAAGATGCAGAGAAAATGCAATCAACGAAGTAAGATGACTGATCTGAGCTGTATGGTACCATTTACTCATCTTTTCGCCATAATAAATTTTGAACTGGAGGTACGAACGATAGATACTAACATATCCCAATGAGTTTCGTCTAAGGGGCTCATAGAAGAAAATAATGTGTGACAAGAAGAGGATATATTAGTACTAATTACATAAGAAGGCAATTCTGACATGTCTGGTGACATTTTTGTTATTCATCGCCATAGTAAATTTTGAACATGAAGCATCGAACATCGACAGCATCCTAACCCAACTAAAGAGATCATGGAGAGAAATTTTGTGTGGCAATGTAAAGAGAAAGTGGTATCAAAGCAGTCATGATAGCGTTCTAAGATGTTGGGTGTCTCTACTGTCACTCGTTGCTATAGTAAAATTTGAACTTGAGGCATGGATGGTGGGCCTACTTGTAATCCTTTGGGTGATATCTGCTGAAGTCATAGACGAGAATATTGTGTGACGTCATGTTAAAACAATAGTACCTAAAGATCAACACAACCATTTCAACCAGTTTGATACCCCTTTTGGCACTCGTCTCCATAGTGGATTTTTAACTTGGACCAGTTCATGTGCATCTACTGGACGCCATAAGATGAGCTCACTGGTGAGAATATTGTGTGACAACGTGTGAAAATAATTGTGTCGCTGAAGTCAGAGAATGATGCTTAATAGATTGGGACTCTTCTTTCATCAAGTCGTCATAGTAATTCGAGGTCTTTATGGATGTCCCACAGTGAGTAGGGAACAGAACACAGCACACTACCTACATAGGGAGAATAGTTGTTGGTTGTCACGGTTGAAGTGACAAAATTCTGAGAGCTTGAAATTGTAGCCTAATGAATGGTTTGTAGACAGTTTCTGAGTTGTCCATTATTCTTCATACTAAATTCCAAAGTCATTGTCATGATCTACTTGACAGACTTCTCTACCATACAATACCCCAGAGATTCCTCCACTAGACTCCAAGAAAGACATGGACTGGATAAACTGTTTCTATCATACTTAATTGGTTCTCTCAACCTGTCCCTGTCACCTCAGCTGCTCTCAAAACCAGCTTACGACAATACTCTTCTTCTCCATTGTATCCCTACTACCAGCACATCATGACAACTCCAGGAACTCCGATAATTCCAAAGACCTCACAAATCAGCTAGCTGATACTCGTACAGCTCCATATCTTAAACCAGTTATCTCTAGCTCTTTGTTTATCTTGATTAATCAAGCTATATGAACACACATGTCACCTCTAAGGGTCATGATGTGTAGCTATCAGAACCACTTATAGAACCACTATGAAGAGACTGCAGTACTTTAGCAGGTATCAACTACACTGACCATTTCAACCCCCTTGACACAGTACAATAGCTCACATCTTAAACGGCATAAAGCAGTCAATATACACCAAGCACCTACAAGACAGCTAACAGAACTACAGTGCTCAATTGTCTTTTGCCAACTGTTCCTTCTACTGACATTACTTCTGCAGTCTCTAGCTACAACCTCTCCTTCTACACTTCACGTCCTTGATAATCTAATCTCTCGTTCATATTTCAGACTCGAAGAAGTCCTCTTCTCATCTCTCCCCTCGCTCAAACTCTCAGCAATGCTTCAAGTCTTCGTATCGTCTTATCCCTCCCCTTCACTCAGACTCTCAGCTACGCCTCGAGTCCTCGTCTTATCTCTACGCTCAGACTCTCGGCTTCGCCTCGAGTCTTCGCTACGCCTCGAGTCATCACTTCTTCTCCAAAAACTTCTGTCTCGCCTCCTCCAGCATCGCCTGTCGCTGCTTCAACAACTGCTCCTGGCGCTCTTCCTTTGTATTCTTCCACTCCATCTTGCTTGCCTTGGACGGCTCCGTGGGATTTCTCGTACTAGAAGCACTAGCCGGCTCCGGGTCGTACTTTGGAGGATGAGGCAGCGTGCCCTCACTCAAATACCGCTCCACCGTGGCCTCAATGTTGCCCGTTTTTTCGAGATCCCAGCGGATCTGGGCCACAGAAACATTCGGCGCAATCGCCTGCACAACCTCGATCATGCTCTGTGTCACGGGTCGTCGCTGGCGCTCATCGTACTCCCGTGTGATTCGCTCGGCCTGGAGAGCAGCCGCATGCTGCTCAATGTTGGACAGCTCGCGGAACTCGTCCGGTCTGTGTGCGATCGGGGCGTCGGCGTTGGGGTTGTGTTCCTCCGAGCCGTTGAACACCACAAACCGCAGCACCACAAAGATGACCAGAATCGCAATCACCGCGTTGATGGTCGTAGCGTCGTCCATTGTAGATGTGTAATGACAGCTGTGCTTGAGCTCTGTACAATTGAACTGTGTCAGATGAACAGAGTTACGTGTTGGGAGGAGTTGATGGAAGCCTACGAAAGAACATGTTACTTGTAGATGGTAAGAGGAAGAGATTGGGATGTCGACAAATGGGTATATATAATTCGTTAAGGCACGACTCTTGGCATGTCAGAGAGGGGAAGTCGATGCTCTTATTGACTTTAGAGTGGTTATGAGATCACCTCACTGGACTGTACACGGGTAATACGGTCTTCATAATAACGCACAGACAGATGGGAAGGTGAATTATTATATTCCAAGTGTACAGTCTGATTACTAAGACATCTGCTCGTTTGAGCGACTTCATCACTAATCACTCGGATCACGTTCTGTTCATGTGAATAAGAGTTCACGTGAGAGTGCATGATCTAACTTTCAGGTGATAAAAAGGAATTGAAAATTAAAAGGTAAAAAAGAACAAATAAAGAACAAATAAAGAATAAATAAAACAGCCGCATCGGAAGATCAGAAGACATCAAAAGACAATGAAGACCACCTAGATCACAATAATGACTCTCCTTTGTCTCTAAAACCCCACTTTCACCTCTACAGAAGTTGCTCCTTGTTCCTACTTTTTCGGTTCTCGGAATCCGACGTTACACCTCAAACACACCTCAGTCAACTAAAACTACAGTGTCAACAGCTGCTCAATACACATTCTCAATAAAATTAATACAGTCACGTCTGACGTCTCATGCCAATAAATAGAACGGAGGGTGGCAGCTGTGGAGGTGAGAGGTGAGATGTGGAAGGGTACAACGGAAGGTCAAAAGTCCTCATCTGACAAGACCCTATTAATGCAGCCATGACTGACGTAACTTCCCCTCTTTCCTCACCTCATCCTCACCTCCCAACTCTTAAAGTGCCCCATTTCTCCTTTCCCCTTTCCCTTCTTCCTCTCCTCACGGGTTAAACTGCAGCTTGAAGGCCTTGTCGTGGTTCTTGACGGCGTACACAAAGTCGACGATGATCTCGGACTCGCGGACGGGCTGCGCCATAAAGTGCTTTTTAGCCGCAGACGCCAGCTCGGGCTTGTTCACCCGCGTTCTGTGTTTGTAACTCCACGTCTTTTTTCCCATTGGACCGCTGAGCAGGTACCCATTCAGGGTCAAGGCAGACGGGGCCTGCAGTTTGTGCAACGACTTGTACTTGCGCAGACTCTCGAGCGGCAGCGTGTCAAAGTTCATGGCCTCGCCGGCGGTCATGGACGCCGTGGGCTGGTTGAGCTGCTGCTGCTTCTCGAGCATTTCGCGCTCCTTGTCGGCCCGCTCTTTTTCCTTGAGCAGCGCGGCGGCCGATGCGGCAGTGGGGGGCTTCCGGGGTCCTCCGCGGTTGGCCGAGGGAGTGCCGGCGGTTTCAGAGGTGGTTTTTGTGGCTTTGGCGGGTGGCATGGTGGTGGTGGTGGTGGTGAGAGTGGTGAGTACCTTTCGTTGGTTGATTTGATACATGCAAGGGTATGCAGAGAGAAAGTTAAAATGTGATTATGTAACAAAGACGAGGGAGACAATGAGCCTTGAAAACTTATTAAAATGGAAGAAAATGGAGTGAAAATACGTTGCGAAATGGAGAACACAAGAATAGCGGTATCTGATTTTTTCTGTGTATTGGAATGGTTTTCGTTACTGTTTTTTTGATGATTGATCTGCACATCACCTCTGATCTGTATTTGTGGCTGTCACACGTGAATTTAAAAAATCAAAAGAAATCAGAGAAAATCGACAAAAATATACAGCTACCTCAGGGAGTATCTCTTGTGTGTTAAGATAGCAGTCAGACCTGTCTAGTGTATAATTTTTGATTAATTTCCCCTTGATCATGTTTTGTGACTGTTTGAGATCAAATCATTTTTACAGTCAATATTGTGAAAAAACAAAAGAAATCAAAATAATTCGGAATAAATCAGAAACCCCTCAAAATTGACAGCAGCTGCTATTTATTAAGCTCTAGACTACCTAGTTTCTCTGCTCCATAATTAAGGTATATCTTCTTGGAAGTCTTGATCACATCTTCTCTTAACGTGACATAAATTACTGTGCACCCTAAGATGCCACACAGGATGAGGTTCACTGAACGTTATTTTTGATAGCTTAAATACAGTGGAAATGAGAACGAACTTGCAAGTCAATACGATATCAGATAGAATACTCTGAAACCTGGCATGTTTGGTATCATTCTGCTCAAAAAGATCTCCCGATTCCACTAGTAGTTTTTCTGTGCTTTTTTAATGACTTTCTCGTTTTTCTTCAAAAATCGTCACACACACCCCTTGGTCACGTGACTAAACCCGAGAAACACTCCGTAGCGGGTAGCAACGTATTTGAGACATTTCAGATCTCTCCATAACGGTTATTGGCTGTGTTGTGAACTTTCAGTGAAGAGAGAGGTCATCAGGTTTTGAAGGCGTAGTGAAAGAGGTGGAGATATGAGGAGTTGATAGTCTGGTTTGTAGTGACTGGTTATACAACAGCTGAACTTATCTTGTCTTCATCTTTACTCTATACAAGTCTATCATAGTAGAACTGCTTGTAACACATTTGGAGAAGAAGTCTGTATAACTTCCGGAAAAACAAAGCTGAAGATATGGCATTTCTTCAGAAGTTTTCAGGCTGCTGAAGTAACGCCTTGAGAGTGTCCCCTTCTTTATATCTCTATTCTGTCTCGTTTTATGACACTTTTACGTATACCGAGTGCAGAAGACTTCTGCCTCATATCTGGAGGGAAATTGAAGTGTTCAGATGATGATGCAAGTGTCTTGATCGGGTTAGAGATGGGAAAGATACAGAACTTTGATTGGGGGTAGTTTTTGATACAGACATGGTGTGAATATATGGATTGCACCAATGGAATCGCTGGATCTGGGGCTTGCTGGAGGTACTAGTCACTTGTCTAGGGGGTGTGTTTTGGGCACAAAAATCTTGGTAGTTCGTCTCCTTCTCCATCTTATCAACATGTGACTGTCTCAATCAGGATAAAGACGAGAAAGGGACAGAACTTTGATCATGTCGAAGTAAGTGGAATTACATGATCTTTTGATAGAGCTAACTGGCAGGTAGTTGAGCTAGATGGCTGTGTTCAAGATGCCTAGACCCAGTAATTGACAGACTTGTAGATCGGAGAGATTGTGTGGACGAGAGCTGATGGCTGGATGACTTGAATCGATTGTTAGGTCTGTATTTATAATGATCGACTTGATCATGCCATCTAAATTACTGTGCTTATAGCTGTCATGGAACCGCTGTTTCTGTGATGTATTGACTGCTCACAAACTAGTCATTTGTCTGGTCATAATTTGACGATCTCTCTTTCTCTTTTTTTTTCTCACCAGTTTCGTATTTCACCTTAAACACGTCAATATTGGTATCAAAATAACCGCCAGAATACCCTGATTATCAAAGTAGTCTCGGAATTCACGTGACTTTGCTGTAGCACGAAATATCAACACACATCTATTTCTCTCAATTTAAGCTATAGCGAATTTCCGAGCCGCACGGCTGGGGGAGGTGTTTTTGGCCCTCCACAAAGTGGGTAATAGTTGAGCTGCTGGGCTGAAATTTTGTGTGGCCTTTGAAAAAGCGTTTACTAACTCTCTGGCAAAATCTCATCCCTGGATATTGAGTATTGATAAAGTAGGGAACTTTTGTTTTCTGTCGTTACTGAGTCAACTAAAGCTGAACTATGTTGAGAGAAGTGCCCCATCTCGACTAAACATCAGCAAAGTCAAAACCTCAGAAAGTGGTCGAAATTGGTACCAAAAGGACGAGAAAGTCACCCCGAGTCGATTGCAACCACTCACTAGCTCATCCGACTTCTCAGTCCTGAGCTATTCAACATATCCCTGTTCAGTCAAATTAAGGTGATCCCAATATTACGTAATTTCCGAGCCGCACGGCTGGGGGAGGTGTTTTTGGCCCTCAATAAAACGGGCAGCTGTCATGCTGCTAGGCTGAAATTTTGTGTAGCCGTTGAAAAAGTGTTTTCTAACTCTCTGGCAAAATCTCAAACTTTGCTGTCTCGTATCGAGAGAGTAGTGATCTTTTGTCTTCTGTAGTTACTGAGTCAACTAAAGTTGAAGTATTGTAGATATTGGTTGGTATGGAATCATGCAACTGTAGAGACCTAACAAGTGCTAGGAGCATAAACATCATCACATAATCATATTGAGTAAACAAATCCAACACATAACCTATGCCATCTACAGAGCTCTATCCGTCATACTACACCCCCACACTCAACACCCCCCAACTTCCCCAGTACTCAAGTCAGAACTTTAGAAACTAGACCAACATACTTCCCTTGTTTTCCTCCAAACTCCTTTCAACTTCCCAGCTCCATAGCTCCTCTCAACAGTTCTCTACAGAGCTCTACCCTCCAGCTTACTGTCTTTAATCTACCCTCTCCTATTCCAATCAATATAGCTCCTATAACCTTCTAAACTAGACCAGAATACTCCCCTTGCTCTCTTCTCACTTACAGTTAACTCCCCACCTTCACACCTCCTCTCAAAAAAACTATACACCACTTTTCCACCATTATACCAAGTACATTCTACCCTTCCCCCCCCAATTCCCCCAATAATCACCCTACAGCTCTACAAACACCACCAATCTACTCCCCCCACTCACCGCTACATTCCTATATACCTCCCATCTCAACACCTCGTCTCAACGCTATTCTACGTAGCTCTTTCCTCCGTAGTACTGAGATTACTCTATCATCCCAAACATCCCCAACACCAGACCTGCAACTCCACTAACTTAACTGGAACACTTCCCAAACATTGCTCTCACTGTTGTTAAATTCCTCACATTCATATCTTTCTTCTAACGAGCTCCAAGAAAGCTCTTCTACCTCAGTACACTCCCTCTCCCCAAACCTCCCTAACTCCCCCAACACATACCCTACAACCACCCAAAATCCACCAAAATACTCCCCCCACTCCCCTCTCCACCCCACTACACCTCCCGTCTCCCCACCTCCTCCCATTAAAATTCTACACCCCTCTACCCTCACCTCTAATCCATTGACTAAACTCTGTCCTAAAACTTCTTGCCCCACATGATCATCTGGAGCTGGTCGTAGATGGACAGCACACCTGCTCCGGCGACACCTCGCAGAATGTTAGCTCCACAGCCCTTGAACAGCGCTCCTACTCCCTCGGCAGCGACAATCTTGGAAAAGGCGTCAATAGAGCTCTTATACTTGACCTTCTGGCCCGAAGTCATCATCATTCGTCGTCTAACGGTGTCCAGAGGGTACGAGGCGGTAGAAGCTCCAGTAGTAACCACCCATCCCAGCAGGAACGACGCCAGAAAGTTTCCCTCGAGCGGACCAACCAGCACAATGGGTTTCAGAGTATCGTACAGTCCAAAGTACAGACCTCGGTAAACGACGATTCCGACGACGGAGGGGATGAAACCTCGGTAGAGGCCTTGAACACCGTCGGATTTGATCGTCTGGACGTAAACATCAACCAGACCCTTGAATTGACGCTGGCCCTCGACAGGCTTTCCATCGGGACCTTTGGTGACCGATTTGGCGTCATTGGCAAGACGAGTTCGGGCGAAATCGAGAGAGTAGACAAAGAACAGCGACGTGGCACCGGCCATACCTCCAGAAGCAATGTTTCCGTACAGAGTGAGCCAGAAACCGTCCTTCTTTCGGTTGTAGCCAAACATGGCCTTGAACTTGTCTCTGAAGGCGAAATTGAGAGCTTGGGTCGGGAAGTATCGAATAACATTGGCGGTGTTGCCTCGCCAGAAAGAGGCCAGACCTTCCTCGGCCCAGGTTCGTCGGAAACAGTCGATAATGCCCTTGTAGGGGCGGGAGAGACGGCCCTGCTTGATCATCTCCTCCTGGTTCTGAAGGAGGAGCTTGACCCGCTCGATCGGGGCAGCGGCGGTCTTGGACACGGCGGCAGACACACCGCCCATGAGGAAATCAATCCAAAAGTGTTGGGTCTGAGTTAGCAAAGAGGGGGAGGGTGGTGGGGTGGAAAAGACGTATTGGGCCACAACTTGATGAGGGGAGGGGCTAGTGACATGGGGACTTCGAATTCGGACTCGGCGGGCCGTATTTGGTATTTTCGTCAAGTCCCCAGTGATTTTCCGGCTCTGGTTGTGTTTCTATGGAGACATCAAGATGTACTGTAAGAAGTAGGAGAAATAACAGAACTCGATGAAAAGAGGCTGAAAACTCATGGGGAGTTCGATTTCAGCATTGTCTGACGTCAATCTTGGCTGTGGTGAAGTTTTGGTTGTGTTTCCGCTTTGTTTTTTTTTTTTTTTTTTTTTTTTTTTTTTTTTTTGCATCTGACCTGAAAATAGCCAACTCGACGAAACCTCATCCAAATCGAAAAAGGACTTCGGAATTCACACTCTCCGACCTCAATTAGGCCACAGCCGTACTCCCAGCGTTTTTCCAAATTTCCTCGATTTTCAAGAATTCTTTTTTTTCTTTTTTTCTTGTTATTCCCACAATGCCCCATTTGTCATGCACCTGCATAGTCTGCATAATCGGTGCACGATAATCATACTCACATCGGAACTTCCACCCATAGTTGTAGCTGTTGTTGGAGGACTTTGAAAACGGGAAAACACGTATTGGCAGAAAAAGAGAACCGGCCAGCAACATACCGGCTTTTATAGTCCAAAGAAGGGCCTCCAGCAAACACCACAAGTAGTCTAAGCTAAACCTTGGTAAAAGGGAGGAAGAAAAAAAAAAGTGCCCCAAAAAGCACCCCAAAAACCTCACAATTTCTTCCCCCCATTTCTGCCACCCCAATTAACAACCCTAGCCCTTTTTCCCGTGCCCTGATCCTCTCAATCCTCATATTTTTCAATCCTCCCCAAAACACCCTTCCTGCACTCCATGCATAATCTCACAGACAGGATGCGGCATTAAGAGCACGCTATTGGAGCACATGTCTGGATGACGGAGATGACACAATTAATTACAAGTAGTCAGGTTTGTACCACATTTCTTTGTGTCAGTTGCTGACTAAGCAGTGGCACAAAAGCACCTTTCTAAAGCACTAATATCTCTCACAAAACCAACCCCCCTCAATCCACCTGGTACACGTGCAATTGCTCTGGAAGACTAACGTGGCTTAAAAAAACACCTTATTGGTTGTCTGGGAAAAAGCGAAAGGTGGATATTTCTGAGCCCGCAAAATTGGGGTTAGGGGAGGGTAGGGTTAGGGCCCGGAGTTAAGGCTGGGTTGGGCGTTCGTGGGTTAGGGTTCAGGGTGGGGKGGGGTGGGGCTTGGGCGTTGGAGGGCTAGGGAAAGGGTTAGGGCAACTGGGTTAGGGCTTATGATTCCGTTTTGGGCTACAGGGCTAGGGTTGGGACTTGGGCAAGGGCGTTGAAGGGTCAGGGCTCGGAGTTAAGGCTGCGCATGAGTGTTACGGAGTCAGGGTTAGGGCTTATAATCTAGGTTTAGGGCTTATAATCAAGGGTTAGGGCTTGGGTTTAGGGCTGAGCTCGGGTTAGGGCTGTACCTGGGTTAGGGCTGGCCTGGGCTAGGGCTCAGGGTTAGGGCTGAATTAGACCCCTGCAGGGCCAGGGCTACACCAGGGTTAGGTCAATCGGGCAACGTTCCTCGCCGGAGAAAAGGCGGCTTCCCAATGGGGCTAAGGGTTAGGGGAGATTTTATTTGAGTTGTTCATTGACGGAAATGGACAGAATACGGATGAGAAATCGGTCAGTGGTTCCGAATATCACGCCCTAACCGCAATTCTATTGGACACGTATTTGTATTCCCCTCCCCCTTTTCCCCTCCTTAACCGTCAGGGGTAGGGCTTGGGTTAGGGTAGTGGGTTAGGGCAGGCCCGATTGAGTCATCAGGTTAGGGTAGTGCCGCCCAACTGAGTCATCAGGTTAGGGCTTCCCGCATCTGAGCACTTTAGGGTTAGGTCTATCTACATCTGAACACTTTAGGGTTAGGGCAACCTTATCAGCGCTTTCACACGGCAACGCCAGGTTTTTCCGTGATTAAGCGGGGAGCCGCAGAGTGCAGGAGAGGAGGAGGGGGGAGGGGAGGGAAATAAAGTGGTATTTCCAGGGTATGGGTAAATACAGGGTACGGGCTTCAGGGTACGGGTTTCAGGGTATGGGTAATAGGGCAAGGGCAAATGATGTTAGGGTTGCAAACGGTTCCCTAGTTACATTTTTTTTGGGCAATTTTTTTAGTGCAATAGTTTGCACGTGTATGGTTTTACTGCGGTCTAGAATTGACTTTGGTAGGGAGTAAGTCCGGTGGAAATAAAGAGGGAGACGAATGTATGCGGTAAAATTGGAGGTTGAGTCACAAAAACAAATTATAATTGCTTAAAATTCATTTTGTGATTTTTTCCAATTTTTTCCCCGATTTTTTCCGAATTTCTTTGAATTTATTGAATATGTCTTCATTTTTTCACGTTATTTTGATCTCTCTAATTCATTTTTATTATTTGGGTATTCAAAAGTATGGATCTAGTTATGCATGCAACCTAGTTTTATCTGATCTGAGAGATAAATGTGGGGGGCGAGAAGTTGAGATATAACAATGAGAGTAGTACCATTTTGAAGCCCGAGTTCTCCTGATCATTTCTATACCCTTCATTAACCCGTAGCTGGTCTGTATCACCCACAAATCAACTTCCCATCTGCCCACCACATTATGCACGTAACATTTTTATTCTCCCTCCTCTTCTCCTCCCCCCCATCACCATGACCCACGAAGAAACGCCGTTGCTGGACAAGTCTCGGGACCAATCATCGTCCCGGGGCCGCGGATACCGGTCGTCTTCCGCCGGCAAGCATTTTTCCCGCGGACGAGACGAGAACGAGGAAGGCAGTGGACGTCGCTCTTCCGAGACCATCGACCCTCGGTACAGCAGTGTTCGTCGGCCGTCTTCCGCTTCTGTGCTGGGAATGGAGCGTGGCGGACCACGTGAGCATCTGAGCATCCACGTGGACGAGGAGCGAGAAGGCCGGGACTTTGGGTCGTCTCCGACTTCGCCCTGTTTGTCCCGCGCTCAGTCGCCGATCAGACGACGCACTTTGTACTCTCCGATTCCCCTGGCTCCGGGAGCGTTCGGGCAGGCCTTACATACCTTGAATTCGATGTCTTCTCTGCCTACCCGAGAAGAACGTCTTTCTCAGTTGAATCAGTTGACTGAACTGCGTCCTTTCCGGTTGATTGGGTATTCTCGTCCGTTGACCAACTGGGAGGTGTACAGAAGCACTCCTGAGATGAGAAAAGGCAAGAGTGCGGGAGTTCGACGTTTCTACGACACCCAGGACGAGCTAATCGACCGCTTTGAGGCTGTGGACAAGATTCTGGACTCCGGAATCCACCACACCCTGCTTCGAACCTACGGCACCGATCTGGTCGATGTCGACGAGAACTCCACCCCGGAATTCCGCCAGGGCGTGCCTGCCAACATCCACGAGGATTTGGAGTGGGGAACGTCACGTGTGGAAAGTCAGACGGATATCATGATTGCCATTTACGTCAATTTTTTTATTAACACGGTGTTACTCGCTGGCAAATTGGCAGTCGCTTTTTTGACAAACTCCCTGTCAGTCGTTGCGTCTGTGGTTGACTCGGTGTTGGACTTCATGTCCACCTTGATCATCTGGCTAAGTACCCGGCTGGTCGACAGAAAAGACTGGGAGTCGCAGCAGAGTTACCCTGTTGGCCGTTCTCGTCTGGAACCGATTGGAGTGCTCGTCTTTAGTATCCTGATTGTGTTGTCCTTCCTGCAGGTCGGAAAAGCCTCGGTTGAACGGCTCATTTCAGGCGACCATTCCACTGTCGATGTAGGCATTCCAGCCCTGGCAGTCATGTCTCTGACCATCATCGTCAAACTGTTCTGCTGGATCTGGTGCAGAAGATCACCTTCATCTGCCGTTCAAGCCCTAGCCCAGGACGCCATGACAGATATCGTTTTTAACACGTTTTCGATCGTGTTCCCTCTGGCGGGTCAACATCTCGACATTTGGTGGCTGGATCCGATTGGAGCCATCTTTCTGTGTCTCTATATCATCTACTCCTGGGGAGCTACGGGTTTGGAGCATATCGACAATCTCTCTGGAGCTGCGGCCGACCCTGCTGACCGACAAATGGTGCTGTACATGTGCATGCGGTTTGCCGATTCCATCAGGGAGGTTTCTGCGTTGAACGTGTACCATGCAGGTGATCGACATGTCGTTGAGGTCGATATTGTGCTGGATTGCACTTCGCTGAGAGACGGTCATGATATTGGAGAAGCGTTGCAGTACGCTATTGAGACGTTGCCGTTTGTGGAGAGGGCGTTTGTCCATTTGGATTATAGGAGGGATAATTACGCGGGTCATATTCCGAGGTAAGGGGGGACCGAAGAATCCAAGAAGCCGTCAAAGGACCGCAGGTTCTTTGGTACGGATTCTTGGATTCTGAGGTCTAACATTAAGAAGCAAAGGGCCTAATAAGGACCGTAGGTTCTTATGGGTCATTTGGTTCTTGTTTTTTGTTTTTTGTTTGGTTTGGTTTGTTAGGTGAAGTCTGAGATCTAAGTCTGAGGTTTGAGGTCTAGGACTGAGTCTGAGGTCTGGTGTTCTGATGTTGTGATGTCCTTCGTTGGGAGTTCTTATTGAGTCCCCAGTTCGATCCTTTCTGGTGTTCTAATTTGATGTTCTTATTTAAGGTCGCCATTTTGGGGCTCTCATTAAGGTCGTCATTTTGGGGCACTTTTAAGGCCACGTCTAGATCTCCAGTTTTCAGTTTCAGCCCCATTTTTCTCACTCTTCTTTCTCACTCTTTTCTCACCTTCCCTAATAACCACCACCCAGTGACAAAGTGCACGAAAGCACGCGTCCGTGATATAAGCCGGTACCGGCCACTAGGCCAGCCGCATCACTCTACCTCCAGCCACAAGGCTACCATATATTAATCCATCGTAACTTTGACAGAGTGGAGTGTGTAGTAGAAGTTGTGGTCTTAGAGGATCATACTTGTCGGTGTAGATGACTGGAGAGTATTCTCTGAAGTGAGAGGGTCATAGTGATCAAGTTCGCATGTCAGTAGCTTCTCTATTAGGGAAGTTACGATAGCCTTAACATAAGGAGCTACTAAATGAGCTAGAATACTCAACTTGACTCATAGAAGCCTAGGAACTTCTTGGTTGGCTGATTGAGTGCTCTTCGAGTGTCTAGAAATCTCGATTTGTTGATAGTGCCATTTGTAAAGTGCTTAATTACATGATCTTGACATGTAGTTCTAGAGATGTGAAATACAAGTGTTCAATTTTTAGTTGGTATTCATCGAGTTCAGGGGTGTAAATAACACAATAGTAATCTTTGGAGTGAGAGGAACACAATGATCAAGTTCCCATGTCTGTAGCTTCTTTATTGGGTGAGTTGTGATAGGTCTAAGATACGACACTACTGAATGAACTTGAATGTTTGAAATGTACTATAGAAGTCTAGGAACCCTACAGTGTGTCAATTGGGTGCTTCTTAGGTGTCTGAAGCATTCCATTTTGAGATGGTGTCTTTTCTGGAGTGATCATATGATCATTTCGAGAGGAGATTTATAGATGTGTCAAAAGAAGTGTAAGACTCATCGTTCGTATCACTATAACTGGGTTTATATGCGTATATGACAGAATCGTGATCTTTGGACTAAAAAAAATGCAACCATCAAGTTCCTACATCTCCAGCTCGTACATCCGTTGACTTATGGGAAGTACAGTGGTTATAAGATGAAGAGCTATGGAAGTACACAGAATGCTCAAATTTGATCATAGAAGTTTGATGGACCTTTAATTGAGTGCTCTCCAAGTGTCGAGAATTCTCCGTTCAAGAATAGTGTCATTTCTGGAGTGATTACGTAATCATAACTCCCAACTAAGCCTAAGTAAAGCAGAAATCAAATTGCAGGACAATAGCATCTCCAGTTTACTCATAGGAAATCCAAATGCAGATCTTGAAGCAGTCAGTAACATTCCTGACGTTTCTCTACAGTTGGGCATACTTCTTGTATCTCTGGGATGTCTGCAACCTCGAAAAATAACCCCCAGCTGACTTTTTCTTCAACTAGACTTTAACAAACGTCTGACACTCTAGAAAGTGAACTGGACGCTCACATAAACATATCTCCAACTTGCTCAGATTTCAGTCAAAAACGACGATTCCACTTTCAAAATGATCCCCTTGTTCTCCTCTACAACCTGGTGTGTTCACTGTGTTTCTCTGACTTCTGGAACATCAAGAGAAAAATTCTAGCTGAAAGACTGCTCTTAAATGAGACCTAAACGACATCACCATAAAAGTGTCTAACAAAGTTCCGCTTACAAGTCGACAGTTCACTTAAAGAGCCGTTCTTGCAGTGAAAAGTTTCACCACGAAGATAGTCGATATTTCAACCAACATTAACCGGTCATACAAAGGTCTTGACACATCTTTACGACGCCATTCCCTAATTACATAATGTACACTCTGTTGTACACTCCGAGGGTCGCTATTCGAACGCTCAAAGCTTTACACAGAGGACATGTATCCGTTCAGTGACACCCATACCATATACATTTTATGGCCAGGCTTCCTAAATGGCAGGACTTCGATCTGGGAGGTTCGAGTGGACTGAGTCCAATCTGGCAACGTTGCGCAAACGAAAAAACGCGCACCGTCGTGGCATAATACCTCCGTGAGTTTTTGATCGAAGAACTAAAACTGGATGCGACATGCGCCAGGTTATATAGATGGGAGGTGTCGGTAGGGTAACTCTGGGATATGCAGTTGGGAGGCGGACCATAAAATACGCGTTACACGATATATGAGGCGGATTTCGGGGTATGCCTGGAATTTGAAAATGTGAGGAATTTGACCGGAAAAAAAAAGGATTGTGTTTGATTATTCATCAGAAGTGTGTTGTCAAAATTCCATCTCTCCAACTCCTCCCTAACACCCTCAAATAACACTCTCCACATTCCCCATTACAGATCTAACTTTGTCAATATGCATGTTCATCACCAGTCTTTCAGGAGCACAGAGTGGCCAAAAGTTGGTTGAAAGGAGTTTCCTGAGTCAGTGGAAGCTCAAAAACACTTCCCAGTACTGCTCTAATACTCTCACAAGATTTCCTGATCATTTGACACCAATCTCAATTTTGGCTTACTAAGTAGTTACCCTACCTTGGAATAAGAGAGTGGATTATTTGTGGAGTTTGAGAGGACTAAATTGAGCTGAAAATCTTCCAATATAATCCTGTTACTCTTAATATTCATCCAACACTTTCAAAATCAATTTCCAGCAATTATAACGTCCACTGTCAACATTTCTAATACCACCTCTTTCCCAAGTTTAGTAAGCTCGCCACTCAAAACATGAGCCCTCATTTGAGATTGAATTACAGGAAATTTCTGCCCAGAAAAGCCGTCAATTTTTCATGTTGGTCAACTGCAATGCTCTGTAGCAAATTTGGCTCTATATCTCCTCTCTAACACCCACAACTAACTCATCTCAGTTAGATCTAACTTCATCAATATGCTTATCTATCATGAACCATAGAGTGCTCAAATCTCTACTAGAAAAGACTTCCTGTCTTGGGAGGGCCAAAAACTGTTCTTCTATACCGTCTATTGTGCTCAAAAATGTCATTTTGGAGCTAAACGAGACCTCTCTTAATTTGCTTACTAAGTAGTTACCCTACTTTCAGGAAGATAGAAAGGTCCTCTGCTAGCTCTAGTAGTTGATATTTTGATGGGATAAAACGTCAGTGTCATAGTTGCGCTGCTTCCAGTCATCTGTTAAAATTTTAGCCCTGTATCTCCATTCCAACATCCTCAAATTTTTTTTTTTTTTTATAATCACGTCATGTATTAACTCTATAGACTTACTTACTCTAGATCTAACTTCATACTTGTAATTAGATAAGCATCACTCTACAATCTTGAAGCACTCCAAGTTCGACTAAAACCAATTCTTAGCCATAACAAAAGCTCAGATTTTGTTCCCCATACCTTTCCTTATACTCTCATGATATTTTTTTGTTCATTGAAGTTCCTCCCTGTACTTGCTTACTAAGGTTACCCTACTTTCCAAGAAGAGACAAAGACGATTTTCAAGCTCTAGAAGTTGAGATTTTAACCGGAAAAAACGTCAGTGATGTAATTACGCTGTTCTCAGTAATCTGTCAAAAATTCAGCCCTGAATCTCTTCTCCAACACCGTAAAATATCGAACCCTTTTCTCTCACTAAAGATCCAACTTCATAAACAACCATCAATCTACAACCATCTTGAAGGACTCAAAATTCGTTTAAAAACTATTCCAAGGCCTAAAAAAAGCTCACATTCTAATCCCATAACGGTCTTTGTACTCACCTCATATTTTAATAACAATTCCACGACCACCTCCCATCAGCTTACTAATCACTTACCCTACCTTCACCACCCTACATCCCACTCCACCATGCTTATTAATATACCCAACTACACCATGAAGTTCCGAGCTGGCCAGATCAGAGCCTTCCACAGCTCTCTGCGAGCCTTTGAAGCCAACAAAAAGTCTGAGGGCTCGCGGCTGTTGCCCGTGAAAATGCTTTCTCACCCCTTAGGCGTCTTCCAAAAGCCCGAATCGGGAGATCCTCATTATTTTGTGGACGATCGAACCTGGAAAGAGTGGGGACGAGATGTCAGAGACAAGGAAAAGCACATGAAGAAGCGCAAGGAGCTGATGGAGGAGTTTGGCGAGTCGCGGTTCCGAGACATGAAGGAATTGCGTGTGCACAATGGCAAACAGTGGCTTTCTCCTACCACGTTTTTCCGCGCTGAAAAATCGCGATATATGCCCAATTTCCTGGGACGAACTCTGGAGAGTCCTAAAATCGTGTCGACCACAGATACCCTCGAGGGAAACGTGTCGATTGTGCGAATGTTCACGTCTGTGTTTGGAGAAGAGCATGCTCGATCGTATGTGACCAACGCTGACCGGTACCTGGACAAGTTTGATTTGGTTCAAAATCGCGATTTCCAGATTGTCAATTTCAACATTCCCGAGAACCGCATCAAGTCGTGGATGTTGAGCTGGTACGTGGGTTCCATGGCGAAAAAGTGTCCTCCTGAAGAGCGAAAACGGTACTTTATCATTGAACATTTGGGCAAGATGATGCGGGGTCTGAAAAATGCCATTGGTCATACAAACGTGTACACTGGTTATGTGTATGTTGTTGATCAGAAGTGTCGAATCAGATGGGCAGCTTCTGGTTTGGCTACGGAGACTGATAGAGAGACGCTGTGGAAGACGGTGAGAGCGTTGTCCAAGAATGGACCAGATGGGTTGAAACAGAAGGTGGAGGAGGATGATGATGATATTGAGTAGTGTATATAGCCAGCTAACGAGCCGAAGGCGAGTTGGCTGTGAAGGAACCAACGAGCTGTAAGCGAGTTGGTGTTGAAACAACCAGTGAGCTTAGCGAACTGGTTGTGAAGAAACTAACGAGCTGAAAGCGAGTTAGTTGAGAACCGAATAAATGATTAAGGACATTGAATTGAACTGAATGAATAAATGAAGACATTGATTTGAATGGTATGAATGATTGGAGACGAGAAGACATGAATAACGGCTGAGTAGGTACATTCAAAGTTGGCTATTCATGAGTGACTGATATTACTCCTTGTACTGTAGGATAGCTTATAGCTTAAGGTAGGCAGAAGACATATCTCATCAGCTCAGTATATCAGCTGGTTCTAAATACAGTTAGTTGTAATAACGACTTCGATAGGTGGATATCAGTCAGCCATCTGACTTCTACTCTACATCTTTCCAGTTACTGGGAACCTCAGAGGAGCTGCCGTATAGCGCCTTGTTTGGAATTCAGTATGGACAAGAGTGGAGATTATTATACGGGATGAAAGGTGAGAATGTGGGGATTCGAATGGTGTAGTTCGTGAGCTGGTGGCTGTATTACTGAGTGTTCTGTGAGGGGTTGTTGTGGTGTAGCTTTTGTAGAGTAGAGTGGCTTGGGTCTTTCAGGTGGGAGTATTTTGAGAAGTCTTGCTCAATTGATCGTCTAGAGTGGTGGTTGATTTTGTAGCATTGTCAGTGGTATTCCTTGATCGTCCAGTTAGGTATTTGTAGTGAACAGGCTACCTTTCAACACGGATAGTGTGTCCCTTCAGTCAACATATGAACAGACTAGGAAGTTGATCAATACGTCATTTGAAAGCTCTGATGACACGGATTCCGTCAGTTAGCAGCTCATCATTTGCTGTGTAAATAAATCTCGTTTTATCTGCACTCGGTTACTGCTGTTATGGATAACAGTCTCAAGATAGCAATTACTGTACTAACAGAAGTACATGGGAATAAACTGAATGAATGGCAATCTAAGATGAGAAACGGTGGATCAAAAGATTTAGATACTGCGATTTACATTATTCTGGTACAAGTGAAGGGCTAATCACACCTAAGAGAATGTACATTTAGGACTAAGCATGAATAGCTTGGAGTTATTGAGGGAGCAGTTCTTGTCAATGACTATTATGTGGGGAAACTAATCGTTCTCTAAATGAGATATTGACTGAACTTCTGGATATGGCTGCATTGATTAACAGTTGTGAGATCAAAAGGTCAGGTGACTAATAGCCAGGAAAGACCATGACTAGCATTTATGACATCAAAGTGACAGATCAATCATCTACAGTACTTCTAATTGAGGAGCAATTATTCAGCATACCTTATTGCTTCATCCGGATTGTTGATTCAGACTGGCTTAAGCTACAGTACGACTAATCGTCTCACAAGACAGAAGAGTGAGCAGTCAGTACAAGTACTCCTGGATAAATGAGAGCTAGAGAAGATTTCTAGGATACCTGCTCAAGCAAAGGTTAGCTTTTGTAGCCCCATAGATCTACTGTAGGCCAGCTTACCTGGACCTATTTGATGTGTCGTGTGGATATATCTGACACAATGGGGACAACCAAAATATTAAATGCTGGTAGAGCCTCATACTGTCTTTTGGTCGCCCAAAGTATCGGATTGGTCAGGTACTATGGACAAAGCACATTGACCTATCTATCCTTCTTCTGTAGGTACTTACTGTACTATGATGTCTCCCACAACCTATGACCTCCATAAAGCAAACACCCTCAGACGTTGACTTAGCTACTGTGTGAGATGAGATCACAACTGAACGAATTCAGACATAATTTCGTGTCAGTATTAACCCATTTTTGTTGATCACATTTCGATAACATTTTTTGCCGTTAAAATCCACCAATTTAGCACTTTTACTGGTGGCTGGATTACCCCATTTCGGAGTCGGAGTTTACTGGAGGATAAACGGAGGATAGACGTGGGAGGATAAATGGAGGTTAATTGGAGGAAATATCGGAGATCTGCACAACGAGATGTTACACCGGTTCGGACTTCGGATTTAGGAAAAAATGGTCAATAGTATCGGATTAGTCATAATCTGTTACCAGATACAACTCTTTAGCTCCCTAAAATGAATACCATAGCGTTATCCGGTTTTCCCGTTTTTCCTCATTTTTTCCAATTTTCACCGTTTTTTTAATTTCTTTTCTCCACTCTGCGTCTATATGAAACCCCTGAACCCTGTCATCGAGTCATCAACTGACCCAAGCTGAGCTCTATAAGGTAGCCCTACTCGAAGCGTTATGCCACGTAAGGTATTCCATTTGTGCACCATTCCATACACCACACCTCCCTCTTAGCGCCGGACTTGCCTTTTGTAGCTCACCATAGTCTGTCATACCCACTAAAGCACTAGAGCACTAAAGCACTGTCGGTGACGTATGTGTACTCTGCTTGTAGTCCTCCGTCACCTGAACTGCATCTTGGCGTGCTAATTCTGCGTTAATATTGTCATCGGGAGCAGATACCTACAACCACCTCACTATTTGTGCTCACTTTCAAGCAAATCCGATAAGTCCGTTTTACCGTTTTACCGTCCGTCTTACCCTTCATTACACCAGTCATGAGACATTTATTAAGGTTTGCATATACATTATCTAATCACTCATCGCCACCAGAGTCTCCCCCAAAACCCCCCTCCTCTCCCTCCACAAAGCCCCCAATGACTTCGTACCTGCGAGGCACGCGCAAGGCCCTCGAGCGGGCACCCCATCGCCTGTTTGGCAACAAATCCGTCGAAGATCGCGTCATAGTCGAGTGGGCCAAGGACTTCAAGGTCGCCCAGGATGCGCTCCATTTCCTGACCCACGAGCTCGAGAAATGGACACAAACGTGGAAACGGCTGCTCGACTCCCAGGCAGACTTTGCCACCGTGTTTGCCGAGCTCTACAGACCCATTGTCGAGGACAAACACAACTTCAAGGAGCCCCAGGTGACGCCGGCTTCTGTGCTCGCCTATGTCACAGATTATGAGCATCTGGCCCAGGACTTGGCTGTGGCCCTTTTGCCGCTCACAGAAAGCCTGTGCTCCGTAGCCACGGCCAGAATCAACACGGTTCGAGCTCAATTGGAGTCGATCGAAAAACGACTGACTAAGCGCGCCCACAAGAAGATTGACTATGACAAGGCCTCGGATTCGCTCCACAAGGCTATCAAAAAGAGCACAAACTCGGAGAAGGACAAGCTGCATATCGACACGCTTCAGGCTCGGTTCGATGAGGCCACGGAGATTTTTATGGCGATTGACGGGGAAGTACGGACCCAGGTGCCTCAATATCTCGCCATGTTGTCTGAATTCCTGAACCCTTTCACCACGTGGATCTTTTACCAGCAGATGACAATCTACGAGCTGCTTCAGGAGAAGATTCTCGAGTTTTCCGTGACTCAGGGTCTCACAGAGTGTTCCAGTGTCCATCCTCAAAGTGAGACGTTTCGAGAGATTTCCGAGTGTTGGAGAGATCGATTTCCCGACCCCCTCAACCGTGCGGAAGAGGGACTCAAGACTATTCGATCAGGGGAGACCGTCAAGACAGATTATGACGACTGGGAGAGTGAAAAGCACTTTTACACTGGGGAAAGACATGCGGCGTTTTTCGAAAAGGCCAAGGACGATATCACGGCCACAACCATGGGGCTTGTTGATAAAGCCCAGAAGCCTTTCCATCACGATAAACCCGTGTTGTTTTCCTCAGATCAGGGTCTTTTCCAAGGAGAAGCTGATCCTCTGGGATTGATAGGCGGAGACTCGAGTTTGACTCCTGTGACGTCGTACGATGGCGGTTCAGGCACCAAACTGACTCCTCAGCTGACTCCCCAGAGCTCTCCTCTCAAGCATCATTCTCCGTTGAAGACGCCAGCCTCGCCCGTCAACCGCAGGTCACGTGCGTTTTCCAACCTCTCCAACGTGTCCACGTCGACCAACTCGGGACCCACGCCGATCACGTGCCGCCTGGAGGAGCGGTATCCCAGCAACGTGACGCGGCGAGCACGTGCGTGGTCGTCGTCCTCGGCACGTGCGCTTTCCCCGCATCACATGACGCTCGAGGAGGTGCGCAAGAGCTGGGTGCCCGCTGACGGCGAGGACGTGGAGATGCTCAACGAGGAGGACGAGGCCGGCGTGCCGTCGTTCGGGTCGGTGATTGCATTGTTTCCGTTTGCCGGCCAGCAGCCCGGCGACGTGGCGTTCGAAAAGGGCGACACGCTCAAGCTGCTGTATAACGCGGAAAATGAGGACTGGTGGGTCGGCCAGACTAAAGATGGAAGGTATGGTTTCTTTCCCAGGAATCGGGTGGGGATGGTGTAGGATAGATGCATGAGACTTGAGAGAGTCGAAGAAGTAACAGCCTCGAAGCGTAGCTGAGAGGCTGTTGAATGGAGACTTGAAGCGTAGCTGAGAGTCGAAGAAGTAACAGAATGGAAGGATGAGAAGGTAACAGAATCGAAGCGAAGCTGAGAGGCTGTTGATGAGACTTGAAAGACTTGAACCTGAGAGTCTGTAGAAAGTGTAGGGTCTAGCTGAGATTCTGCAGTGAAGGGCTAGTACATAGCTTCGTCTGTAGAAGAGACTCGAAGTGTGAAAGTAGCAGAGAGTCATTAGATGGGACTATAAGCGTAGCTGAGAGTGTAGAAATGAAGACTTGCAGCGAAGCTGTGAGTTTGTAGAATAGTTCGCTTCGAGTATGTAGATAGAACTGGAACGATTGACGACTCTCACCCATATCAGCATAGAGGGTACGTGGGTGAAGACTTGAAGGGTAGATGAGGGCTGCAGTTCAGCTGACTCTGTAGATGGAGACTTTATGAGGAGACTTATACGGTAGCTGAGTCTTCAGTGATGAGACTACAAGGTCTACAGGAGAAGATGGGAGTCTGTAGATGAATCTAGAAATGGATAGTTGTAAGACACTGAGGACTCATGAGGTATCTGAGTCTGTAGGTTGAAGACCTGAGAACTCCAGGACTACTACATAGCTAGGACTTTAGGAGCGGCTGAGTCTATAAAAACTCGTAGGGTAGCTGAGAGTCTTTAGGTATAAGGACTGGAAGCAAAGCTGAGAGACTGTAGAAGACTAAGACTCGAAACGTAGCTGAGAGGCTGTAGAAGGAGTCACCTAAGACTTATAAGGTATCGGTAGCTGAGAGTCTGTATGGGCTAGTAACATAGCTGAGTCTGTAGGCATGAGTACTAGCGGCATAGCTGAGAGCCTGAAGGAATTTGTCTTGGAGAACTGCAAGCGTAGCTGAGAATGTAGATGAAGACTTCAAGGGTAGCCTTGACTCGTAAGGTAGCAGACAGTCTGTAGAAGACTCTGAAGACTTGAATAGTAGCTGAGAGTCTGCAGCAATAAATTCTAGAAGCAGAGATGAGACCTTGTGGTATACAATAATAGCTGAGTCTGTAAGAATGATGTCTTGAGTATACTCTGTAGCCAAGTCTGTAGAAGCCAGTATTGAGAGACTTGAAGGAGACTTGGGGGAGTATAAGCAGTCAGAATCTTTAGCTGATGATCTGTTAGGTACTGCTAGGTAAACACTTGTAAGGTAGCTGAGTCTGTATATGAGGACTCGAAGGGTACATACTGAAGACTCTTGAGGTAGCTGAGTTTTCAGAAGGACTGACGTCTGGTAGCATGGCTAAGTCAGTATATGAGGACGTTAAGGACTGGTAACAGCTGAGGAGTCCATGCGAAGCTGACAGTCTGTTGATGAACTCTTGAAAAGAAGGTGAGTCTGTAGATGAGGACTGGAGGACTCGAGGTTGATCCAGAAGTTGTGGAATAAGGTAGCTGAGTCTGTAGATAGAGTCTTGAAGGACTAGATAGAGATTAACTACAAGCTTGACTGATATAGGAACAAGACTTACAGGTAGGGACCTCCAAGCTTAGCTGCAAGTATGTATTAAGATGAATACTTGAAGTGTAGCTAGTTGATAGTCTGTATATACAATGGGTAGAAGCATAGGTTCTATATGAAGAAGACTTGAGAACAGCAAGTAGTTTTAGGCAAGTTGAGTCTGTACATGAGGACTTCTAACGTATTTTTGTCTGTAGAAAAAACGACTCAACGCACGGCATCTTGGTAACCACCCCTCGGCACCTCAACCTGCAGATATTACAATAGCTCCCTAGCTATTAGGTCATTAGTATCAAAGGGTAAATATTACCTTTCTGTGTGTCCCTGCTTGGCACTTAACCGAAGAGATAGGGGTTATACTGGGGTTAATAGAGGTCTTACGGTCATTCAATTGGCTTGACAGTTTTTGTGTGGCTGTGAGTGTTTGTTAAGATATAGTGTGAGAAGTAGCTTAAGCTATAATAGATCTTAGTTATGATAGATCTTAGTGCTCAGTCATAACCACTGTAGAACTGATACAGGTATGTCCAATCAGACATGCCACAAACAGATCTGTTATTCTTGTAGCGTGATTTTATTATTTTATTATTTTATTCTTTTTTTTCTTTTTTTCCAGTTTTTTCGATTTTTCAATTCTTTGTTTGAGCATCTCATTAGGTCGCCTCCCCTCACTGCTTTTGTCACATTTAAGCGACCTACTCTAGCCTGATGGCCTCACCAACTCAGCAGCTTGGCTTGCATCAAGCACCAGACTGAAACATACTCCATTGGGGTTATTGAGTGAGTGGGTACGGAAGGGGGTTGTGACGATGACCAAGCAAGCGATATCAATTGGTTGAAACTGCTTTTCTCCTTTTCGTCGTCTGTCTTCATTTTTTTTTCACTTCTTCATGACCACCTCATATACACCCCACATAGTTATCGTAGCACCACTAATGTAAGGAACGGGCCACTTGGGGCTGCAAAAAGGTGCACCGAGTCCAGGGATGCATTCTTTGTTGCACAAGCAGCAAAAAGCACCGTTTCGCTTGTTTCCAGGATCTTGCAGTGCTGAAATGGAGCCGAAATGGGGCTATATGTCCTTCCCCATATTATGCAAACTGCAGAACAACGAAACACGTCACTTTGGTAAGGAGGAGGTGAGGGAAGTTGACCAGGAGGTAAAAAAACGTGGTTAGAGGTGGTTTTTGAACTTCCCAGTACTGTGTCTGAAACAACATGTCACTTCTGTAGTTCAGTGATCTCAAGTACACGTGGTAAGAAGTTACGTCATCCTGTCTTCCACACTGTAGATACGTACATCTCGACTTCAATACCAAAATCTAGACTGGTTATTTGTCATCAGCACGGCTTTTCCTTCTTATTCGACTGTTTTCAGGTAGTTCTTTATGAAACGTATCATGATGAGTCTTATTACTGTAGACAGGTCAACAGTATGTACATACTCTTCTCATATCACCCCACAAAAGCAACAACGTCAAGCTGCCTCTTACCAACCAATCAACCACTCTCCAATTGACCACACTCACTGACCCAACACCAGACTTACTTCTAGTGTACTCTCTATCATGTTACTGTAGTGTCAGGTTTACGAATACGAGCTTAGTATTAGGAAACAAGAGGCTATCTACCACAACTAAACAATCCAACTAAATCCACCATTACTCACCTCAATCACATGACCTTGAATAACCTTCCTACCAGGGTATCTGCTTAGTCATTCTCCAAACATCACTTCCAAACACTTCACAACACCTCAATCAACCCACCCAATCAAGTCACCCTCCACCCTACCACATCTCTTAACCCCTCATCGCTCATCTCACTCCATCACCACCCCTGATCGGAGCGACTATGTACATGAGCGAATAACATTGCCCACCGTACTGTACAGTAGCTCCAGCGGCTCACGGAAAGGTGCACGGAACGGCTCTAGAAGTCGCCCTCTGCGAGCCACAAACCCCAATAGGCTTTACTCTAGGTTCACCGGATCACAACGCTAATCCCAAGTAAACTGCGCCGTTAGCTCAAGCATCTCCACAGTCGGCCCGAAGACATACCTCACAAGGGGTCTGCTGGCTCCGAAAAAAACGCCGAGCGGCCCACAAGGACAGTTATGCTCCTGCAGGGGTCTGCTGGTTAAATTAGGCCCATGCGCGTGCACAGGCTGGACTCTACCAAGTTAGCCCAACTCTGCCACGCTTTCAGTTCAAGGACAATGGCTGCCGAATCTCGATCGCAGCGCAGCTCGGGTTCGGGGCCCGAAGTGCTGGAAACGTGGAGCTTCTGAAACAGCCAAGCGAGATGAAGAGAAGGCTGGTTAAAGAGAAGGAGTTGGGATAAGTGGAGTTGGGATTAGGAATGTTTAAGCCCTCTTAACGGTTCAGCCGGTTAACGGTTTAGTGAACTCTTAACGGGCTTCTAGAAGAACACCAAGCTTTGTTTAACCATAAGGTGCATGACTATAGGGGTATTGTTAGATCTCAACTACACACGATAGAAGTTGTTGTATGACCCAAACTGATCTCCATACGTCACCCCCCTACTCCCACCTATAAAACCCATCTATACACCAAGCCTATATATATCATAGAAACGGCTGCTAAGGGTACCTGCATTAGTACCACTCCAGACCACCCAGCCGACCACCCGGACTATTTATACCCAACCCTGCCCAACTGTTGCCACGGTAGCCCGACCCACCACGTATCCAATACGCTTGCATGCCAGCTGCCGTATCGTGCTTTTCCAACCACGCCAAAAGCTACCGCCTGGAAGTGCTCATTTTCGCTCAACGTTTCGGCCTAGTTTCAAACCCACTACTGTAGGACTCTGCGGTAGTCTAGGTACGGACACTAGTATACGAGAGCTGAGCTATAGTGATATATGTGTCTTTCTTTCTGGGTGGCACAAAAGCGGTCTCAGAGTTGAGTGTCAGACGCAAGGTGTGCTCTGGGGGAGATTGCACCCCGGTAAACGGATCTTCCTCGCCTGTAAACTCTCCCCAAACGTACGAGAAGACCGACACATACACTTTTGGGTGGCCACTAGCGCGGAATGGTAACTTTACCAAGTTTCTTTTGTCCAAGACATGGTTGTTCTCCGTTTTGTGAACCAAATTCGTTTTTGAAAAAGCACAATACAAATTTAGCGAGAATCCTGCCACAGATCTGGTAGAAGACCTGTGACGGAAGAGAAAAGAACTACATCAACTCCGGACTCCGATCTCCAACCGTGGAAGTCTCAGAAACACTTTTTGTCCAAATCGCACGCCACACGGCTGAGACACGGTATCTGACTAATTAAACCGGGTACGGAGGTGAGCACTTTTCACGCCGCCTTTAGAGTCTTGCGGGCTCAGCCCAGAAGGGCTCACGTGTCTCGAAACGCTCGCTTTCGGCCGGGGACCCTGAGCTGTTGAACAATCGGGAGTGCGGTGCATTAGTGTGGGAATAATCGCACCAAAATCCAATCTCGAGCTCTCCCGGGGTGCTAATGTCGTATTTCAGTGTTAGCATGTCGACTAGCACTTGTTTGTGTACTTCCACAGCTTCTAGTTGTTGTCAGGTCTCAGCAACATCATGACGACTACACTCCTTCTCACCCCCTCCACATGATCTAGACAAAGACAGACCTTGGCGGACTTTTTTGTTGGGACCCGCGTATTGTGCTCCGCGTATTCTGTTTCATAGCAACTCTTGACGAGCTGGAGACCGACATTGTGAGTTTTGGATGTGCACGGGATCTCCAGATGCGATCCAGAGCTCGTACGGACTCCAGGGGTTGATCTGGAAGAAGAAAAGCCGGTTTGTGGGCCGGTAATCAAGTGTTGGTGACGCTCACTATCGCACAATTCGATAAATTACCCCCAGAGCATTTTGAGACCTTGGTAGGTTCGGGGTAAATGCTTTTTCAGTTTCATATAACCTAGCTTGTTTGTGGTCTAATTGTACAGGTGCACAAGTGCAAAGTCAGACAGACTTGCCACTAGCGCACAAAGAATGCGTTTTTTAGAACTTGTCTGGATTTCGGACCATACAAACGGCTACACCTTGTCAAACCAGCGCTAGAGGTTGCCCGTTTGGTATTTCTACGGAGCGCTGTATCTCAACGAGAACGTGAGCTATCGCCAAACGGACTTCGAATCCGGACTTTACGCACAAAAACAAGCCAGGATTTCAACTCCCCAAAGCTACAGCCCCTTTGCTTCATCCTCAAGGTCGGTTTTTGTGGCATGTGCTCTCGCCGAATACAGTTCACACCCTCTTGTTCTCAAAGCATCTCCAGCAAGATTCTGAATAATACGTAGACGCAAATTACGTAAAGCTGAAGTGCCACTTTCTTCACTTTCTTTATCTCAAAGCCTACGTCCATACCGTCTTCTTGCTGCTGTTTACGGTGATTATTCATAGTTAAACTTACCCGCACAACAGCGATTCCTTGTACTTGTACATACATGCTCCTCCGTGCATCCCCTACATGCCGTGCGCAATCATATCAACTCCATATTAATCACTATGTACGGTATGTACTCCACTCCTATCTCACTATGTACTATCTATATTGCGAATAATGCTTCTCCTGGCGCAGTCGGTGCTCGACCTGGTTCAGCACCCACTCCGGATACACCTCCTCGACGGTCTTTGGATTTTCGTCGCACAGCACCAGCTCCTCGTGTTTCTTCTGCTCGTCCTTGGTCATCACCACGACGTTCTGCAGCGAAATGGGGCCCTCTTTTCGCCATCGAGACAGCGACAGACGCGAACACTCGCCGGAAATCACGGACTTGTTCTTGTACACCTCCTCGACGAGGTATCCGACGTCGGCCGAGTCAAAGGGAGCCGCAATTCGGATCCCGTTTTCGCCCGTGCGTCGCTTGCTTTCCCGCGCAAGCTGGCCCACCAGCGTCTGCTGGATCTGGTCGTACGCCTTGGGCTTGTGGCGGCTCTGCGTGACGATATATTCGGGGATGCTGGCATAGTCGCCGATGGACGTGAGCACGTGAGTGGCCATGGAGAGTCCGAAAATGGCCGGTAGAGAGCCCAGAACGGGCAGAATTCGCACCCGGTACTGCGGCAACACGGACAACTCACCCACAGTCGTCTCGTTCTCCTCGTTCTTCCGGTCAAACTCAGAATCCGCCAGCGGCAGCAGTTTGGCTTCGCCGGGCTTTTCCGTCGAGAAAATCACCGGAATGCCCTCGTAGACGCCGAGTTTCCGCAGCTTGACACGTGTGGCCTTGGAAAGCGGGTCTTCGGCGGTCTGGGAGATATCGGCAATTCGCACCTGGGTGAAATCGCTCTTGCAACCGGCGCCCATGGACGAAATCACCTGGATGTCACGGGACTTGCAGAAATGCAGCAGGTCGACCTTGGCATCAATGTTGTCAATACAGTCGAGTACCCAGTCGGGTTTCTGACCGTTGACATAGATCAGCCGCTCAGCCATGGCAGCGTACTCCTCGGGACTCTTGCTCAGCTTGGCAGGCACCCACAGGTCCTGGACAGCGTCAATGTGGGCCCAGGGAACAACACCGGAGAAGTACTGCTTCACAGACTCCACCTTGGGGATACCGACATGGGCTCTGTTGGCAGTCGCGTGTCTATTGAGAGATGAGAGCGTCACCTGGTCGAAGTCAATGAGACGCACGTTTCCAACACCGGATCGGAGCAGCATGGTGGCAGCCCAGGATCCGACTCCTCCAGCTCCAACAATAACCACAGAAGCCTGGCGAATCACATCGAGCCCGTCGTCACCGAAGAAGACACGTGATCGAGCAAGCTGTTCCAAAATGAGCTCTTCTTGTTCCTGGGCTGAAGGTGCGAGGAACGACTTTTTGGATGAAACGGGTTTCACATCTTTCTGTGTCTTAACGTCATCGTAGAAATTCGGGTTGCACTTTGTGAAGGTCAGCACGCACGCGGTCGCCAGCGAACTGAGTGCAGCAGCCACAGCCACCGTCGTCCACCCTGGTTTCGACATGACTGGTGGAATGGTACAGTATGGGACACAGATCTGAGCTGATATGCAGGTTTTTTAGAGTTCCCAAAAATAGGTTAAAAAAGGTGTGGAAAACGAGATACAGGAGGTGGTGGTGATTAAGAGGGTGGAGGGGTTATTAAAAACGGCGGGTGGTTGTTGTACGCGGTGAAAGTAGTTTCCGTCTGGTTTTGACGTTTTTGGAAGCGTTTTGAACGTTTTCGTGTTTTTCTCGCTGACTAAGCAAGGTAACGGAAATCTGAGTTGTATTCTAGGTGCTCGAGAAAAATGCGCATCTTTTAATACCCTAAACTCCCCATTTACCCCACCTCTGTGGTGTCTTCTCCAGACTCCTTTTCTGATCATGAGATTAAACCGTATGTACTGTATCTGTGAATTAGGCGTATCTGTGAAAGGCGATGTCTCTGGAGTTGTCGATCGATATACTGTGGGGCATGACCTCGACTACAACGTACAACGTATATGCATTGGGAGTATGTGTCTACAGTATACAATTGTACTCCGTTTACCGCTCAGCCTCGTACGTTGGAGCTCTGATTGGGTGGCCTATGACATGCTGCTATCTATCGTTTAGACAGTCACGAACACACTCTCTAATGGTCCGCTCAGATGTTTACTTCTGAGACGGACCGTCTCCACCTCGATCTCGTACATGCAAATACAGGTACGAAATTAACAATGGCATTATGTGATGTCATGGTTAGAGAGGTGTTGCCATGGTGAGTAACGTACTCCACACTTGTACAGCACCACCTGTAGTCCACCTCTCGTATTATCACGCTAGTTTAGTGCGGTCGTACATTAGTGCCATCACGGTGGATCGAGAATGGCAGGTTCCAGGGACCACAATACTTTGTGTGGACCACGTATAAAACCATGCGGACCCCAATCAGGTGTCGATCGCGGGTATGTCTCAGCCAACTCTGCCTTGTTTGGATTCTACGCGCGCTCCGCTTTTTTGGTTTTTCTAAAAACAAAAAAAAACTTGTTTTTTGAACTTTTTCCGCTGCTTTTGGCACAAGCGGATCACGGCACGGTGGAGAGAGGGAGAGATTACGGAGTAGTTATTCCGTCAGTGGACTTCGGACAGTTGTTGTTCCGAACAAACGGATGAAAGGCGATATTTGGTGGAGGAGGTGGTTGAGGTGGAGATACCTGATGGTGGAGGTGTATGTCTTGTCTATATGATCATAGACTGACTACTTTAGAATCATCTACTCTTAATCCACGGTTACACTTAAACTGTAGGTCTAGTGTAGCTGTTACTACTAGCTAACTCAGTGAACTCCAGAGCCTACAAACCCCCATTAAGTTGCGCAGCTTCGTTTGAACCGTGCAGCACAGGTGTTTGAGCATAACTCTGGGTTGTAATAGACACGAGACAATAAAAGTCTATGCTGCGTGGCTGGTCTAGCGCCGGTACCCTAAGTGGTGGTGAGGAGTGTGGTAAGGAGTTTGAGATACCTAACAAGTTTGAAGACATTTATGAGTTTTGAGATGACTATGTTTTTGACAATACTTGAGTTTCAAGGGGGACCTTTACTAAAATGTGATAACAATGCATTATGTTATGTTCAAGATGATACCAGATCATACCTAGGACATCCAAGAACCGCACTGACTGCTGAATACTCACACCCACTGCTTCCACCCCACATTCACTGAGGCAATACTTCTCCATCTTTACTCTTTCTACAAACGGACCGTTCCAGTACATGCCATGAGATTAAGGATGAGGTAATAAGATGAGAGGGGGTGGAAACAGGTGATAGAAAGTGTTAGAGACGAAATTCGAAGACTTGGAAAAAACGTTCCAGACCAATTCACCACCACCAACCCGTTCACCACCCCGTCACTCCTCCACTACCTCCGCAAACCACACACCATCGTCCAGCTCATCTGGGACAGAGTTTGCAAAAAGCAACGACAGAGGCTGAGGTTGAGCTTGAGCCGACGGTCGTTTAACTCCGTCTTTGAAAACGAAAAACCCTGGGCTCAAACCTTGACCGTCATCGAATACGTGCCACAGTCAGTCACATGAGCGGGTGGATGTAAGGAAGTTGACCACAAGTACTCGTACTGTGAAGACTGTGACCGTCAACAATACTGTGTAGCCTCACTGTCGACCACAACCCAATCTCACGCTACTGCCCTTTAGCCGGGTCTAAGAGGTGAGGCAGAAGCCGCTAATGCTAGCTAGTCGACTGACGTGAGTAATGGGAGGGTCTATGAGTTTGTCGTTTGCATATAGCTCTGTCGCCGGATTCGATCTATAGCTGGGCGCGGGGTGCAAATAACCGACGCGCGCCTGGGGCTAATCAAGGTCCGTGCCAGCATCTCAACGGCCAACTAGTCCAAGTTTAACCGGGAAAAAAGTAAAGGTTTACGTGCGTCCGCACGAGATGTCTTTATACGTGGTCTAGACTGGACAGTAGTAGTGTGGACATCTATCTGGTGAGGTCAAAACTCTTGAAAAGTTCCACAGACTTGTCATGACCAACAAGTCGCTTCTGGTCAACAAGTCACCCTCCTCCACAAGTCAACTGTTCAACAACGTCAGCTGTCATCGTCCTCTGTTCATTCCACGTGACCAACACTAACCCAAACCAAATCTGGCGTGACCTAGCTCGTAGCCGTTTGAACATAGCGGGTTGAGAAGAAGAGTCGACAATGCACGTCTGCAATGACGCATGGAAGGGATGGAAAAGGAAGTGATCAAGATGGGATCAAGATGGGATCTAGCTGAAAACAAACCAGTGTCGACAGGCGATTTGGATGTCAACATTCTGTGTCGGACACAAACTCAGCTATAGGTGTAAACACCCAACAATAAATAGCTGACGAGAATAGAAAAGTGAGAACCAGGTGAGGAAGGAGTTGATCAAGAACAGTCATTTATGATGCTACTATGGATAACTTGCTCTATATGTATGAACACAAATACACCATACCTGTGCTCACCTTCAACACACCTTCACTACACACCTCTCCTACCAAACTCTCGTCGATTGCTACGATGATAAATACGCAAGTGGAAATTATCATCTATTGGAAATATAACTCCGGTGGTTGGAGGGCGCATGCCAAGAGTTGGTTTATGAGGTATCCACTGATTATTTCTTCGCATTTTTTTTTTCCACAAAAAAAATTCCACAAAATCCGTCTACTCGTTTCCCATTTGTACCCCGTCTCTAATCTCGCTCGTACTGTTCTTGTCGATGCAAACCCGGGGCTATACGAGGACGTATAGAAGGAGGGTCTGGATCTGAGTTCAGGCTTTCTGCTCGCCCAAAGAGCCAGCACACGGTTCAAGGCCCATGTAGCCCGAGCTTTTCCACGGTAGGCCTTGCATTATGAAACGCTGAGTTTATCCTCGAGATGCGATTTTTTCCAGAGCCAGGAAGCGGGCCTGGGTAGGGCGAAAAGTGTTGGTAACTAGTGTTCTGTTTTGTGACTGTTGAAAACAAGTGTTCTGTGCTGTAAGCATGTGTGTGTGAGTTGATACTCTTCTCCACTACATCACCACACTAACCGTTAGTCTCAGTGGGCATCACGCTAACTTGAACACACTAGGCTAGTTGCCGATTAATGGCTTTAGTTGTTTTTCTTATTGCTGTGCTACACTTGAAGATGTGATGTGTTCAGTCGTGCCTACTTGTACTTGTATGTTCAAGCCTTACCCTTGGTATTCCTATGTTCACGCCTTCACGCCAGTCACGTCACATGAATAATCACGTCCGGTCACACGTCGGTGGCAAAGCGCTCCCGGGTAACCGACGGGCAATGTGATAAATCCCAGCTATACATAGGGTCTAGATCAGGGACGTGCAAACTAGCCCTCCGATACGCCGGAGGTTTGGATTTGAGAGAAGGGGAGTGGTGTACGAGTAGGACGGTAACAGGTGGGGTAGACTGACAGGTGAGGGAGAGAAGGGAAGGGAAGGTGGTGAAAGAATAAAAGACCAAGAATCCAAGAAAATCGAGAAACTGGAGTCACATGGAGGAGATAGGCCTGTAGGAAGGCCTGAGACTGAAGAATGAGACTGACACTACAAGTACTTCAGAATGAACACTCTATACTCAAGAATGAACACCCTAGACTTATGTGAAGGGTCTATGGATGACTGACGACGATTTATGAAGACTAGAGACTCAATAATGGACACTGGAGACTCATGAATTAGATCTATTGACGTCTGACAACTACTGGTACTCTGCTGTCAGGAGGCTTAGAAATGAACACTAGACACTCATGAGAAAGTCTGTAGAGGTCTGAGAACAAATACTGTAGTCTGAGACTCGGTAATGAAGCCCATGACTCAGGATTAACACTAGAGACTCATGGAAAGATCTATGGACGTCTGACAACAAGTTCTGACAACCAGCTATTTATGAATGAAGACAGAGACTCATGAGAAGGATATATAGACATCTGGTAGCTACTTGTACTTTGTAGTCTGAGACTCAGGAAAGATGCTTATGGCTCAGGAACGAAGCCAAAGACTCAGTATGAACACCATTTCTCCGAGTGACTCTACAGAAGACTGACACTGCAAGATCCTAATAGGATAACAATTCTAAACACTAGAGATAAGCCCATGAGTCAGGATGAAGTTCAGGGCTTACAAAGACTACTTTTTTGATGTTTGAAGACGACAGAAAGCTCCATCTTGAAGGAAAATGAAGTCTAAAGACTTATATCTGAAGATACTGCCAAAGACTCACCTTGGGCTCACTTCTAGAACTACAGAGTACACCAAACCCGTCTCTTACCCCTCCCTCTCTACCTCAGCCCAGCTGTATTAATTAAATAACCTCCTTCGTCTACTCCTGGTACCCCATTGCATCCGAGCCTGCGCGCGCGTACTGATTCGCTCCTGCGTACTGGTACGACGACGTGGGTTTGGGGTAGTACTTCATGTACTGATTTTGCTGCGCGCTCTGCGACTGATCCATGTAGTAGTTGTATCCCGGCTGGGAACCTGTAGCTGCCACTGTTGTGCTGTTGGACGGCGTCACCGGAGTCGTCAGGCCCGAAACCACAGCCGTATTGTTCACCGTTGCCATCACCTGGCCCACGCCCGAGTTGGCAAAGTTGGGCGACGGCTCTCCGTCCTTCTTGTCGTACGTGTAGTGGCCCTGGATGGGCGCCAGCCGCTGGGGATAGTAGCTCTGCGGCTGCTGCACTGGCGTGGTCTGCTGGCCGTTCTGGTATCCGTAGGGGTAGTAGCCGTTGGCTGGAGGCGGCGGGCCGGTCTGTGAGGGTCCTTGAACAACCGGCGACGAGCCCTGGAGCTGGGGAACGTGGCCGTACTGCTGCTCAATGAGCTTTGCCTTCTTCTGCTCCTTCCACATGCGTCGCAGCTCCTTGAACTCGCTGGGCGCGCGCTTGGAGCCGTGGCCCTGGGCGGCTACGTGCGCGTTGAGATGGTTGAGGGTGCCATAGGCCTTGGAACAGCCGTGCCAGTTGCACACGTACAGACGCTCAATCTCGTTGTACTTGCGCCTTGGGCGTTTGGAGTGGTTTTTGTTGAGCGGCAGCAGCTGGTGGTAGGGGAACATGGGGACGGAGGTGAGCTTTTCTGGCGGCCAAGTCCTCCCGCAAGATATATATATATATCTATATACATGGAGCTGCTTATAGGATATAGGGAGGTAGGCCAATATGAAATTCTATCTGCGATAGAGTAAACAAGGCCTGGAGCTAGAAAAGCGCAAAGCGGAGGGCGAAAACGCAAAAAAAAGCACACTTTGCGTCCACAAAGCCTCTCTCAACCTCGTCTAAAAAGTCTCTCCCACAAGCGTGAACCTACTTCCGCAAGCGAAACTGTAACCTACAAGAGTCGAGAATGAGTGGATGAGGTGAAGCAGATATGAAGGAAAGGAAAGCCATGTTTGGTGTATCAAAAGACGCCCTATGATTGTGTTTGTGTAACCAAAACCTCTATTCTTTGACTTCTTCAACTTGTTTCGTTTCTTCATTCATTCTTCCTCTCCTCCTCCTCGCCACTAACTTGACTTTTCATTTTTTGTCACCGTTTTGCGCTTTTGTGACAAAACCAATCTGAATATAGCGAGATGGCACCTCCGATAACACACCGCTCTGAGCTACCCACGTGGTCACTTTTCGAATTCCCAAAAAGGCGTCTCTGGCAAGACCCAGCGTGTAGACTCTAGATGGAGGAGAATAAACATCACGTGCAAGTCATAGCTGACGTTCGAGGTGATAATAACAAGCTTTTCCTATCAAGGGAGAGATCCAGAAGTGATCCCTACGAGTACCAAGTTCTTCATTTTTTTGTCACCCATTTTTTTTCGCCTTCCTTTTCTCTTTTCCACTGCCACACATTCCAGGTTGCAATTCCCTCACCATTCCACAGCCCGAGGTGAGCAGGATACAGTTTATGTCCGGATTCTTCGGAGTCAGACTAGGTCGTATGGAGTTGTAGGGTAGTAGAGAGAAGCGTGGAAGTGTAGGATACAGACGAACGTCACACGTAACCGAGGTAACTACTGTACTGGTTATTCTTTTACTCCTCTTGACCCCCACTCATTTGTACCCACCACTTCCTCTCATCTCTCCTCGTATCTATTCGTTATGTATTCGTTTACTAGCTTGGCCTAAACTAGCCCCTCGGCTACTTCGCATAACTTGCCCCGACTAATTACAAGACCAGCGGCAACGAGTATCCTCCGTCCACGTATCCGGCCCGGATGAACGTCGGGCGACGTCCCACCACCGATTCAATGTATTCGACATCAACTCCCTCGTCCATTCCTGTTGCTGACAGCACAACGACATCGTCGACCATCAACGACGGCGTGTAGATGCCAGGGCCCGGAGGAGGACCCCAGGTCAGCTCGCTATCGACCAGCATTAGCTCAATGTCCTGGTTGACGACCGAGCCCCGAGCTAGCGCCGAGGGCGACTCCAGAGTCGAGTCAAAGCCCCACCGTCCGACTCCGTTGACATAGAGGCCGACAAGGAGGCCCTGGTAGAGCAATCCCAAATGGGTATATGTCGACGCTCCCGTGACGAGTACCAGACCGATCACGTAGTGGTGGATTCGCAGTTCGAGGTTGTTGAGAGCTCCTACAAAGCCTAGACCTACTAGAAGGAGTACTAGAGCCACGTAGACGACGATATAGCGCTGGAAAAGGCCTGCACGCCAAATGAGATAGGTCTGTGACGCGATAGCCGCGAGGATGATGATGACAAAGACGATGACGACAATCCAGCCTTCAGGACGGGCGTTGAGGTCGCTGACCATGAGACGGTCAACGGGAAGATTGGCAAACGTGTAGTTTTCAAGCACTCCACACCAGAGTCCGGATGTCCAGAGTAATAGACGGGATAGCGAGGGGGTTCCCAGAGATCGGGGAATGTGGTTAAATTGTTTGAAAGAATCGCCTGTTTCGAGGTCGGAATCTGAGTTCTCAAGATCGTCATTTTCCAAATCATCATTTTCGTCGTTTTCGAGATCGTCGTTTTCAATCCTCTCTCCCACGTTGGCATACCCATCGGCTCCTCCTGGCGTTTTTGCAGGGTTCTCGTCCGTGCCAATCATGTTTTTCACAGCGGCTCTATAAATAATGTATCCTCCAAGAACAGCAGGCAACAGTCTCTGGACAGCCATACTGAGCCAGAACTCCCTGACCGTCAGGCTCGTAGGCCCTCCATTGCGCGAGAAATCGACAATTGGATCAGCTACCATGACCAGCAGCCAAAAAGACGTCAGAAACTGCACCCAGTAGAAACCAGCCACGTTGACGCAAAAGTAGCCGAAAATCAGGGACATGACCAAGCAAAAGGCGACTATCGAGATCCGATTATCCGTTCCCCCGCTCACGTGATCCTCATGGACCGTGAACGACGCTGGAAACGGCGCATCAAAGTCTATACTGTCGATTGTGTATGCTCCCTTGGAGCCCATGAACGAGTCTCTAGGACCCTCGAAACGCAGTCTGAAGGAGCCTCCGACATACGGCGAGATCAGACCGGCATGCAGAGCCGCCGCACACGGACTGGAGTCGGCTCGGTAGTATCTGTTAGTATTCGAAAGTTCTCTCTTGTAGTATTTGTCGACGTCTGTGTTTTGTCTCTTGTAGTATCCGCCCACATGCAGATCACTCTCCTCATAGTCCTCCTGTTCATCTTCCTCAACGTCAGACTCCTCCTCCAGCCCTCCTCCAATCACATACGGACGGTACTGCACCGATTGCATGCCCACCAGGGTATCTCCCCACTTCCAGGAGCCCCTGACACATCCCACGGGACACTTGAGACGCATTTCCCGTCTAGTTCCGTCGGGAAGCGGTTCATAGGCTGGAAGACAGCCCGTGGCGTTCACTCCGCAGTCCGGTTTCCAAACATGCCAGTTTTCCGCGCAGCCAGAAAGACTGGTTTCTTCTGGGATTCGCCAGAAGGACTGTGTGAACATGGACAGCGCTATGAGCCACCAAACAGCGACAAACGCTACCATGGCAACAGACCAGACTGTCCTTCTTTTGCTTGAACGCTGCAGTTTCGCTCCATCGCGCAATCGCAACGGAAACAGCTGAGCCGATTGGAACCACAGAGTGACGGTGGGATTCACAGGCGGAGACGGTCCATACGTCCATTTTGGCCAGCTCAGACGCATTTTGAAAATGGAGAAAAACGGGAAAAACGAGGGTGTGAAAAGAAGCGAGTGCTAGGCCGTTGGCAGACCGGACGAGCTACCCGTGGCTTTGGATTTTTAAATATAGCATTTTGGGCTCTGCTACAAGGTCCAGGACAGAGCGACAGTGCGTGTCAGCGGCAAGAGAGAGAGTTAAATTGCGTGCCAAGGGAAGCGGCAGGAGATTTCTGGGGGAGATATTATAGATGAGGGGGGGAAATTTGGGGGGTTACTGAGGGAGGGCGGTTTGTCAGATTTACGTGTTTTTTGGGGTGATTTAATGGCTCAATGTCGAGAAATATGGTCCTGTTCATTTCCCGGATTATGCACAAGCTGCATTTTTCCGAAAAGACCTCGGAATCCGCTAAGAGAGGTGGGTAGGAAGAAAAATGTGGTAAAATTATGGTAAAATTATGGCAAAATTTTTGGAAATTAAGAAAAATTGAGCTTATGGGATTTCTGGTAAGAGGTGGTTTTTTCTTGGAATATCTCGCCCTCCAGGTGTCGTTTATCCACCTCTTTAACCCCCACCTCCCCCTTGCTATAAATCGCAGTGTTATCACGTCTGTCTTTTTCGTGAACACTTTTGCCTGTCTCAACTGTAATCGGGGTGTCAAAATATCCCAAATGCCTCACAGATAAACCGCCCTTGAACTTTGTTCAGGGTGGTGGTGATGGAGATACAATGTGGGGAGATGAGAGGAGTATACGAGCAGATTTTTGCCCCGATTTTCCCAGTTTTCTTGCATCTTATATCTCCCCCTCTTTCACCTGCTCTCAAAGTCTGCTTTAATCTTCATTTTAAACCTCACCCTTCATCCTTCAGCTGTAACCCTTGGCGTAGCAGTTACACACCATTGGTCAGCAGAAGATGGCATTGTACGAGTACCCCTCATTTAGGAGAATTCAAGGGTGGATTTTGTTGTTTTAACTGAAGAGAGTGAGGCTTGTACATACAAAACTTGTAAGGTCTCTGGAATGTACATTGTATAGCATGTTAGTATGTACAGTTCCAGGTTATTATAAATCAACCCTTAGGTACCGGTTATACGAGGAACACACAATGAGCCATATACCTAGTGACTATTTGTCAGCCTAATTCGCCAATATCAGCTGCAAACAATACTATCGTAGCAGCATACGACCTAGACTTCCCCACATTGACGTCATCGAGTGGCTATCAGAGTCTGGAATAGACTGCAAATAGAGTAAATAAACTGCGAGTTAAGTGGCAATAGAAATGGAGGTGATGCTGACTAAGGCTACAAGTGCTGTAGTTTTTTTTTTTTTTTTCCTGGTTTATTCTTTTTTCCCCCTCTATGACATCATCTGCATCTCTACTCTCTTATCAATCGCCGATACCGGGCTGACTAAGGGTCGAGGTCTGCATCTCATCGGATCTCACTGTGTTCCGAAGATCCGACTTGTTCCGAGGTTTCGCAAAGTAGGTTGGAGGAAGATACGGAGCAAAAATAAATAAAATAAAATAAAACAATAATCTAATCGTCCACCTCATAACCAGCAGATTAAAATCGTTCGTAATACGCAACCACATAACCACATTCCATTTTCCACCACCCCCTCCATACACTTCCCTCAAGTGACTTTCATTATGGGTGCAAATTTTACCGCCAAGAAGCAATACGGTCAGTCAGCTTACTGATGAGCTGCGAAAGGTGCTGGAAAGAGGTATCCGAGGTATTAAGCCACGTAGCAGATAGACAAGAGAGATCGCGTTGGAGGGGTTTGGAAATCACCTCAAATTCTGGAATTCAGGTTTTGCTACAAGTACCTCAAAATCGCTAATTACTTCAGATTTGCCTTACCATAAGCCGCCATAGATTGACGCGTTTTTAGCCTCTTGAGCGGGGAAAGACCCCCACGTACTACTGTGTTTTTCCCGGCCAAAAGCGCTTTTCAGGGAGCTTGGTACCTCTCTTCAGTCTCCCATTCTCTACGGAAAGAGCAGGCGCAGATACTTGTGTGCTGTGCTGTACGGTTGTTTGGGCTGGTGGGGTTGTGGATCCAGCATAGACGGAGGAGACATGAGAGCGCTTCTCGGAGGGCATAAAACACACTAGTGGTGTGGACTAGCCCCAAGCTAACGCACTCCACCTGAGTGGTAGAGGTGCAGCGGTGTGCAAGGGTTTGCGAACGAGGGGCCATGGTCACAGTCAGGGTTCATCCTCTGTAAGACATTGCACACATTTGCTATATCTGGTTTCTCTGTCGAGGCGTTTAAACTCCAAACGCTTTTTCAACCTTAACCTCCTCGATGCACGCGAGCTTGAACCCCTCGGTTCCCGGAGCTCGTAGCTCCCCAACAAGCGCCATAACGTGCGGGGAAGTTGAGTAAACGGATAGGGCGGGTCCGAAATTGGGCTCGGCCAGCATCCCGGACCCCAGGTTATGGCAAACGCCTTCGTTAGACCGCAGTCCAAAGACGAGGTTTATGCAGCCTTTGAAACTCTGTCTTTCAAACCATGAGCCCAGATGCCCTGGAAAACTTTGCTGACCGGGTGGTATATATGTCGGGGGCGTGCCTGGTGCATGGAATACCACTCTCGTTGCACAAATGACCGAAGAAAAAACGCACTCGCTGTCGCCCAACGACTCTGTCAGCAGCGGCATTGGCGAGATCAAGACCACGTCCAAGTGGCGCACCTTTGTCGACTCCTTCAAGGAAGCCGAGCTCAACGATGTCGACACCGAGGGCATGACCGAGATTGAGATCACGCAGCTCAAGGCCGCAAACTCGCCTCTCCAGCGGTCCCTCAAGGACAGACACGTCAAGATGATTGCCATTGGCGGCTCGATCGGAACAGGTCTGTTTGTGGGTTCTGGAGGAGCCCTAGCCCAGGGAGGACCTGCTGCCCTGCTGATCGCATACACGCTGGTGGGATCTCTGCTTTTCTGCACCATCAACTCGCTTGGAGAGCTAGCTGTCGCCTTTCCCGTGTCTGGAGCCTTTGCCACCTTTTCGTCCAACTTCATCGACCCTGCCTGGGGTTTTGCCATGGGCTGGAACTATACTCTGAATTGGTTTATTACTTTCCCTCTCGAGCTGGTAGCAGCATCTATCACCGTCGACCTCTGGCGTGAATTCAACAACTCGAATATCTCACCTGCCGCCTGGGTCGCCATCTTCTACGTTGCCATTGTGTCCATCAACTTCTTTGGCGCCAAGGGTTACGGAGAAGCCGAGTTTATTTTCTCGATCATCAAGGTCGTCGCAGTTGTAGGCTTCATTCTCTTCTCTCTGATTCTCGTCTGTGGAGGAGTGCCTGGAAACGGATACATTGGAGGCCACAACTTCCACGACCCCGGAGCGTTTGCCCACAGTTTCAAGGGCGTTGCTGCAACTTTCATCAACGCCGCTTTCGCCTTTGGAGGCACTGAGCTCGTCGGTTTGGCTGCTGCTGAAACCGAGAACCCTAGACGAGCCATCCCTTCTGCCACAAAACAGGTCTTCTGGCGATGTTTCATCTTCTACTTCCTGTCGCTGCTCTTCATCGGCCTGGTGGTGCCCTACAACTCGCCCGAACTTCTCGCCCAAGGCTCCGTTCTCGGCTCAGCTTCTCCCTTTGTCATTGCCATCAAGAACGCAGGTGTCAAGGGTCTACCTTCTGTCATGAACGTGGTCATCATGGTGGCCGTTCTGTCGGTCGGCAACTCGGCCATCTACGGCTGTTCGCGAACCGTGGCTGCTCTGGCTGCCCAGGGCATGGCTCCCAAGATCTTCGGCTACATTGACCGAACCGGCCGACCTCTGGTGGGAATCGTGGCCTGCTCGATTTTCGGACTCCTGGCGTTTGTCTGCGCAGCCCCCAAGGAGGTTGAGAACGAGGTCTTTTTCTGGCTGCTGTCTGTGGCTGGTCTGTCTGGAACTTTTACCTGGGGCTCTGTCAACCTCTGCCATATCAGATGGCGTCTGGCTATCAAGAAACAGGGCCGGGAACTCAAACGAGAGGTCACCTTTGCCTCCCGAGTCGGCATCTGGGGATCCATCTACTCCTTCATCTTCTGTCTCGTCATTCTGGCGTTCCAGTTCTGGGTCGCTCTGTTCCCCGTTGGAGGCGCCAAACCCACCCCCCGGGTCTTCTTCCAGGCCTACCTCTGCGTGCCCGTTATCCTCGTCTTCTACATTGTCTACAAGCTGTGGAAGCGCACCAAGATCTGGAAACTCGAGGACATTAATCTGGACGTTGGACGACGAGAGTTTGACTACGAGGCTCTGCAGAGACAGCTCGAGGCCGAGAAGATTGAAATGTCCACCCGACCTTGGTACGTCAGATGGGGCAATTATTGGTGCTAAACGATGGGAGCGGAATTCGAAAAATCCGTCCAATTCTTCCAATACCACTTTTCCAGCCGACGTCCGAGTCACCTTGTCGATGTCTCATGGCTTTACTCTGTACGAGATGAGTCCGTCCTCTCAGGACAGACCCGGCCACGAGGGTCATGAATGACCGTGAGTCCGTACAGCTAATTTACGTAGAGTAATATTATTTATTTGATAGTGTTTAGCGCGAGGTTAGATTATACGAGAATACGAGAAAAATACTGAAATTAAAAATTGCCACAACTCCACGAATAGTGAGCGGATTTTCATGCCGACTTGACCATTTTGCTCACAAAGGGCAGCTCAATGTGCGTACAACCTCCCTGATCTCATAGCTATCTCTCCATTGGTCAAAGGTCGAGGCACTCTCAACTCTATCTCATGCTTAAACCGGAGTCTATCTATTTTTAGCCACGCGTCAAGATTTGCAGGTTGAGGTGTGGACGGTGTAATGAATAACGAGAGTGGCTTGTACGGCTGATTTGGCAGGTCAGAAGGTAAGGGACTTGAGTACTTGTAGTTCTTGAAATCATTAAGTATACTTAGTTAGAGAGATCCTTCTTACTACTTGTACTGTGCTGTTTCGTTTCGTTGAGACTTGTCTTTTGTTGTCTTGTTGCATTTGTTGCATTTGTTGTCTTGTTGTCTTCTGCTGTTTTTTCTCGCATTTCGTCTTTGTCTTACTCAACAGCTCCAAGCCCTCTCACTGGCTGCTGTAGATTAGCCGACATTACTGGACCATGGATACATATCTCGGCGGGCCTATGTGGACCTTAGATCTGGCGTTATCGCTGGCCCTCGGAAATGCAAAAAGTGAACCTCTTCTTGTGTGCTTAGCGTCCTGGGAGGGGCCGCAATTATGGACCATGAACAGCTAGCGCTGACTAAATTAGACCGGTTTCTAAACCCGAGTCTAGAACACGTTTTTAGAAGATGCGCATATAGCTGGATTGTATGGTCACGTGATGGGTGGGGTCTTAGGGCTTTGTGGACCGTCTTTGTATACAAGTACTTGTACATCCTTTTGTCCCCGGAGTTATAGCTAAGTGGAGAACCACAGGTCAAACTCTTAGATGTCAGGAACACGATCTACGATAGCTCCGACATCAGACCTTGGCCTAAGTGTCCATAGATGTAGAGGTAGTAGCATAGGTACATACGGAATCGTTGTGTCTGTCTGTAAGGATTCAACTGTGTCTGAAACTCGAATAGTATTATCTCCGTTATTATCGTCTTCTTAGCGGTGAGAGAATGCAAATAATATCGAATTATCCGCTCGACAATGTATCTCCAAATCCGCTTCCCCACCAATGTTATCCACTCCACGCCTGTGATATAGGTTCAACGGGGGCTAAAGTTGCCCACTATATGTCAGACAGACAGAGTACAGATAGCTGTGTTTTCCTAAGTGGCGATTTCTGGTTCAGAAGGCTTTTTGCGGAGAGTACAAGTAGTGATAGTCTTTAGTTATAGGGGTGGTATGATATCTCAAGAAGGTGTGGGTATCTATCACACAACTCGATCATCTCTTCCCTCTCGTAAAACTACCACAACCACAATAAAAAGCTGATTTCCAGAGCTCTAGTCTCTGAGGGTTGTTTGTCGGAAGTCGGAGTCTTAGTGGCTTCGGTTCTTCTTGTCCCCACAAACTAGTGGTTAGGGAGGTTAGTGTGGAGTGACTGTGGAGTGAGTGAGAATCACGTGACCATGATAACGAAGGGAATGGGCTGTTTAGTCAGGCCATTTACTTGTAGAATGTATAGCTCAGTACAGCTGCTCTGTTATGACTGACTTATGCTATGCATCCCTATGCTATACATAACGATTGAACAATCATCAAGTCTCAAGATACGACAGGATCTCCACATTGGTCTGTGGGTCGATAATATTCCCCACATGTTGTTGGCTGCCCAAAACCCTGCAAAGGCTGCAAAGGCAAAGGCTGCTTCCACCCTGGCTAAAAACGGCGGATAACTTCTAGACCCTGACTACTGCATTCCGGGCCTCCAGACTGCACGCGTAGTTCCGTGTGGACGATCACATGACCCGTCCGGATCCATTCCGAAAGTCTAGATGGGTCCAATGGCTCTGACAGGCGGTCTGACGTCTTGCTCATGCTTTGAAATGGCGCAAAAGCTGTGGCGGACAAGCTGCAAATGACGTCGACATAATAACAAGGCGTGGAGGCAAACAAAGGCTAGTGTGCTGTAGAGTGTAGATAGTGTATATTCTAGTCGCACAAACTGTCATAGATGACACCTTTGTGGGGGTGTTTGTGTAAGTGTACAAACACTCGTTATTCAATCTAAGCAAAACAATCTCGCCATCTGTGATAATACAAAAAATTGATTCTGAACGATTTCTGAACCAGTTGAAATTCCCATTCACTGGTTTGAGCATTTGATGTCAATCGACATTCTCTTACTGTCATGGCTGCAACGTAAAAGTGACAGGATGCAACCGTCTTCATGTCAAACCCATTTTTTGACTGGTTCCCTATTTGGGCGAGACCACAAAGTGCCGTCAACCGACGACGCAAGGGACTGTCATGGCAACGTAGTAATAGATAACGAGACAAGGGCGGGGGAGAGGGGTTAGCCAGATGTGGGTAAGCGAGGGGAGACGTACGAAGCAGACAAGGTCGCTCTTGTTCCTGCACCACGTAGACCGTCAGTCCGTGGTTATTCTTGCTTCATTTCCTTGTCGACTCTCCTGCATGTCCATTTTAGCCGAACTAGCACCACTAGCGTCTTGAGAGAGTCTTTGTCCGCAAGTCAAGCGGTTATTATTGCCGAGGGGGGGGAAGAAGATGGCTGTGTTGTTATCGATGAAAACATCAGCTATTCGAGTGCAGTATGAAGTTCTCCGTACACTTGTACCTCTTCTTACATCCACTCACACCAACGTTGAGCTACTTGAACACACTAGGCATTAGACACTAGACTTGTATCACAATCTCCGTCCTCCTGCCGCCCAACGTGACAGCTCCGTGCAGACACCAAAACACTCGTACTTGGCCCACCACGTCAGATGACTGGAGAAAAAGACACCGCAGGGTAGGGTGGAGGTTGAGAGGGGTATCCAGACGGTGTGAAAACGCCAGAAGTCTGCACGGACTCCGTATAGCTCCCAGCTAGCTGCTAGACGCCGTTATGCACCGGCTACAGTAGTTTCCCACCACCGAGGTTCGTGGAGCTGTCACCATGTCACCGCAATTTAGCCCGTGTAACCATTGAAGTGATGGCTATCTTTTGGGATTATGGTGTATCTGTGGTGTTTGAAAAACAGCATGAATCCTGGCTTTGAGATATCGCTTATTTTTCTGGTACTTGTATTTTCTGGTATCTAATGGTCAACAAGTCAAGGGAGGAGTTTTCGTAATATCGTATTTCATGTTCACTATTTGGACCCACTCCGGATTCGAACCGACAAGGGGGTGTTACCCGGAAGTAGCAGGGGTGAAACTGAGGGAATGAAAAATGGAGGTTTTTGGCTGAAATTACGAGGTAACAAAGATGGTCACGTGATGAAACGGGCTGTGAAAAGATCATCTTGATAGCTCTTTTAGTGGCCGTTTTATCGTGTCTCCCCTGTCTACATTCTTAGGCCTACAACCTGCATTACCTTATTTTGGAATGCTTAGTCAGGAGCTAATGTGGGTGATTTAAGGCGATTTAGCGCGTTTATTGAATTTAATCATGGTAAATTGGAATAATTCAGGGAAATTCGGAAATACCTCAAACACATGACAAAAGCAGCCAGACCCACTGTTTGAACACAAACCACTATCACTTCTATATTTCTAGAAGTTTCCAAGGCCCCTATGTCTCAGGTTGTTTTTAGGTGGAATGCTTAGTCATGTAGCTAATTTAGGCGATTTTAACGTGATTTTGTAATTAAATATAATTAAATTGAAATAAATTGGGGAAATTCGAAAACACATTTTAGGGAGAGAAGATGTGCTGGAAGATCAATTTATCAAGCAGGCATCAGATTCAATCACGTGTATTTTCTTGAATTCCATACCTCGCATTGTTTTACATGGAATGTGTAGTCATGCGGCTAATTTAGGGCGATTTTAGGGCGATTTTAGAACGATTTTTAATTTCAGATACAAGTAAATAGGAAAAAATTGGCAAGGCTCATAAAAACTCGAATACACTCATCAAACCCACTGCTCACTCACACACCACTCTCACACGTCTCTTCAACTACTTCGTACTTCAACCCCTGTCTCAGGTTGTTTTGCGGGGTATTTTTCTCCGTGGAGTCGACTTTGGAAAATGCGTGGAAATGAGAAACATGGTGATCTTACGAGATGCAGTGAATACGAGGTGTCAGATTTTGTATACGAGCAGTTTACGAGTGCAGAAGTCATCCAACGCCAAGTCTTAGTCAACTCTCAGTTTTTCCCAGTTGTCACAGTGACATCCGCATTCAGCTCATTCCAGTCTCCGTCTTGACATAGAATCAGCACGATTGAGACACTTGAGAATGTAGGTTTGAGACAGACTATACGGAGTGTGAGTGAGAGGTGTATGGTGTATGGTGTGTAAGAAAAAGGAGTGTATAACTTGACACTGTTTTCAGGCCAGATCTCGTACCAGATATTTACACCCCTGTAATACAGCGTTGAGACGTTGAACTGTATGATATGAAACACAGATACTTGTAGGGCAAGGTCGATTCAGTGTAAGTAAGGTGTTTCAATATGAAGAAGTGTTGTCAACACAGTACAAGAACAAGTACTTGAATAACCAAATGACGTGCCTTCCCACATCTACAAGTCATCAGATTTTCATTTCACCATCTCCTCCACCTCGATCTCAAATCGCACCGATATTCCCCTTGGTTCATATTTCTTCGTCTGCAACGTTTCTTAGGCTTTGAACGGTGCTATTCTAAGATACTCTATGGAGCGCCAATTAGAGCACTCTCACTTAATTTCAGCTTTCGGGTTTAACGCTTAACCGCTGGCTCACGTGACCTTCCACTTGCCAATAAAACGACTGACTTTTACGTCATATCTCCACCGAGATGTACCAGTCGTAATACACCTCTTCCCCGCACCGAGTTTAAGTGGACGATGAAAGTTTTGCAGATCAAAGGTAATATGGGGTTGCTGGGGGAGTTGTAGGGGGTAGGAAAGAGGTGGTGGAAATCAAATGGTATTAAATGAATGCCCTGAGCGAGGGGATTATGATGGTAGTATTCTTTTTCTTCTGGCGCTTCTGTAGCGTCCACAAAAAGGCTCTTGTTTCACCCCAACTCTTGCACTTTTTACCCCAACATTTTAAAGCCTTTTCCTCTCCTAAAGCCTGTATCTTGCAGTAATTGAAACGGCGTTTGCGGTTCTTTTGCGGCCCTTTACTAATGCTTCAACGTATGGTGGGGCTCTTTTGCAAGCCCTTTCTCTGGTTGTCACGTTCAGGAGCTGGTGGGCAAGTCAAGGACACACGGCTGTGTCAGAAATGGGGCCAATTTGGCCCGTTTAGGGGTCTAGTCCAGGCACTAAAACTTGGCTAACGCGAGTATAGCGGTTGCACCGGCTTTGCGGACCCGCATCAGTAATCACTAAAAGATCCGTGGCCAATTTGCTTACCGTTTCGGTAGGATTTTCATTGCAGAGTCGGTAGAGAAAAGAAAAATTAATAGAAAAAGCACGTATCCACGAGGGCTGTGCATGAGTGTCGATCGAGATGGAGGTGGTAGAAATGACGGTGATTGTGAGCGGACCAATTTGGTAATGCCAGATGGCCCTTATTCCTCCGTAGTCTCGTTCCTTTACCCCTCCACCAGATTTGGCCCTTTTCGCGCTCTTTTGTGCCTCTTTTATTATCAAATATGTAGTGCCAGACATGGGTCCATGAGATGCGTAAGGATGCGTATGAATGCTCAAGCGAGAAAATAAAGCGCTAGCGAAAGAATTCGAAAGAATTCGGGGAAATTGGAAAAATTAAGGGAAAAATTGGGAAATATTAAGGAACACTAATACGAATAGCTTCTCGCCTTTTTGACCCCAAAAATCCCCTTTATAACCCCCCTTATCCTCCACAACTGCACTTGCTCAGGGTCTCGTTCTAGGCTCCCAAAACCTTGTCTCCTGCCCCTCAACCAAAACAAACCAAGGTTTAGACCCCGGTATGGAGAGTATGAGGAGGTGTAGACAGCGCAAAAGACGAGATATCGTCGTTTTGAACGTGGAAATGGATTTTCCAAGGTGGCAGCTATCGAAACATATACTTCACGTAGTTTTTGGCCGTCTACAACCGTTCAAAATCCCTCCCACCCATGCACCCCGCTTGTCTCTCTTTGCAGCCTACTGCCACCAGTCAAACCATGTTTCATGTGGTAGAGAAGAGGTGGAAACGAATTGGAGAGAAATACGCAGATTCGTATCGCCAAACGGAGACCACCAATCGCTAATCTCTCAATCTCCCATCTCATCTTCTCTTGTTCTTGACCGCCCATCGCTGCTCCCCACACGACGATCTCTCAAAGTCTGTTTTTCTTTTCGCCATCTGCAACAAGGTTAAAGTCACGACAGGCCTGCAACTCGACTAACGTCTTATAAGGGTGGAGTCGCCTTCTGAGACGATATAGGCGGATAGAGGAAGGAAACCTGGCCCACGACTCGCGACACAGATAGAGATAGAGCGAGCACAAACGGACGATACACAAAAGCGAAGATACACAAAAGCGACGACACTCACAGCTCGTTATCAGTAAACATTGGTATCAGCTAACACTTGACACTCACTTGGAACACAGACACAAACACTTCAACACTTCAAAAGTCGCCTTTTTTCTCACATCAGTCGCCTCACTTCTTCCTCACCATGTCAGCACAAATGACGCCGCTGGACCAGCTGCTGGCGCTCATTCCCAAGCTGTTTGAGGGCAACGGCAACCTCGCGACCGTCACGTCGTTACTGCCTTCTGGCTTGCTCGAAACGGTGCTCAACTCGCCGTATGGACCTGCTCTCGTCGACATTCTCAACTCCCAGACAGGAAACAGACCCCTCGAGTACTCGGATAGATTGCTGTCCATCATGCCTATCCCGCGATGGGCGTGGACAGGCACGGGAGTGGCCAAGGTGGTCAAAATGGCGCATCAGGTGGTCGGAAACGACCTGCCGGAAAACGTGGTCAACCTCGTCATGACCACGCAGTACAACATCTACGGCAACTTCCCCACCAAGAGCGACATTGCGCCGTCGGCGATTTTCGTCGCGGTCAACGGCATTCTCATGACGGCCCACTTCTTTGTGTTTGCAAAGGGATACATGCGCAACCACCACTTTTGGCCGTCGTTCGGACTCGGCTGGCACTGCATTCTCAACATGCTCGGGTTCGGCATGCGCATCGGCTGGGCAAACAATGTGCTTAACATCCAGCTCGGAATCGCGTCGACAGTCATGATCGTCGTGTCCATCGTCTACGTCAACGCCATGAACCTGCTGCTGGCACACCGAATCCTCACGTTCAGACACCCGGAAACCGGAGACGCCACGTGGTTCGGTTGGGCCATGATCGGCGTGTACCTGGTCATTATCGGAGTCATTGTCATGGCCGTCATTTCTCAGGTGGTCATTTTCCTCTACTTTCTGGACTACGAACACTGGAGACAGGCCACGGGAGCCATGCAGGCGTCGTCCGTGTTTGCCACGCTGGTTGCCATCGGAGGAGTGTTTCTCATTGCTCTGGCATACGCCTTGCCTCGAGGAGCTCTCTCTCTGCACCACGACGACCGACGACGTCTCCCAGCCTCCAACATTGAGTCCTACGGCATGTTCTACTACCCCCCAAAGTACTCACAGGTTCTGCAGTACGAGGCCGACCCTAGTGCCAAGATTGACTCTGGAAAGCTCGCTGCTCGTGTGTTGAACGGACGAGATCTGGGTTCTTCGGCTGCCATCATCATCGTCACTTCGCTGATTCTCACAACCACAGCTGCCATGCGATGTGCCACCTGTTTCCTCGGCGAACGGTGGGCCCTCAAGGTTGCCCCTATCTACTCCAACACGCTGTTCTACATTGGTTTCGGTCTGTTTGAGACGATCGCCAACGTCATCTTCCTCGTGGTCCGAATCGACCTGCGGTTCTACATTCCCGACTGGCCCATCAAGGGCACCGGTCCTCTGACCATCAAGCCCGGAACCATGGAAATCATGACCGACCCGTACAACCAGGGTCCTCCTGGCGGCCATCATCTCGGTCCCGACGAGAAGCATTTCGAAAAGGCGCACTTTGAGGAGGTCCAGCCACCGCAACCGCCCATGCCGACGTACGGAGCCAGCTACGGTCCGATTTCGTACGCCGGACTCTCGCCCGAGGTCCTGGCTGCTGCCAACGCCATGCATACCACTCCTGGAGCGATCCAGCAGACCGAGGACGAGGCCGAGCGAGCTGCCGAGAAGGCTGCGGCTGCTAACCCTCACACGGCCTTCTCTGAGGCCACCAAGCTGCCCGCAGACTCGGAGTTTGTCGACCCCATTCCTCCAATGCCCGAGAAGAAGCTGGAGCACTCGCCTGAGCTGCGAGAGGCCACTCTTCCCCAGCTGGTGAACCTCGGCAGTGCTCCTGGCACTCCTCACAACGGTCTGGCTGCCGCTACCTTCGGAGAGCTTCCCCATACTGCAGCGACGCCCATGTCGATGCCCACAGTCACTCAGACGCCGATGCCGACCTTGCCGGCCATTACGACTGCTCACGAGCCCTCTTTCGCTCAACTTCAGCGAGAACGGCTGGACGCTACCCCCTCGTTGCCCGAGATCTCTTTCCCTCCTACTCCTTACCAGATCCGAGCAGTGACGCCTGCAGCGTTCCCTACACCTATAATTTCGCCTGCTACTCCCCAGCAGTTCCCCGAAGCCCACTTTTCGCGGGTGACGACGCCCATGGAGCGAGGTTTCACTCCTGTGACTCGAGGTTTCACGCCAAAGCAGGATCTCAACGAGCCCACATACGGTGTTCCTTACGCTGAGCGGGTGAGCATTCCTTCGCCTGTTCACGACTACGATCCTCACTACAGCAAGCCCTACGAGGAGCCCAAGGACGAGTTCCGAAACAGCGGCGGTAGTGAGGAGGTGTAGATGGGCGGGACTCATTAAAACATATTTATTGGATCATGATCCACTAACTTTCTTCTTGTACTTTAATTCACTTTTGTTTACTAGTTGTGTAGTAGTGGTAGTAGGTAGTAGTAGGTGGTTAGTTGGTGTACTCATCGCTTGATATTAGGCAAGGTCTACGACAAGTAAATGCATAATCGCAGTGTGGAGATGGTTATCGTTTGAAGATGTAGGAGAGGTTATGAAGGAAGTGGTGAGGGTGTGTGAAGAATTACAGTGTACTTGTACTTGACGATGATTGACTATTTGTACAGTACAGTAAGACTTCTCGTCATACTCGTACACTCGTATATACCGTACTCATACTCTTGTTCACACAACCACAGCTGTTCTCACACTAACCATGACAGGTCTACTGTACGATAAGGATGTGTGGACAAGGACGTCTCTACGTCATGACCGCATTCATAGTTGACATTAGTTGGCAGGCTAACTAGCAGTCTCTAATTCAACCCTATTGATTTAGAACGGCCTAAGAGTGCAACTGGAGCTGTAGTCGGGATTTTGGGCTGTGGAGCACGCTTGTAGCCCGTGTGGGGCGTTTGCGGGGTCGCTAGACCTCGTATGATATCTCAGAGCGCCGTTTGCCCTATGAAACGGCATATTACGGTGTATACAAAAGCCCCAAACTCGGGCGCTTTTCACACCCCTCCCAGACAATGGCATGTTTGTATGCAAACTCTCTTCACATTCCAAATCTCAATCTCACGCTAAAAGAGAGTTGACTGACAGAGGTGAGGGAACAAGAACGAGCAAAGAGATGAGAATGTAAACAGAGAGAGAGGGGTGGTGTATAGTGTGGATTCATCACGTGACGAGGCAGCTGTACTCACAAAAACACCCATCCATAAACACTGACCACAGCTTTCACCACTCACCTAATGTCTCATCTGGGGTACAGGGGTGCGCACTATCCAATCAATCTGACAGAGGAGGACGCTAAGCTGGTGGCAGGCTTGTGTCGGGACTCTAGTTTCTCGGAACACAGACCGAGCCTAAGTCCACGCTAGCCACCTGTCAGTCCATTCCTACTTTAGCGCCGTGGTAAAATTAAACCGGTTCAAACATTGGCAGTCGAGGTTTGGCTGCATTAGTGGATAAAGCTGGAGTGAGAAAAATACTTGTAGTGTGTGTGTTGAGGGTTATCTAGGGTTACTGTTTGGAGGGTTAGCTAGGGCTACAGTATAAGACTAAGTACCACTTGTAGTAGTTTCGTATGAATGGAAAACAAGAACCAGTTCTTCATTCATGACACTTGCTGCCATGGTCTTTGTACTCATGTACGCTAACAGACGGCTAATTTCACGTCAATCTAGAAAGCCTGTAGCACACACTACTGCTCACGTCCAAGCACACTAGTTTAGCCCGGCTTGGACGCTAGGAGACATAATATCGCTACCAAATGCCCCAGCCCGGAGTTTTGCGCAAAAACGTCCGAGCGCCGGGCTAGCAGCACAAGCGACAGTTTGCACAAAGTGGTGGTGTTGAAAAATCAAACAAACGCTGTGTCGGAAGCTGAATCTTTGGAGCCAGTTCCGACATGGGTTTGACACCGGCCCAAAAAGGCGGTTAATGTAAGCCGATGCAATGCACTGCTACGCTGGTGGGGTTTTAATCGCAGCTCTTAGTCCACAGATACTGATGAGCATGTGTGTGTACCCCCAATCTCTCACCATGCTCGCAGGTGCGTACATATCGTCCCGTATACATCTGGCTGACCAAAGATACGGCGGTACCCGAGCACGTTGCCGTATTGAAGACTGTAGCTAGCGGTGCGCAAGCGGCACACAAATGTGGAAGATTTTCCGCTCTACTGTGCAAACTGCGGGTTTATAGCTTGGGCTGACATTTAGCCGACGAACTAGCCTGAGTTAGCGATATCTCCATTTATTTGTGGGCGTGTGGAGGAGAGATTGAGGAGGAGAGGAGGTTTATTGTCAAAATACGATATTAGCGGAGAAAAGTGATAAATAGATCAGGTCTAGAGGACTTTGTGTGTGATCAAAACCATGCACTGAATTGCACCCACTATTCACCCATTTTTCACCCATTTTTCGTCCCTCCAACCCCCACAGTTCGAAATCGCGCATTAACCGACTTTTTTCTTGCTAAATCCACCTCTCACGTGACTTTCCGAGCTCATAACCTATACCTCTAAGCTCCTTCTAGAACCCTCGTATTTTAATATTAAACTCAACCGACGTATTATACGAGTAACCGAGGCGGTGAAGAAAACGACGGAGAGTCGGTATTTTCGCACCGGAAAAGGTCACGTGACTAAAACACACCCACTTTAGCCTCCCCTATAGCTCACGTGACCACCAGCCCCCCCGCTAGCGTATCCGAACTAGTTTAGCCGCATGCTAACGGTTGACTCAACGGCTTTGCAAAATATCGTCACGTGAGCCAAGAAATGGGGTTTACCGTTGTATTTTTTGTCACGTGACGTGTCAGACCGTGTTTCCCAACTCCGACAACTCCGATAGCGGACATGGGCCGTTAGAAGCAGGTCCCTGACTCACTTGTCGGCATGCATGGTGCAACCCTATGAGTCAATAGTACAACTACCGACTTTGCGATCAGGGGTTTTGTGGTAGCCGGAGATACACCATCTAAAGCGATTTTTCACGCTGATTACAACCATCTAGGTCCGGTCTTTCCACCACCTTCAGAACAGCCCCAAAATGCCCCATTTTGTCCCGGCTACTGACGGCCAACTCTAACTTAGCTTTTGAAAAATCCTACTGCACGATACTTAATCAGACCGTTCCCAACCTCTCTCCCCACGCCAAAATGACCCAGCTATCGCCCCTGAAAGCCGACCGACTCGAGATCACGCTCAACAAGAGCCCCAAGCAGTTCGACTCCCCCAAGGACCTTGCTCCCAACTCCTCCACAGACTACATTCTCCAGGTTGACTACACCGATGAGGCTGGATGGTCTGCTCCCAAGATCGAGCCCTTTGGACCTCTCCAGATCGACCCCACCGCTTCTGTGCTGCACTACGCCGTCGAGTGTTTTGAGGGTCTCAAGCTGTACAAGAACAAGGCCGGCAACAAGCTGATTCTGTTCCGACCCGAGCTGAACATGGCTCGTCTCAACGACTCGTGCGAGCGAATCGGACTCCCCCGATTTGACGAGGCTGAGCTGCTCAAGTGCCTGATCGAGTACGTCAAGCTCGAGGGCCGGTTTGTGGCTCCCGGCGGCTTCATCTACCTGCGTCCCACGGCTATTGGAACCAACCCTGGCCTGGGTCTCAAGGCGCCTACTGCCGCCAAGGTCTTTGTCTGTGCTACCATGATGCAGGCCTGGAACGCCGAGCCTCTCAAGCTGTACTGCTCTGATCCCAAGGACGCTGTTCGAGCGTGGCCCGGAGGATTTGGATACGCCAAACTTGGAGCCAACTACGGACCTACTCTCCAGGAGAACTCCAAGGCTGTCAAGGCCGGCTACCACCAGGTGCTGTGGCTCTACGACGAGGACAAGAAGACCGTCACCGAGGCTGGAGGCTCCAACTTCTTTGTGGCCATCAAGAAGAAGGACTCGGACGAGATCGAGCTCATGACCTGTCCTATTTCCACCAAGCTCATTCTGCCCGGTATCTCTCGACGATCTGCCCTCGAGTACCTCGGCGAGAAGCACAAGGGATCGAACGTCACTGTGCACGAGCGGGAGTTCGGTATCGACGAGATTGCCGAGGCTGCCAAGGAGGGACGACTGATTGAGGCTTTCGCTATCGGAACCGCCTTCTTTGTCGCTCCCGTCCAGCTCATCCGAACCCCCGAGGGCGAGCTCATCGACGTGCCTCTGTCCCAGGGCGACTCCGGCGACTTTGCCGCCGACGTCAAGGCCAAGCTCTCGTCCATCATGTACGGCGAGGAGGAGAATGATTGGGCCATTACTATGGATTGCTAGAGTGGGATAATAGAGAATAGAGAAATGTATATATAAGCGAAATGGGGTACAAGTAGAAGCAGGTATAGAGATTAGTCAGTGTAGTTTGTTTGTAGTTTGTTATTGTTGGAAGGCTTCATTGTGAGGAGTCAGGTACTATATGAAGAGTAGAAGAGTGAGGGTATGTTCGAAGTTATTAAGTGAATGAAGAGTTCAAAGAAAGATTCAGTGAAGTACTGAAGAGATGCGGATAAGCCATTTTCATGTTCACCTGGTCATAAGCCTCTGGATTTTCATGTCTTCTTCGTGGAGTGCTCTACATACTCATGGGTTCATAGTGCAATGAGGAAGAAGAAGAAAATGTGAGTGTAAGATGTAGACTGGTCGAGCGAACATGTATTCAATGACTTTATGATGTAGAGGGGTAGATCTGAAAAGTAACTTTGATGTCCGTGTGCAATTTTAGGTACTGTAGTCATGACTCATAAATACTTAGGTATTAATCACACGTATAGAGGAAGAAGGGACAGTGAGTGTGAGAAGTTTCGGGAAGTGAATGAGGAGTTCAGTAAATGGATTAATAGTGCAATTCAATGGACATCAGACTGTCACTTTGATGTCTACTGGTCTATGAGCCTTCAGATACTCGTGTCTTCAACGTAGAGTAAAGAGACTATGGGGGTGAAAAGTCGTAAATTGGTCCAGGGTGAACAGATAGTTTGAAAGGTGGTTTAATTATGCAGACGGATAACTATGAAATATCACTTTGATATATAGATCAGGCCACAGACCTACAGACACTCCGGTTTCTTCCTAACGCGATGACTGAAGAGAAGTCGAGCATGAAAGATTGTGGACGGTCAGAAAATGACCAAACACTTCATAATTTAAAACAGTCAAGCAGTATCATAAGTTTGAGAGCTTCTTCTAATCTCGGTGTGGTCGATATGGACAGGTACTCATGTTTTGTTCAATACACAACGAAGGGCATAGAGTATGAAATATCAAGGAACGAATACCAAGAGAGCAAAATGTTCGACGAATGAAATAATAACGCTATTAAATAAAAATGAGATGCTATCCAGATGTCTGGGCCTGCAATTACCCCTACTGGTTAAGTGAACCTCTGATAGACGTGAAAGGATCCACTTGTCAAATTCCACCGAGCCACGATGTCAGTTGAACGAGTTGATCTGATAGCTTTTAGAGCTGCCAAAATCACATTTGACTATCTTTATTAGCTTAAGTCAGGTCTCTTGGTGGGTATCTCTTTCATTCTTTGTTGGAGCCAAAAGTAAAGAGCTGTTATTACGGTATTTGAAGGTAGCCAGATAGACAAATATGGTATTGAATTATTCTGTAACACAGTAGCTATACGACAAAACTTCTTTCATCTCATTTCATTAACTTCTGGACAAGTTAGGTCATTTCTCTGGAGTTGCCATTTGAACATGGAAACTTTGAGAGTCTCAAACTCCTGCAAAATTTGCCCAAACCTCAAACAAACTACATAAACGTCTTTAAAAAAGTGTCAAAAATATTCCTACCCAGGTCTCATATCTGTAGTGGCAAAAAATTCAAAATTTTCCGATTTCAGAGAGTAGTGGCCACATTTTCCAGAAAAATAAGAAAATCCGCAATAGTTTAGTGGCTAGAATTTCCGCCTGTCAGGTTTACACCAGCACGCGGGGGACCGGAGTTCAATTCTCCGTTGCGGAGATCTTGGTTACGGCCATATCCTGGTGAAAATACGGCTTCCCGTCCGATCAGCCATAGTCAAGCACCAGAGAGCCTAGTTAGTATTGTAGTGGGAGACCATACGAGAATCCTGGGTGCTGTAATCTTTTGCCCCAGTCGCGAAGCGGCTGGGTATATCTTTTTGAATAGAGAGTTCTGTTATTTTTTCTCCTTGTACTATTTATGGCGAATTACTGTAATTGGAAAATACTTAATAACTCAGAAAAATTCAGAAAATACTTGCTATGCAACATGATACTTGAATTACGCGATACGGTTGCTCACATCTGATTTGCACCATACAAATCTCCTCCTCATCCGTCTATTAGTTGTGTTGTTTATGTACTGGCACTCTCTGCTGGTGGCTCTTCCTTGGCCTTGTCCTTCTTCTTGGACTCCTTCTCCCGCGGTTTCTTCAGTCGGTAGCTGTAGTCGTCGCCGTTCTTGGTGATGTATCTGACCCACGGCAACGATCTGTACTTGAGGGTCGGTTCATTCACCTTGAGGTACCGCACCTGCAGGCCTGACATGGCGTAGTAGGGGATCTCAAAGGTCACCTGGACGGGAATCTGGCTCTGGGGAGTGTTATTTAGATGCAGCAACTCCGACAGCGACTCTCCTTCCTCTTCTGTTCTTGAGACGGAAATCTCGGCCTTCATCGAAAACTCCTTTCCTCCTCCCTGGAGCTGTTTGATCTTCCACCGGATGGCGTTTCGTTCGGGCATGTACACTACGGTTCCTGCTGTGGCTCTGAAGCGAGGAGAAGTGGCGTCTGGAGGCACAGGAACAAAGACCTCGACGTCGTTGGCGGTGGACCGTTTTCGGAACTGCGACTTGAGTTTCACCGAGATGAGCAGCCGCGTGTTTCCCTTCTTTTCCACGTCTGTGGTCACCAGAATGAGAGGTCTGTTTCTGGCAGCGTAGTTTCTGACTTTCTGGCCTTCCTCCTCTTCAGCGTGGTCCTCTTCTGCATTCGCCAGGTTCAGTCTGTAGCTCATGAGCTCGAATTTTCCGTCTGGCGGAATAAACGAGATTTGGCGGTCGACGTTGAACTTGGACAGCTCGACGCACTGGTGGAACCTTACGTCTTCCATTTCGACGGTTTTTGAACGCGGCTTTTTGTGCGCAGACGCTCCACTGGCTGCCAGTTTGTGTTCCAACATGGCCTTTTCGTTGAGTCCGAGTCTGAGCTCGGGCATACCTGATAAATACGACGTCACGTTAATTCGTCCCTGGATCTCGTGTCTCACCACTCGGTCGTTCGCATAGAGCAGATTGACGCTTTCAACCACGTCCAAAAACAGCTCGTTCTTCTTGTACTGCAGACCCGTCGGTCGCCACGAGATTTTGGAGGTAGTATGGGTAGCCACGTCGATATCTCCCGAGTTTCCTTCTTCTCCAACTGCAGCGTTAACCAGATCTCCCACAGCTCCCAGAAGACTCTTGTGAGCGTCCACGGTGATGTATTCCTTGAGAATACCCGCGTCGGTGATCTGGGGCACGCCAAAGTCCATCATTTCGTCCAGCAGCTCGTAGATGAGCACAAAGTTGTCCTGGACAGACTCGGCGTGCAATTGCTCGAAATACGACGTCAACACGGTCGCCAGTTGAGATAGAAAGACCAGCGTTTCCATGGAGTTGCAGCTGACCTGTGGGGACACAGCCACAAAGATGACAGACCCGCTTTCCATCCACATGTAGTGGATCCCTCGGTCTTCAATCACCGGAGGCGCGACATTTCCATTCTGCTGAGCAGTCTGAATGAGACCCGGAAGATCGGAAATGCAGCTGAGAGGCACATCGCCGCGGTAGTTGCGGCTCAGCAGCGGCTTGAACGACGGATCCAAGATGAACAAGGCCGAGATCATGGTATGTCGAAGTGTGGAGATGTAGGCCACGTTATGCGAGATTGACATGCATGAAGTTAGATGTGATTATGTAAGAGGGAGAGGGGGGGAACGAAATCAAAAAGAGGGAGGTGGCTGTATGTTTTAAAGAGGCAATTGAATGAATATTCGGCTTTTTCTGTTTTCAAAAAGGCTTTTATCACCCTATTTGAACCACCTATTGTATACTCTCCTTTTTCCAACAAAAGCTAATTAAATATATTTTAAATTATTCACTAAATTTCACCTCATTCGCCTCATTCACCTATCCTCAACTTTCCTCAACAGCTTGTCTGTACAGTTGAATCAACTCGGCCATTCGAAAATCAATGGCCGTCAACTTGTCCAAATAGCCCGTCTGAAGAACAACCTTGGTGGTCGTATAATGGTTCTCAAACCACACATGGTGTCTGAGAGGCTGGGAGATGGCCATCACGTCGGTGATAAACTGCGTGGTCTGCTTGTAATTCTTGAATTTCACGTCCATGCTCAATTTCGTCGCGTTTTCAGGCTCACAGGCTGACCCGTCGGTCTTGGTAGCGTTCCAACTCGTCAGATATGACAGGTACGCCGTCTGATCCGCCGCACTGAGAGGTTTGAAGATCTCGGCCTTGTCATCGCTCAATTGGACGAGTTTGAGCGCTGCCGATCGCGTGAGGAACGAAACGGGGTTCGTAGGGAGAGATTGAGCCGTTAGTTTCAGTGGGTTCATTGTAGGAGTGGTGTGTGAGTGAGTGAGAGTGCAGAAGATGTGAACTTAAGCAAGGAGGGGGGTTTTGGAGCATAGAATGGTAAAAAGTGGAGATATAGGGATATGAACAACACAGTAGATATACCGAGAGCTTGAGGATTACAACAAAGGTATTTTCTTTCAATTTGGAGTACTTTTGGGTCTTCTGATTGAGATCCGGTTTTTCCAGCTCAATTTCGACCACCACGCCTGGAACCGAACTGACGATAAAGGAAAACGGGTGACGTGCAGTTCGATTCCGGGGTGTGTAGAGTATTTGAGATTATTTTTTTTTGTGGGAAAACCAAAAATAGGCCTGATACCGTCTTATTGTGCCAGATGTGTCTATGTCACCAATATCATTTCATTCTTTTGTTCACCACCCTCTGTATTCTAGATGCTTCCACTCACCCCCATGTTTGCTGCTCGGAGCGGAACTTCTTTTTTCTGACCCGAAGGCAACCACCGAAACCACGCGAAACCTTGGGACGCGTGAGTTTCATCTCCAGGAGCCGGCCTACCAGCTCTCTCTCTTCTCTTGCCCTCGACGGAACCCTATCGTTGCGGAAAGCCAACGTTTGCAGTTAAAATAGACGAGAGTTTGGGCTTGTCTATGGGAACAGCTGTCTTGAGTTTAGCCAGGTACGAGAAAGAGAGTGAGTGGGTGAAGGGTTGAGTTCAATGAGCCAATGTGAAGCTATGTGAGCTAAGTCTATAGTGAGGTCAATATCGGTGAATTAGTCGGTGTTATGAAGGTGTAGGTGTAAGTAATTGTAGCTATGGACAATGATTTGGTCAAGTTGAGGCTGGTGTTTAGGCATTCGTCTCAAGCCTCTACTGTGGCTATAGAAGAGAGCAATATGATGTGGCATTTGAATGACAAGCAAGTTACAAGTACAGGCTATGGGCATCAGCTGAGATCCACTGCAAGAATTTCAAGCAACCAGACCATGTTCATTTCCTACATGCCTTGAATGTCGTAATTTACATTGTCAGTCAGATCCCTTCCTCATCACTCGCCCACTCGATCCAGGCGTATTTAGTTTGACTAATGGTGGGACCTGAATCACGCTAATACAAGGTAATTGCTGAAACCATGGTCCGAGCAGGAAGGATATTATTCATTCTGAAACAGAAGGGGATGTGTAACCACAAGTACAGTACCGGTAGGTGCACAGCCCGTGGAATGAGAAGTGAGCAAAACAGACGTCTACAATTGACCAGTCGTTACTGTATCACCTACTTGCACTCTCGGCAGTCGGTGTTAACCCTCACTCTCACTCTCATCTCTAAACTTCGACTCCAGCCGGGATCTGAAGTCAATGTATTTATGGAATCAGGCGGTGTTTGAGCAATGAAGTGATGGGAGAAGTAGGGAGTACAAGAAATGTAATTGAAGTACAGTAGTTGGGCTGAAGGTAAGGAGATCAATTTCTGACAGTTTTTCCACTGCTTTTTCAATTTCTTGCAATCACAGCTCATTTCTTCTACATCGTTCGTATACCTCCCCCCAGCCCTTATGTTTCAGCTGCAGTGCAACATGTGGTTTCGTAATTCAAAGCAAGGAGGCGCTAAGTATGCAAAGATAGAAGGAGGCGGAAGAGTGGGGGTAGAAACACGGACTACTTACGGTCAGGAGAAGAGAATAAACGATATCTTGTTAATTTCGGCCTCGAACTGGTCATTTTAGAAGTCCTCTCATTTCTCACCATCTACTATTACACTCTGGGTTTCGAAACATGGTGTAGCTACTTGGATATTTAGTTCCGCCCTCTGACGTCATGAGATGCATTTAAACGGCTCCAGCCAATTAATAATGTTATTAGGGTTGGAGCCGTGAGTGTGGCAAGACTTCCAGAGACGATGTTTTTTCCCTACAGTACGAGTCTTTGTTCAAGTAGACCAGTTCGGTCTAAGGCAGTCTTGTTAGTCCCCTTTTCCTCATTAGTCCGTTTGGTTTTCAGGCAGTCCAAATTTGAGGTGTTGCTCCTTGAGGCAGGCAAAGTGTGAACTCACCTCGTAGGACCAGGGGTACGTACAATGACGATGCTGAAGATCTGTCTATTGTTTGCACCTTTTCTTTTTATTACGTAACAGCGAATCCCTGTGGATGTACAAGCACCCTCCTCCCTTAAGCCAAGAATGAGGCAACGTCTTTTGTTCTTATTTTTTTTGTTATTTTTTTGTTTTATTTTTTACAAAGGTGAAACAATAGATCTGATATGAAGCAAAGGCGGGCTTGTGCGTCTTTAGCGAGGAGAGATACCGCTCGGAGACGAGAGAAGTCAGCAGCCGGTTCTCAGGCTCCACACGATCGCTTGCTACAACGTCTACAGCCGCACTTGCTCGTAGCTTGGTCTCTTCTGTGTGCAAATTTTGGGTTAAAAAAGTAAAAAGTAATGTTAGCGGGTGGACTTTGAAGGGGTGTGGTGGGTGCTATAGAAGGCAGAAAGAGACATAAGTTTGACAGAATGGAGATCCACGTTTTGGCTACAGAAGGGTACCTCTATCATCCATTTCTGATGGCTGTAACGTCCACAAAACCCCCCTCCCCTCCCAAGGTTTAGGGGTAGCTTGTCACTAATTTTAGACGACGATCTGATCGGAACTAACGCGTGAGAGATGCGAGTTTGAGGTGCAGAGTAGAGGAATAAAGAGGCCTGTAAAAAGAGAGGAGTGACGTGGTAGAGGTGAGGAGGGGGGGTCATTAGTACCGTGCTCAATAGAAAATCATTTCCAGCTACTAGTTTTTTTTACTCCGCATTTGCCCTCAGCTATCAACTTCTTATTTACCACTATAAATGCCGTCTATTATACAATTGCCGAGATACACCCCACGCTTGTTCTCTACTCTAAATTCAAAAGACTAAAAGCAGCCAAGCAGTGTAAGCAGACTTTGAAGAACCACAGCACAGGACAAGAGACTCACTTTCAGGATAAATACACTTGCCTGACCTTCTCCTTCTTCCTCACACACACAACACCATGGACGATCTGGAAAAGGGGCCTGTGGAGCAAGTCCAGCCCATCACCGAGGACGACTACAACGACTCCTCGTCCACACACACAAACCCGCCCCAGCCACCACCTGCCGTGGCGGTCCCTCAGGTCTCACGACAGACCCAGAACCCCTATCAACACCTGGGTCACGACACTAACCTGCACGAGTCTGTGCAGCAGGCCGGAACGCATGCCATTCACGGGTACCCACCACACCCGTACGGTCAGCAACCTACTTCGCCGGCCTCTATTCAGCCTGAAGACGGCTTCCATGTGCATCCCCTGGCACATACTCATCCGCTGGACAATGTGGAGAGCACAAACACATACGCCACAGCCGCCCAGGTGCCTCGTCCGCCGCCTATCGACACGACCATGGCCAACGAGAAGGTCGGCATGATGGCCAACAGTCATCATTCGACGTCGGATGACGAGCCCGAAGAAAACCTGCAGCAGCGAATCGAACGTATGGCTAATGGTACAGAACCCGGAGGCTCCAAGGTGCGACGAACGGCGTCCAAGGGGTCCAAACGAAGAGGCAGCAACTCCAGCAACGCCACGGGGCTGTACAGATCCAAGACAAATGCGTCTGGACGAAGCTACAAGTCGCATCTGGGAGAAGAGACCAGGGCCACGGGAAGACGGCGTTCTAATTCAACGTCTCAAAACCCTGGCTCGGCTATCCCTCCTCCCAGTGCTGTTACCCAGCAACAGTCCATGGACGAGTTCCCCCTGGGTCTGGGTATCACCCGTCACCAGACCAACGCCACCACACATACCACCGGTGAGCGGCCCGAAAACGAAAAGGAGGGCGAGAACGGCGAAAAGCCAAAGGTCTCGCACGTGCTGGAGACCGTGTTTGAGGACTCGGACGCGGATTCCACGGACCTGCCCGAAATCAAGGACGTCATGGGCGATATTCGGGAGGAACACGGCGTCGAAACGACCGACCACTCCCTCAGACCCCAGGACAAGGAGGACAAGCTGGCCACGGGCGTGCGGCGGGGATACCATGCTCTGCAACGGTCTGCAGGAGCCCAGCGACCCACCGAGTTCAAGATCATCGTCAAGGCCCGGGCGTACATCCGGTACCTCATGCAGCTGTCGATTCTCACGCGGTGTTTTGTCTTCTGGCTGCCTCTGGCCATTGTCTTCTTCATTCCCCTGGCTATTGGAGCTTGGGGCCAGCCTGACGCGGAACTCGGCAACGTGCGACTGTCCTGGATCTTCATCTGGGTCGAAATCATGTGGGGTTCTCTGTGGGTGTCCCGTCTGGTCGCCCATATCGTCCCCAACATCTTCCGAGTCATTGCAGGCATCATTTCGCCGACGCTCAAGCGGTTCACCACGATTGTGTGTGCCGTGGAACACGCCATCACCATTGTGCTGTGGGCGTTCTGTTCGTGGATCACCTTCATGCCCGTGACGGAGATGAACAAGCTGGCCAAGCCTTCGGATACTGGCCAGGCCCAGGGCTGGCAGAAGAACTTCTCCAAGGTGCTGGTCTCGTGTCTCATCACGTCAATTGTCTACCTCTGCGAGCGAATCTTCATCCACTTCATTTCCGTGTCGTTCCACAAGACGCAGTTTGCCAACCGAATCAGAGACAACCGGCTGGCCATCTCCGTTCTGGTCAAAATGCTCGACGCTGCTTACATGGTCTTCCCCCAGTTTTGTCCCGAGTTTGAGGAGGAGGATGTGACTCTTGCTGGCGGTCTGCTTTTTGCGACCACCCGAAAGATGGACGACCGACTCAACCGACGAATCCAGCAGGCTGTGCAGAACGAGGGCACCCGACGGTTCTTTGGTGGTCTCAAGAAGGCCAGTAAGTCCATGGGTGAGGCCGCGCGAGAGGTGATTGGTCGAACCGCCGGTACCGCTGCTTCCACAGAGTCCATTGTCATGGAGGCCATGAAGTCGCGGTCCACGGCCCGAATTCTCGGCAAGCGAATCTGGATGTCGCTTGTTCTCGAGGGTCATGATTCGCTGACCGTCCAGGATATCATTGATGTTGTTGGCGAGCACTCTCGAGACGAGTGTGAGGCTGTGTTTGCTGTTCTGGACCAGGACGGTAACGGAGACCTGACTCTGGACGAAATGTCTGCTGCCGTCACCCAGATTTGCCACGAGCGAAAGTCCATCTACAAGTCGCTCAAGGACGTGGACTGTGCGGTTAAGAAGCTGCACCACATTCTCGTTTTTGTCGTGCTGCTCATTTGCGTGATCATCTTTGTGGGTATGCTCTCTCCCTCGGTTGGAGCGGTGCTTGCTACACTTGGTACCACGCTGCTGGCCTTTTCGTTCGTCTTCTCCACCACCTGTCAGGAGATTCTGTCGTCTTGTGTCTTCCTGTTTGTCAAGCATCCCATTGATGTGGGTGACCGAGTCGATATTGCCGACGTGGCCTACCATGTGACCTCTCTGTCGCTTCTGTACTCCACCTTCACTCGAACCGACAACGGCAAGCTGTGTCAGGCGCCCAACTCGCTGCTCAACACTTTGTGGATCGGCAACGTGTCTCGGTCTGGTCTTCAGTCTGATCCCCAGACTCTCATCCTCGGTCTTCCCGAAACGTCCACCGAGGATATCGAGGAGCTGCACCGACGAATCGACCAGTTTGCGCTCGACAACCCCAAGGACTACAAGCCCAAGCCGTGGTTCCAGGTGTCGGGTTTCACGGACCTGGACCGAATCTCCGTCACCATCAACATCACCCACCGGTCCAACTTTGCCGACATCCCCCTCTGGGGTTACCGACGAACCAAGTTCCTCAAGTTTGTCGCCCAGTGTGTCCAGGAGATTCCTCTGTACGTTCCCCGACGAGAGGACAACTACTCGGACCCTGCCAACTCCATGTACCTCAGTTCGCTGCCTCCTGGCATCCCCGGTCTGCTGCAGAGCCGAAACGACCAGAACAAGTCTCCCAGTGGCGACACCTTCACCGAGCTGTCTTCCGACGGCCGAAAGGACCGAACCATGTCCAAGAACTCCACGCGGTCCACGCGGTCCAGCCGATCCTCTCGATCTAGAGACAGAGACATCCACGGCGTGGCTCCCACGTGGCGAAACCGAATCCGACCTGGTCTTCGAGTCATTGACGAGGACGAGGACGATGACTATGCTGTGGAGAGCGACTCTTCGGACGACAACGAGCACACTCTCGAGGAGAAGAACAACACTCATGCCACCGGCGCGCAGTCGCAGACGCAGACGCAGGTGCAGAACAGATTCAAAAACTAGCTGGCCCAGCCAGCGCCATTCATCTAGTCTGGGGTGTCCATCTGTACCCCAGCTAGCTTATATATATTAGCATACACATTTAGAATAGACGGAAGAGTGGTTGTAGTCGGTAGAAGAAGAGTGTACAATTCTGCAAGTATCGTATTGTAGTTTATGGCTCCCACCTTTAGGGCTGGTTGGGTGCATATGGAAGTATAGAGTGTGAAAGGAGATGACAGATAGTGGATGAGACAATCGATAAAACCGCTTGAAAATACAACCATTGGAATCTCTGATGCTCGTTATACATGTTCTGCAATTTTTATTTCTTTTCTCCTGTTTTTCCCCCACATTTCTACCACCTCCTCTCTCACCTAACCCCAACTCTAACACACGAAACTCATTTACGCGTCTTGAAAAACACGTCCTGAAAAAATAGGGCTTGACTTGATCAACACCACACACACACTTTTTACAATGGGAATCAAAGGTCTGAACAAACTGTTGATGGAGCACTGTCCCGCGGCTCTGCGGTCGTCCGAGATCAAGAACTTTGGAGGCCGGAAAGTCGCCATTGACGCCTCCATGTCTCTCTACCAGTTTGTCATTGCCGTGAGACAGGCTGACGGTCAACAGCTGACCAACGAGAACGGAGAAACCACGTCGCATCTCATGGGCATGTTCTACCGAACGCTGCGGATGGTCGACAACGGAATCAAGCCTGTATATGTGTTTGACGGCAAGCCTCCTGTTCTCAAGAGTGGAGAGCTGGCTAAACGAAAGGAACGTCGAGATGAAGCTCTCAAGAAGATTGAGGAGCTCAAACAGCAGGTGGAAGATGGCGAGGAAGGTGATGATACCACCAAGGAGGCCCAGGAGGACGTTACCCGGTTCGAAAAGCGAACTGTGCGAGTCACTCCTGAACAAAACGCAGAGGCCAAGAAACTGCTCACTCTCATGGGCATTCCTGTCGTTGAGGCTCCCTGTGAAGCTGAGGCGCAGTGTGCCAAGCTGGCCGAGGCCGGAAAGGTGTATGCTGCTGCTTCGGAAGATATGGACACTCTGTGTTTCGGCTCTCCTGTGCTGTTGAGACATCTGACCTTTTCCGAGGCCAAAAAGATGCCCATTTCGGAGATCAACTTTGCCAAGATTCTCGAGGGACTCGAAATGACCCACGCTCAGTTCATTGATCTCTGTATTCTGCTTGGTTGTGATTACGCAGACACCATCAAGGGAGTGGGACCTCAAACCGCTCTTAAGCTCATGAAGGAACACGGAAGCTTGGAGAAGATTGTGGAGCATATCGAAAACAACCCCTCGGGCAAGCTCAAGGTGCCCGCCAACTGGCCTTACCAGGAGGTTCGAGCTCTTTTGCAGGCACCTGACGTGCTTGACTCCAGCAATTGTGAGATCAAGTGGAACAACCCCGATGTCGAGGGACTGGTGGACTTTCTGGTCAAGGATAAGGGCTTTTCCGAGGACCGAGTGCGAGCAGGAGCTGCTCGACTCATGAAACAGGTCAAGGTGAAGCCCCAGGCTCGTCTGGACGGATTCTTCAAGGTCATGCCCAAGGAGGGAGCTGAGAAGCGAAAGGCAGACGATAAGAAGACCAAGGGAAAGAAGCCTGCCGCTAAGAAGGCCAAGAAGTAGGAAAAGGGAGCAGATAGCACAGACATAGTATTTAATGCATTTTAAAGAGAACGTGTACTTACTGTAAGAGGGAGGTAGTATATGAACATCAGCAGGAGTGAAGAGACAAACAGTTCTATAAGAAAGAGAGTAAACAAGATAAGAGACAGTTCCATAAGAAGACAAGAAAGCTACGAAGAGGACCACCCATTAGTAAGCATAATCTAACTCAGTTTCATGATTCACCTTACTTCTATGACCCCAAACTGACTTCACCGAGGAAGATATACTTTGGCCCTGCGTCAAAAGTTTCAACGAGAATGAAGAGTCCATCATGATGTAAAAACGACATCAAGGAGTATATAAAAAGAGATTCATGACCACAACAGGCAAAAAGAATGGACGACACCGGAATCGAACCGGGGACCTCGCGCATGCTAAGCGCATGTGATAACCAACTACACCAGACGCCCTGAGATGAAGGATGGGTGGGAGTCTGCATAGTGGATGTGAAAAGTGTGAAAATTGGCCGGCGTTTTTTGGCCGATGTAGGGCACGCAGAAGGAAACTGATTATATAATAAGATAGAGCAAGATTGGGGCTTTCATCTGAGCTATTTAGATCAGCTATAGGACGTCCCGACGCTGTTCTATAGTGCTGTTAAGTTGGGATCTATTACAGTTATCCAGCTTCAGCTATAGGTGCTGTGTGGACACTTTAAACGGCTGATCTGTTACCTATGAAGACGTGAAAGTCATTCATCTACAGCCTGGTACACTTCTATTCCGTTCTCCACCCTTAATACTCTAGATTAATGTATTACTGAGCTATAAAAGCAATGCAAATAAATATATGCGTGGCGGCTACTTGCCGACATTCTGCTTGCAGGATGCAAAACTCTGGAGAGCCTTGAGGAAGACCCCGTAGGTGACGGCGTCGTTGTCGGGCTGGTGGTAGATCTCTGTGAGTCGGATCTGCCACGGCGGGAAGCCCTGCAGATCGAGCTGGGGCCCAAACACAATCAGCAGCTCAGGCTCGGTGACCACCAGCATGTTCATCTGCTCGTCAATCACGTCCACGGTGATGTCTCTGGGCTTGAGTTTCTTGGCAATGGCGAGTTCGGACAGCGTCTTGGTGAGCTCGACCAGACACTCTCGTCCGTCCTCCTCGGACAGCAGGTGGATGGTGAGGTCATGCTTGGAGGAAGAGGTCTTTCTGTTGACGACCTTGCCGTTGGCCTCTGCTGTGGGGTGGGCGGCTCCCGAGTGGGGCACGTCGATTTTGATGGAGGGCATTTCCGCGCCGTAGTATGATCTCATGCCCTCCTCCACGAGCTTGTACACGTCCTTGATGTTGTAGGACTTGAGGCACCCCGTGCGTTCGTACACAGACAGCTGTTTGATTTCGCCGGTTCCGCAGCACCAGGCTGCAATTTCCGAGATCTGGGCAACGAGGCCCTCCACTCCTCCTCCCTCCTCTGAGCCGTCCTGCAGGTCGACGATGACAGCCAGGTGGTTGGGCAGCTTGGAGAGGTCAGCCACGTCATGGGCAATGAGCTGCGGAGTCCGGTTGTGGTGGTACGAGATAGCGAGCCCGCGGATCTTGATTCTGTGGGCCACGTACTGCACAAAGTGGACGAGCGAGTAGGCGAGATGGAAGACCAGCAGCACCGTGTGGAGCACGTGGAAGCAGATGAAGGACCACGGGTCGTGCGGCATGAACTTGGGGTTGGCCGACGAGGGGTACAGCATCTGGTTGAGGCGGGTGAACATGGCGGACGTGACACTCGCAGTGTGTGGTGGGAGGTGTAAGTGTACAAACAAGGTTGATCAGAAATCTCAAAAGTATGCCCAACGGATTAAGGTGAAGAGTAGTAAGGAGAGAGGTGGTGGATGGTTATTAATAGTCAAGAGATATGGATGGAAAATGAACATCCATGGTCATTACTGAGAGTTTGTTGTTTGCAAAACGATCTGCTTTTTTATATATATTATCACCATCTGTACCAGTCCACCTCATCCCTGCTCATACATCCCCTGTCTCACTAATGCACTTACGACTGAGTGAATGACAGAAGATGATGAGAGCATGTGACAGAGAGATAGCGAAGAGAGTAGGTGGCTATCTGATAGACAGTGTATTTCGATTAGTCATACACTGGGTCATGTTCTTCATATGTTGAGGTGCTAATGTGAGGATTTATGAAGCTAAGTGGTTGTCTGGTTGAAGTACTATTTTTCGTCGTATCAAGGCAGAATGCATCACTTTCAGAGTGTGCCTTTTTCACTGGGATTATTTTCTCAAAATGAAAGCCAAGTTTTCTCAGTGACAATGAAAACAGAAGACAATGAGGTGCATTGCTTACAGATTGCAGTGTGAATTAGGATGATGATAATTGGTTGAAAAACCTGTAAATGTGAGCATGATCAAAGATGAATGACTTTAAGTGTCGTCAGTTATCGTCTCATATTGAGCTCATTTTTACACTCATGTCTCTTCATCACTTCTCTCATCTGTTTCCTCACCTCCTTCTCATGAGGTTGTTTCATCCCAACATATCCACATGGTGAGGCTGACTTCTCACAACACCGTAAGATGATACCTCACAATGATACCATGAGGCTGAAACTGTGTGGCAGGGATGTACGTAGGTGAAGATGGATATATATAAATACATGATACCACAAACACCACCAATACCACCTTCACCATGCAACAAAGATACAACCCCATCTACCACGACTACACTCTAGTCGAAGAACGTCCTCAGGTCAATGCTGAAGTGACAATCGTTCCGTTTGACGATCTGCAAGTCATCAGTAACACCTCTCCTCCCTGTGATATCTGGAAAAACTGCACTTTGGAGTACAAGATGACAATTCGAGGTTTTGATGGTGGTCTTATGGAACACTCAGGAAAACTACATACCAACTTCATGCCTGGAATGTCCACAGCTCTGTGTATGACTTCAAATCTCGAGTTTGAACCCCAGATGACTCCTGAGGATGTCCAAAGGTATACTCTTGCAGCTCTAGTTCGTGATCAGCCGGAAGAAGAGAAAGAAGTTGTGTCTGATACTGAAGAGAGGGCTCGTCAGTCCATGGCTATATACGAGCAGTACAAGGGTCGAATGGACGAGCTGTGGCGTGATATGCCTGAGATTATGAAGGTGGGCAAGAGACAGGAGGGCAATGATTCAAACGGGAATACTCCTTGTGGAGACAGATCTCACTGTGAAGCTTGTCTTGAAGAGAGTCATTTTTCGAGAGGAGACTCTCGAAACAGATCTGAAGTAATACCTCAGGTTTCTTCAGACTCTCGAAACATATCTGAAGTAATACCTCAGGTTTCTCCATACCCTCATGCTTCCTCCCAAGAAACCCCTTGTGATGGTAACACTTCTTCGAGAATCAGCTCTTCCAAATTCAGCCCCTCTTCTGACGATAGTACTGGTCACCTTTGTAAATCTTCTGATGACTCCAGTGAATCTTCAAACTCTTCCAGTAGCAGTATTGACTCTTCTTCCATTGAGGATATTAACGCTACCAGTACTCCTCTTCAGTCTGACAACTCTGACTCGGAAGAAAAGGGCTCTGAATCTTCTGAATCTTCTGACTCCTCAGACTCCTCGGACTCCTCAGAATCTGACAGTTCACCCGACTCACCTAGCTACCACTCATGCGAGCTTGCATCTGAAAGCTCCACTCTCAGTAGAACAGAACTGCTCAAAAGAAGACACCTATGGAGAAGATCGAACATTGCCCAGTTCCACATCTGCTCTTATTGTCCTCGAAAGAGTTTCAAGAGTCTGGCAAAGTACGCCAAACATCTCGACACTCAGCATGATACAAACGAACACAAGTGCAACTACAAATCCTGTGCACGATCAATTGTGGGGTTCAGAACTGCCACAGAACACGCTCAACATGTCAACAGTACCCACAGAAACCACAATAGGCTATTCGAACTGAAGTACAAGCTGTGGTGTATGAGGAGACGGAGGAGTACTGCAGATCCCGTTCCTGTCCATGTACATGTCCATGACAACAGAATCAGGAGTGACAGGATTAGGGTGTGATGGATAGTTCCGATGAATTTGTTGTGATTTAATAGAAATAATTACGTAAATGCATTAAATAATCAATTTACCATAGTACACGAAAAAAATGGGGGAAAAAGTTGTACAGGTAATTTCTTCTGCTCTCCACCCACCGCCAAGCCCTCTATACAGCTCCACATCGCATGATCGTCCTCACCGCTCCTTCTGTCAACTACATAGCCCGATCCAAGTTGAGTATGCATACGTGAGTCTCTAAGAGGGAGGAGTAAGGAGAGACGTTTGCCACCAGATCTATTTTTGGACATCGTCGGTTTGGTATAATGGGAATTTGCTTACTGTTATTTTTCTCGATTTTCTCAATATTTTTCTTGACATTATCATGATTAATTCATGACTCCCAACTCCACCCATAACACCCAACATCACCCCTTAATTTACTCTTCCTCACAACCACCCCAGTAAACCAATCCTGTCAGAGAAAAAGCTGATGACAGGTATAACACTTGCCAGATTGATCACGCGGCTGTTTCACGTAACGAACTTGACGTGACTGTGAAGAGGGCACTGAGATGATTCCAAGACGATACAATGATATCACAGACAATATACTCATAACCAAAGATACCAGATAAGAGATACCAATGAAGATACCAAAATCCAAGATACAAGAGGATTTCCCCCTTTCAGCACCAAAAGCGACAACCTTTAATAATCACACTTACCCGTCTACAGCCCGTCTACAACCCCTCTTGACATGACGATCATTCCGAATAGGAAGTCCTAAAGCCTCCTCACAGTCACGATAGACGATTTTAATGCCCCTCAACAACCCCCTCAGTCTATATAAACCCCTACTCCCCCTCCCTCAATCCCCACGCTCTATCAGCTTCTCAATCTCCTTTATCTTCTTTCAGCTTCTACCATGAAATTCTCTACTGCCACCCTTCTTGTTGCCGCCACCCTTGGCCTGGCCGCCCCTGCTCCCCAGCAGGACGCCTCCAACAGCGACTTCATCTACCAGCTGCAGGCCGCTGTCCAGAACAACCAGTTCAACCAGCAGCTCTTCACCGACGGCACCAACATTTACTACGGTCCCCAGACCCAGAATGTTGCTGCCAACGGTCAGCCTCTCGTCGCCATCAACGTCTACATTGACAACAACGGCGCTCTGCAGTCGACCGACAACCAGAACCGGTACGTTTCTGTTGGAGACGGCAACCGAATGCAGCTGACGGACCGACAGCGAGGCCGATGGAACGTCGAGAACAACCGAAACAGCAACGACGACGTGCAGCTGCGGTTCAACAACGACCAGAAGCTGCTGGCCTGCCCCGTGCAGACCTCTGGCCGATGGAACGACCGGTCTCGATCCAACGACCGATCGCGAAACAAGCGAGAGGACAAGGAGTCTGCCGCTGCTCGAGGCGACTGGAACAACAACGACTGGAACAACCGAAACGACCAGGTGTTCCAGGTCTACGTCAACAACGCTCCCTGTGACAACCCCGTCGAGCTGTCTCTCAACGGCCAGAAGCGAGGCCGACGAAACAGCCGAAAGAACCGACACAACTCGCGAGAGGTGTCTGGTGAGACCGCCGAGGCCACGATTGTGCTGCGAGTCAACGGCGTGACCCGCCAGAACGCCATGTACTCGCCCGTCTTCAACCAGGACGGCCGAATGTACACGCAGATGCAGCGGGACAACCACCAGTTTGGCAACCTCAACGGCAACTCCATGTTCCGACTGTCGCAGGACGGCCAGATCATCGACATGCGAACCCAGCAGGTGGCCCAGCTCGGCCAGAACCAGCAGCTCGCCATGACCAACGACCAGAACATGGGCCTCATGTTCACCATTGACGTCAACGGCAACCTGCAGTACAACGGCAACCAGTTCCTGGCCTGTGACGCCGGCAACAACGGTCTCTACGAGGTGCGACCCGCTGGTGCCGAGGGAGCCGCCGCCTCTTGTAACAACGCCCAGGCCATTGTTATCCAGATCGAGCAGCAGCAGCAGCAGCAGCAGTAAGTTGTTCGCTAGTTGAGCAGTGCAAGTAGTGGTTTTCAATACAGTTTCCATTATTAGAGAGAACAGTAGTATTAACAGGTAGTACTAGTATTATCAACAGACAATTGGTACCAATTGGTTTACTGAAAGTACTGTAATGGGCCAAGTTCTGTCTTCAATATTTGATATGAGCTTGATTGACTTAAGTAATAGGTCAAGTGCAGACCCTACTATCAGAGGTGAACTATAAGATGACGGTAGACCCTTAACTAGTACTTGAAGTCGTACCAAGCATCTCTCATGTTCGCCATGGTAACCGAAACCTGCACTATCACCATATGCCTTCGGGACTAACTGTTTTCAATGACCCTAACTCACCACCTACCAAGCCCTGAAAATTCACTCCATCAGGTATCTCTTAGTACTCTGACTCGTGCCCAGACTCACACTACACTAGCTTCATCACGAGATCTGCCCAACACGGCACTCGATAGCTCGGACATATTGATCTAATGTCGTCTCCTCTGTGTTCCGCTTAGATCTTTTTACGAGGTCAAATTGTGGGCAGTCAGGGTGTCAGAGTGTCAGTGTCAGGGGGGTTTCTATAGGGCCTAGGTGTCGGAAGTGCGATGCAGGTGTCGGAAGTGCGATGCAGGTGTCGGAAGTGCGATAAAGGTGTCGGATATTTGATAAGTTCCGAGTGAACATGAGACTTGAATGTCTTGTTAACGGTGAAACCTGAATGTCTAGTACCGGTTCTTCCACACAATCTCGTAGACACTGTTTCAGTCCAATCAGAGAGGCAAGTTTACGACCATTGACCATTGGGGGTACACTTCGTTCATCTTCATCATCATTAGATAAGACATCCCATCATCCTGTTTGTTCTCTTAGTCCGAACGGTCTGCTCTATCTGCCTCGAGGCGTCCAATGTTCGCTGCATGTGCACAAACAACTTTGCTTCCTTCCGTCGCGGCCCAGGTCCTCAGACAAGCCAAGTCCGCTCCTTTAGCCTTCTTTACCGGGTGGGGAACCGGTAATCAGCATTAGGTGGAGGAAGTTAGTGGTTATGACTTTGAGACCCCGTACGAATGAACGTGGAATCGCTTTCTGTACAACAGGTATGTACAGTACTCCACATCTTATCGCAGCTCTATCAGGCACCTCCACCAGGCACACTACCACCCACTCTGCTATCATAGCAACTCTGTGGGACATACGATTTGCGGCAAGATTAGATGTCAGACCTCATAAGCGTTTTGTCGCCTGGTAGCCTGCGTGTATCCGCCATTGGGTTTCTGGGGAACTCTGTGGCTTACCACAACTTCGTGGCGGGGTATTCCGACCTTGTTTTCACATGTCAGAGGGAGTAGCTAGTGAAGTGGAATTCGGAGACTTGCTTTGGTGTGGACATGACAATACTTGGCAATACTCGTACTTGCACACTTACAATCTGTGGCTTTTTTGCAAACACCCGTATCATGGCTCTCTCTGAGTGTAGGTTGAGTCTATAAGCACTCCTGGGTATCTCCTATCTCAACCTCAATGATCGGCGTCCGACCCGTAACACTTTCCGATACAAACGTCCGATAGTCAGACCCCTACCCTTAGCTGCCCACTGCAACCCAACAAGCAGTGTGCTACTGGGCTAGTTTAGTAGCTGGACCAGGGTGGGCTCAAGAGGCAAGTACAGGCCGTGTTTTTGAGACACGGGGATACGTCACTGCCAAACCGTTGCCGCCCTGTATATCTGTGGATCATGTGTCTTAGATGGAGATCCCGTGTGTGCGTTGCACGGCTATCATTGGTCTCTCGTACTCTGAACTTTGACGTCCAAGGTTGGTATCGCAGTTGGAGAAAGGCAAACCATCAAAACAATTCAAAAGCTACCGAAGCTATAGTCTAGTTCTAGTGGTCGTGTGAGAAATGAATGGGGTCATACTTACCATCCAAGTATGAGCCGTTACCACTGTTACCATAGCTACCACCAGTTATCTGATTTCCCCTCATATATCTCCACACACTGCTTGGCATGTTTGGACATTTATTTCCAAAGCTGACGTTGATTGTCTCAGATCTGCATCGCTCAGGCAATACCGTGCAGGTCTCGCATGACTATAACTGTATCCGTGAGGTTGAAATGACTTGGAACTGAGTACAGTAGCTTGAGGAATTCGCTTTTTTCTCCGATTTTTGACTGTTTTGAAAGTTCACGTCGGCCTGCAAAATGCCACCTACAGTAGCGCCGTTTTATGCCCCCCGAAAGGCACCATTTAGGACCAGACCACACCCCAGATGGTAGAGCGAACCTTGTTGTACAAAGATGATGCTAGTCAAGTGGGGAGTCGATGAGAGAATAACCCGTGGAAGTGTTCCGATTGCACCTGGTTTCTCGACTCTCTCAGGTTTCATTTCAGCTTTTGAGCGTTTCTAACCGTCAAAGTGAGTACCCTTCAGCTATATCTGCCTACCACCCGCTAACTCAGATGTCGGATCATCCAAGTTCTCCGGGAACTCAGGTTCCAGGGAGTTCGATTCCGGAAGGCTTCTTGCCGTCTCAGTCGGACTCTCAAGTCGGCCACTCGATTCCGGGTTCTAATGCTCTGGACGAGGAGATCTCAGAGTACCAGTCGAACCAAGCACCGAGAGAACCTGCTCCTACAGCTTTCTACGATAACAGAGGAGTTAGACATGAGCATAGAGGCATGTCTGAGGAGATGAAGAAGGAGTTGAAACGTCAGGAGCGTCTTCAGCAGGAACTGTTGCAGAGGAAACAGCTGGAACTGAGACAACAGGAGGCGCTCAGACAACACCAGATGCTGCTTCTCCAGCAACAGCAACAGGAGCAGCTGGTTCGTCAGCAGAAACAGCAGCAGCAGGAGGAGCTGGCAAGACAGCAGCAACAGCAGCAGCTGTACCAGTACTACCAGTTGCAACTTCAGCAGCAGCAGCAACAGTATGTCAATCAGCAGCTTCAGTTGGAACAGCAGAGACAGGAACAGATCAGACAGCAGCAGTTGGCTCAATACTATGCTTCTCAGGCAGTTCAGACTCACCATAATGCCGCTGTTCAAACCAATAGTCAAGCATCGGTTTCTGAAATGCTGGTGCCTCCAATGACCTGGCAGAGTGCTCAGACTCCGTCCTACGGACCTGCTGACGACTACAGAGGCGACAGTGGAGGAAACAAACGCCACAGTCATGCTCGAAAAAGCGAGATACCTATCACCACCATCATTCAGCATCCTTTTGAGCACTACCGTTCTCAAGACAAGACTCCATTGGAGTACTCCACTACCCCTTCTGGTCCGTCAGATAGTGACGAGGATTTTGGAGATTTGACAGAGTCGGAGATTGAAGTTCTGAAACGCCAAATCACCACGGAAAAGGTGAATGTCAACTTTTTTTCTCTGTTCAGGTACGCGACGAAATTCGATATTTTCATTCTCATCATTGGAATGATCACAGCAGCAGCAGCTGGTGTTTGCATGCCTCTTTTCACCGTTATTTTCGGTCAGATGACGAATGAGTTTCTGGCATTTATCGTGTTCCACTCTTCAGCAGATAGATTTCAGCACCAAATCAACCACTATGCTCTGTACTTTGTCTACATTGCCGTGGCAACATTTTGTCTGACTTCAGTCAAGACGTATATCACTGTTGAAAGAGGAGAGAGATTGAGTGCGAGAATTCGAGAGAACTACCTGAAAGCCATCATGAGACAGAATATCGGATACTTTGATAAATTGGGAGCTGGAGAAGTCACCAATAGAATCACCACAGACACCAATCTCATCCAGGAAGGAATTTCTGAAAAACTGGGTCTTATCGTCTCTGCTGTGTCTTCCTTCATCACTTCTCTCGTCATTGGGTTCATCAAATCAGCCAAACTAACTGGAATCATGATCTCCACAGTCGTAGCTCTCGTTCTAGCTATGGGTATCTGCTCCACCTTCCTCGTCAGGTACGTGAGATGGGCTATTGAAGACGACAGTGAGTGTTCCTCTATCGCAGAAGAGTGTTTTGCATCAATCACAAATATTGTCGCTTTTGGAATGCAAATGAAGATGGACAAACGGTACGAAAAGCCTCTGAACTCAAGTCTCAAAAACTACCTTCTCAAAGCTCGTGTTCTAGGAGCCATGGTAGGTATCCTATGGTGTATCACCTATTGCATGTACGCCCTGGCTCTCTGGGAGGGTTCTCGGCTCATCAACAAGGGAGAAACGAGTATTGGACATGTCATCACGGTTCTCATGGCTCTGATGATTGGTGCTTTCCAGCTGGGAGGTGTGGCTCCTAATATGGAGTCTCTGGGATCTGCTGTCGGTGCTGGAAAAAAAATCTTTGAGACTATCGATCGAGTTCCCGATATCGATTCTCACAGTGGAGGAGAAAAGATTCCCAACCTTCGGGGCTCCATTTCGCTGAAAAACGTGCATTTCAGATACCCTTCCAGACCGACAGTGCCTATTTTGCGCGAGTTCAACCTGGACATTCCTTCTGGAGCTACAGTTGCCTTGGTTGGAGCTTCAGGATCGGGAAAGTCGACGATTATTGCACTTTTGGAGCGTTTCTACCAACCTCTAGGAGGTTCAATCACGGTAGATGGAGTGGATATTCTGTCTCTTGACGTCAAATGGCTTCGTCAACAGATGAGTTTGGTTTCTCAAGAACCCACTCTGTTCAACTGTACCATTTTTGAAAACATTGCCCATGGACTGATTGGTACAGAGTACGAGAATGCCGAGAAGGATGTCAAAATGAAGCTTGTTCAGGATGCTTGTGAGCAGGCAAACTGTTCAGAATTCATCAGTACCCTCACTGACGGTCTGGAGACTCAGGTGGGTGAAAAGGGATACCTTCTTTCTGGAGGACAGAAGCAGCGAGTGGCTATTGCTCGAGCTATCATTTCCAACCCTCCTATTCTGCTTCTCGATGAAGCTACCTCTGCCTTGGATACTCGAAGTGAGAAGCTCGTTCAGCAGGCTCTGGATAAAGCAGCCAAGAACCGAACGACTATCGTCATTGCCCATCGTCTGAGCACCATCAAAAACGCAGACAAGATTGTGGTCATGTCTAAGGGTGAGATCCTCGAGCAGGGATCTCATGACGAGCTCATTGCAGCTAGAGGGACCTACTACGGACTTGTGGGTGCTCAGAGGATTGAAGATGGAGGGACAGAGACGTCTACGACTTCAGAGAAGGGATACTACTGGGAAAACGGTTCAGGATCAGATTTCGACGTGGGAAGTCAGGTGACTGAGAAAAAGGCTGCTCCTTTAAACACTTGGGGTATGATCAAACTTCTTGCTCGTTTCAACAAGAACGAACGGCTTCCTTTACTGCTTGGTTCAGGCTTTGCTGTCATTTGTGGAGCTGGATACCCCTCTTTGGCTCTTCTTTACGGCTCAGTGATGCAGTCGTTCATGGTCGATCCTCTGGCTTACAAACACATGCTCCATGAGATTGACAAGTTTTCGGGTTTCTTCTTCATGGTAGGCATGGTCCAGCTGGGGTCTTACTTCATGCAAGTGTACTATCTCGGTGTGGCTTCTGAGACTCTAGTGAGGAACTTGAAAAGGACCATCTTCTCTCACCTGTTGAACCAGGACTTGCGGTTTTTTGATACCACCACCACTGGTCAGTTGACTTCTGCTTTGTCCAAAGACACTCAGAACGTTCAGGGACTCGGAGGAGCTACTTTTGGTCAGATTTTGTCGTCTGTCGTCACTGTGATCATCTCAGTCATCCTGTCATGCTGTTACACCTGGAAACTTGGTCTCGTCTGTTCAGCCTGTATTCCTCTCATTCTCTCGTCGGGTTTCTTCAGATTCTACATTCTGACCCAACTCAACCAGAGAGGACGGAAGGTGTACGAGTCTTCAGCAGGGTACGCTTGTGAGGCTACAAACAATATCCAGACGGTTATGGCACTCACACGAGAAGACGACGTGCTCAACTACTACTCTTCCAAGGTCAACAATGTCGTCTACCACTCGGCAAAAAGTAATGCGATCAGTAGCATGTTGTTTGGAGCTTCTCAGACCCTGATTATTCTCATCAACGCCTTGGGTTTCTGGTATGGGTCTACTCTGATTCGAAAACTGGAAATCGACATCAACCAGTTCTTTGTGGCCTTTGTGACTGTCGTTTTTGGAGTTCAATCTGCTGGTTCAATCTTCTCCTTCACTCCAGATATGGGCAAGGCTAAGGTAGCTACCCAGAACATCCACGAGATTCTCAAAATTGAGCCTGAAATCGGAGGAGATAAAGAGTCAGGACTTGAGTTGGATCCTGAAAAAGTTGTTGGCAACATTGCCTTTGATAACGTCAGATTCAGGTACCCTGAACGACCCAAGATTCCTGTTCTTCAGGGTCTCAGTCTGTCTATTCCTGCTGGCTCATATGTGGCTCTTGTGGGCTCTTCAGGATGTGGAAAATCAACCACAATTTCTCTCATCGAACGGTTCTACGACGCTCTCCAAGGTAGTATCACTATCGACGGTATTGACATTCGAGATATCAATCTCAAGTCGTACCGTTCTCTCATCTCTCTCGTCCAACAGGAACCCATTCTGTTCACGGGAACTATTCGAGAAAATATTCTTCTGGGAGCCGAAGGAGAAGTGGACGAGGCAACATTGCATTCGGCAGCTAGCCAGGCCAATATCCACAACTTTGTCATGTCTCTACCTGACGGATACGACACGTTTTGTGGTAACAAAGGCACTCTGCTTTCAGGAGGACAGAAACAGAGAATCGCCATTGCTAGAGCTCTCATCAGAGACCCCAAGATTCTACTCCTAGACGAAGCCACGTCTGCGCTAGACTCTGAATCTGAAAAGGTCGTCCAACAGGCTCTGGATGCCGCTGCTCAGGGAAGAACTACCATTGCAGTGGCCCACAGACTGTCGACCATTCAGAACGCAGACTGTATCTACGTGCTGGAAGACGGAAAGGTGCTGGAACAGGGAACTCATTCGCATCTGATGGCAAAGAGGGGACGGTACTATGAGCTGGTGAAACTGCAGGCTCTGGAGGGTTGAAGAGGGTAAGGTATATATGGCACATACTAATTAATGATTTATGTTTAGTTGAGTTTAGTTGGGGTGGGTGGTTGTAGTTAAGTTTGTAGTTAGGCTAGGATAAAAATTATAGATGGGTATAAAAGCACTTGTAGTATTCGAATGGGAGAACCAAATATACCAGTATATTGCCTTTGTCGAGGAGAGTACTCCTGAACTGTTATCTTGGCTCTGGAGTTAATATTCACAAAATATTAATTAGTCAGCAAGTGTTTTTGTGTCACTGAATTTGAGGATGTTCACAGGAGGGCGGGTTTTTGAGTGAAAAAAGACATTTGGAGTGTTTTATAGATTCAAACCTGATTTGCAATGTATTTATTATCACTATGGGTTAACCATGTTGATTTCTTTTTGAGAATAGGGGTTCATCCATTGGACCGAAAATTATCACTATTGCACTCGACAAATTAATCTATAAATCGCTATAGGTTCAGTCGATCATATCACTTTAATCAGTGTCCTTCAACAAGAACTCCTTCTTATCACACCTCTTACTATCACACCACTTGTCCATAACCTCATTATCTATATTATACACGTATTACTCTTTGGATCCATTTTCTTCCGTCTTCTCCTCCGTCTTGGCGTCTCCGTTGGTCTCCTTCTTCTCTCTCTCTCCGTTGTAGCTCAGCACAGCGACTCCCTCGGCGTGTTTAGTCTGAGGGAAGAAGTCGAAGCCTCGGATCGACTCGACCTTGTATTCGGGGCACTTTTTCAGCAGGTACGCCACGTCTCGGGCCTGGGTATGCACGTTGCACGAGACGTAGACCAGTCGCTGGGGTCTGAAGTTGACCAGCTGGTCGATGAAGGCCTCGTCGGTGCCCTTTCGGGGAGGATCGATGATCATGCAAGTCTGGGCAGGGTCACAGTCGAGATCCTTGAAGATGTTCTCTGCTTTTCCAGTCAGGAACACGGCGTTGTCAATCTTGTTGAGCTCGGCGTTCTTTCGAGCAAACTTGACGCTTTCGTCTGAAATCTCCACACCATACACCTTCTCGACGGCCTGCGAACAGGTGATGGAAAAAAGTCCAGATCCACAGTAGGCGTCGACCAGGAAACGAGGAGGCTTGCCGCCGTCGAGGAGAATGTTTTCTCGAACGTATGCAGTGACAGCGGGTAAGATGGAGTTGTTGTTCTGGAAGAACTCGCCGGCAGTGAAATCGAACCGGTAGTTGTCAATGTACTCAGACACAATGGCTCTAGGGTCGGTGACACAGGTTTTTTCGAACGAGCCGTCGTCCTTCTTGACGGTATTTTCTCGCAGAAGATAGGTCTTGCCTCGTTTGGCGGTCTTGTAGTGGAGTTTCACGTCTTCTCGAGACTCCTTGAGACCCTCTCTGACGACAGGAGTACCAATAGGACAGTCCTCAATGTCCAGAACCTTGGGAACAGTCTTCATGTTGAAACCATAGGGAGGAGGAGATGCAAGCCACTCGGGCGATTTGGTCTTGGGAACGTCATAATGAGGAGTTAGCTTGGTTCGGTAGCCCATGGTCTCAGGAGACGGGAAAGTGGGTCCAACTTCAGGCAACACAGCGTCCTCAGTGTGACAAAAGTACTTGAAGGCGTTGACGACCACGTTGCGCTTCTGGTTGAGCTGCTTCTCGTAGTCCATAAACTGGTACTGGCAGCCTGAACACTCGCCAAAGTACTTGCAGCTGGTGAGAGCGTCGTCTCTGAGATCACCCTTGCTGATCACCTCCACGACCTCCGACTGGTAAAAGTACATGTTCTTTTTGTACACCCGGACCTTGACTTTGTCGCCAGGCAGCGCAAACGGCACCACCAGCACCCGTTTGCTTCCGTCTTCTCGTTCTTCAATGGCGATTCCGTCTCCATCGGCTCCCAGACCGGAAATGGTCACTTCCACCTCGTATTTCACGTGAATGAGCTCCTTCTCGGGCCGATCCGGAGCCGCCTCGGTGCTCCGCTCCTCCCGACGAATCTTCTTCATCATGGCAGGGCTAATCATGGTGTTTTTGACCTGATCCAGGGTAGTGGGAGGGGTGGATGCAGCCAAAACCCGCTTGATGTCGTTCAAAAGCACCGAATCCGAGGCCATGGGGTCCCGCAGGGTGTCGGCAATGTCCAGCACTGCATTCTTTCGGGCTCGCTTGAGCGACTTGTGACTTTGGGTGGCCATAGTGCGTACAAATCGGAGCATATATCGAGAACGGCGATTTCGCTTCAAAAAAAAATATATCCCAAATCGCCAACTTTAATCTTTTTCGTCGTATTACTGAAATTTGAAAATTGGGAGAAAAGTGATTGGCCAAAGGAGGGGCAGATACAAAGGTATTGTAGGGGGTGTGGGAAGGTGAGAAGAGTTTAGAATGACTATTTGAGTGGTTCTGAGACGATTGGAAGTGTTCCTGAAGAGATAGTTCTATTATTGGGGCAGTTAGGGGGTGTAGTTTGAGACGTGTTGTGTTAAGTAAAAGGTATTAAAGTGTTTGATCTTACTTGAGGCTATACTTGGGATGATGAGAGACTCAAAACAGCAACTGGAGTGTAACTATGGGGTCAAAAATGGTAATGAAACATGTGAGTGGCAAAAACAATCGTTCCTTTTGCTTTTTACCCACTCTGACTCACCAGAAATGAAACTCGTCAAAACGCTTAGTCATCAAAGTTAGTCATACAAGATAAACATACGGCTTCAAAGATAACAAGTCATACAAGATAAGAGAGATATTATCAGCCTCGTATGATCCATTGAGTCACCACAATGGCATCAACTGACTCACTGTATAATTACACTCAATTGAGCCTCATCATACAAGGAGTGAGACATAGATTGGGATAGAATGGGGCAATTAGTCATACCAACAATAATACAGCACTGAAATGAGCAGTTCAAACTCGTAAACGACTCATCGTAGCTCTACCCGTCTTTTGTCCGTGACCTACCTCTTCGACACCTTGTACAAGTACAATGCCAAAGTAATGAATCACCGCACGCAAACTTTTAGTGCCGTTTCTTTCTCTGTGAAAGATGTGAGCACGCTCGTAGTGCCCAGGAAGCGAAGTGTTACAGGGGCAGAATTAAAATCGTGCTACGTTATTCTTCCAGGTTTAGAGAGGCGGACGTCCGTGGGATTCCAGACGCCAGTCAACAAGCCTGGTTGTTACTTGAAGAAAAAGAAAAAGATGCAGTGGTGTGAAATTTTATACTGGCTGCACTGCAAACCCAAACCCAAACCTAACTTTTCATCCTCCCAAAGTAACGTTTTTTTCAGAGTCATAGATCACCCTACCTGTGGATCTCGGTTTAGTACACCATTTTCAAAACCGCGCTTATAAAAAGATTGGCATTTCCCCGGCTCGGACTTGCACACCCCCGAATCTTGCGATACATGAGTGACACTACACAGCCCCCTGCTGCTGCTCCTGCTGCTGCTGCTGCCTCTGGAGAGGCCAAGCCCAAGACCCCTAAGCAGCTGGAGAACGAGCGAAAGAAGGCCGAGAAGCTGGCCAAGTTCAACGCCAAACAGGCGGCTAAGAAGGACGCTCCCAAGAAGGACGCTGCTCCCAAGAAGGCCAAGAAGGAGGTCGAGCCTGTTCCCGAGTTTGTCGACAAGACCGTCAAGGGCGAGAAGAAGATTCTCGTGTCTCTGGACGATCCTGCTCTCAAGTCGTACAACCCCGCCACTGTCGAGTCGTCGTGGTACGAGTGGTGGGAGAAGCAGGGCTACTTTGAGCCCGAGCTCAAGGAGGACGGATCTCCCAAGGACAAGGGTCTTTACGTCATCCCTATCCCCCCTCCCAACGTTACTGGAGCTCTCCATATTGGACACGGTCTCACCGTTGCTCTTCAGGACGGTCTGATCCGATTCCACCGAATGAAGGGCAAGACCGTTCTGTACGTGCCTGGCTTTGACCACGCCGGAATCTCGACCCAGTCGGTCGTCGAGAAGATGCTGTGGGCCAAGGAAAAGAAGACCCGCCACGATCTCGGCCGAGAAAAGTTCACCGATCTGGTCTGGGAGTGGAAGGAGGACTACCACGTGCGAATCAAGAACCAGCTCAAGAAGCTCGGCGCCTCCTACGACTGGTCTCGAGAGGCCTTCACCCTGGATCAGCCCCGAACCAAGGCCGTCAACGAGGCCTTTTGCCGACTGCACGAGGAAGGCGTCATCTACCGAGCCTCGCGTCTGGTCAACTGGTGTGTTGCTCTCAACACCACCCTGTCCAACCTCGAGGTTGAGAACAAGGAGATTGAGGGATTCACCAAGATGAACGTTCCTGGCTATGATGAACCTGTCGAGTTTGGAGTGCTCACCCACTTTTCCTACAAGGTGACTGGCTCTGACGAGAAGCTGACTGTTGCCACCACTCGAGTCGAGACCATGTTTGGCGACACCGGTGTTGCTGTCCACCCTGATGACAAGCGATACGCCCATCTGCACGGCAAGACTGTCGACCATCCCTTCCTGGACCGAACCATCCCCATCGTCACCGACTCTGAGGCTGTTGACATGGAGTTTGGAACTGGTGCCGTCAAGATCACTCCTGCCCACGATCCCAACGATTACCTGACCGGAAAGCGACAGAACCTCGAGTTCATCAACATCTTCAACGACAACGGTACTCTCAACGAGGCCTGTGGCGACTTTGCTGGTCTCAAGCGTTTCGACGCCCGAAAGCAGGTCATTGAGAAGCTCAAGGAGGTTGGCCTGTTTGAGAACCAGACCGCCAACCCCATGTCTGTCCCTACTTGTGCCAAGTCTGGAGACGTCATTGAGCCTCTCCTCAAGCCCCAGTGGTGGGTTCGAAACAAGGAGCAGGCCGATGTCGCCATGGAGGCTGTGCGGGACGGCCGAATCACCATCACCCCCAAGACCTCCGAGTCCGAGTACTTCCAGTGGCTGGGCAACATCCAGGACTGGTGCATCTCGCGGCAGCTGTGGTGGGGCCACCGGGCTCCCGTCTACTTTGTCAACCTCGAGTCTGAGCCCGAGCAGGACAAGGAGGACGGCAAGTGGTGGATTGCCGGCCGAACCGAGGACGAGGCTCGAGAAAAGGCCGCTGCCAAGTTTGGAACCGACAAGTTCACCCTGGAGCAGGACGAGGACGTGCTCGACACCTGGTTCTCCTCCGGTCTGTGGCCCTTCTCTCTTCTCGGATGGCCCGACAAGACCAAGGACATGGAGACCTTCTACCCCATGACCATGCTGGAGACCGGCTGGGACATTCTCTTCTTCTGGGTCGCCCGAATGATCATGCTGGGTATGAAGCTCACTGGAGATATCCCCTTCCGAGAGGTCTTCACCCACTCCCTTGTTCGAGACGCCCAGGGCCGAAAGATGTCCAAGTCGCTCGGCAACGTCATCGACCCTCTGGACGTCATTGCCGGTATCCCTCTCAAGGACCTGCACGCCAAGCTGCACCAGGGCAACCTGGATCCTCGAGAGGTCAAGAAGGCCGAGGACGGACAGACCATGTCGTTCCCCAACGGTATTCCCGAGTGTGGAACCGACGCCATGCGATTTGCTCTCTGTGCCTACACCACCGGAGGCCGAGACATCAACCTGGACATCAACCGAGTCGAGGGCTACCGAAAGTTCTGCAACAAGATGTACAACGCCACCAAGTTTGCTCTCATGCGTCTGGGCGACGACTACGTGCCTCCTGCCACCGATGCTCCCGGCAAGGACCTCTCTCTCGTTGAGAAGTGGATTCTGCACAAGTACACCCACGCTGCCAAGACCGCCGACGAGGCTCTGCAGCACAACAACTTCATGGACTCCACCACGGCCGTCTACAACTTCTGGCTGTACGAGCTGTGTGACGTGTACATTGAGAACTCCAAGTTCCTGATTCTCAACGGCACTCCCGAGCAGCAGAAGTCTGCCCGAGACACCCTCTACACCTGTCTGGAGGGCGCCATCAAGATGATGCATCCCTTCATGCCCTACCTGACCGAGGAGCTGTGGCAGCGACTTCCTCGACGAGTCGGCGACAAGACCGAGACCATCATGCGAGCCTCGTACCCCGAGTTCAACGCTGCCTTTGACAACGCCGAGGCCGAGAAGGGCTACGATCTGGTTCTCGACATTGTCAAGGCCTCGCGATCGCTGCTGGCCCAGTACGGCATTCTCAAGGACTCGCAGATCATTGTCCAGGGCTCCGAGGCCGTGTCCAAGACCGTTGCCGAGCAGACCGAGTCGATTCTGTCGCTGGTCAAGGCCGCCAACAAGGTCCAGTCCATCTCCTCCAACGACTCTGCTCCCGATGGATGTGTTGTCTCTGTCGTCAACCCCGAGTGCTCCGTCTACATCCTGGTCAAGGGTCTGGTTGACCTCGACGCCGAGATCAAGAAGGCCCACACCAAGATTGAGAAGTGCGAGAAGTCCAAGGCGTCCCTGGAGAAGCAGATGGCCGTCAAGGACTACGAGACCAAGGTGCGAGCTGATGTCCAGGAGTCCAACACCAAGCGATTCGAGGCGCTGACCGCCGAAATCGAGGGTCTCAACCAGATGGTCGAGGACTTCAAGAAGCTGTCCGCTTAAGGTGTCCTGTAGTAAAATTGTTAGTCTCTACTGAATGTATTATTGTATTGAGAGAAGGTGTAGAAGACTGTGTAGAGAGTGTAGAAAAGAGAGTGTAGAAAAGAGAGTGTAGAAAAGAGAGTAGAAGTAGACAGTTGTAGAAGTGAAGAAATTGAACTAACTGAAGAAAATGAAGGGAATGAAGGAAATGAAGACAGTCTGAAAGGAGACAGCGACATGACTGCTTCGTGGTATGTAAAGACAGTGCAAGATAATGATCGTGTGCAAGAAGGTAGAGTGACCACAAGTAATTAGATTAGATTGTGTTATACAGTATGAGTACAGTAGACTCTAAAAGTGGCATGAAAGGAGAAAAGGGCTGTATCAACTTAAACATACCTTGAGACAGTCTTCAGCATATGTACTGAAAAAGCTGACTTGAACACATGACTGTCTTGAGCATAATAACAGCGGAACATGACAACTGTGAAAGGGTTCATAATACAAGTACAATAGATCATACTGATAGTATAGCATGATATTCTGCAAATAGCTATTTGTTACAGTCATCCATTATTTTTAGACGTATAATCTCACCTATTAGACATCGTCTACCTTGTCTTGTTCTTAATATCTACACCTACAAACAACTACAAACAGTTCTACCTATATCACCACTACTCTCCTCTGGTCTATACAATGATAAATTACATGCTCCTAACCTCTTCTAACCTCTCCTTCCTCCTACTCCTGTCCAGCGTCGATTCTCAGACCCTCTTTCACACCCTCTTCAACCCGCTGTCTCATTTCCAGCGCCACCTCTTCACATGCACGGGCAGCCGTTTCCAGCACCTCGAACAGCTGGTCCTCGGAGAACTCGCCCTCGCTTTCGCACATGAGCAGACCCGTGGCCTTGTTGTTTTCGACAAAGTACGAGACCGCATGCGTGGACGTCGACTGGGTCACCTGTTTTCGAGTGGGATGCAAAATGAGCTTGTCGTCGACAATGGCGATCGCGACGGCCGTAAACAGACCCGTCATGGGCGTTCTACTGTCAATCAGAGCCAGACAAACGGCATTTAGGCATGCTGCCAGTTTCAGCACATTGTATCCACTTCCTTCACCTTGCTCAAGAATCTGAACCACAATTTGCAGCAGCATTCGAGGATACAGGTTGCGCACCACCGTGGCCGCCAACACGCTGTAAATTCGGTCTTTAACAAGCGTTTCCTTGGTAGTAGCCTGTCCAATAGCAGGCCGAATCACCAGCTCAACTTGAGCAAGTGTAGGCTCGTCTGTTCGTCTTCGAGTCTCGATAGGACCGGCAACCGAGCAAATCACGCTCGCTCCTTGGTCCCATTTCGCAGATCCGTCCACATTGTTCAAAATGTTCATCTTGTGTGTCAAATAGTGGTGATCAGGCGGAACTCACCGTCAAGATTATGAAATATTTCTTGCATACAAACTTTATCGGGGAGGATTACTAAGCTGCCTGGAGGAGAGAATACGGACAGTGGAGATATGTCACGTGACTAAAAGAAGAGAGAGGTGATGTGGGTAAAAACTGAATCTAGAGCAGAATGAACTGGTCACGTGACTTGGTTCTTTGGTTGGGGTCTATGAAGGTATGCTTTAGAGAAGCTCTACTATGGTGACAGTGATAGGAGTATGAATTGTGAAAATGAAGAGCTTATAGACTGAAAAGCTGATCTTGTGACCTTTTATTTCTTTTGAAAAGTCTTTTAGAGGTACAGCTCTACTAATGACTGACTTATGATCTTTCTCCAACCCACCTTGCCACAAGAAGCTGTCAAGTAATAGCTTAAGTAGATTCAGTAAGGTCAACAAAATTGAGGCTGAGAGAATATGACTATGCTGCTCTCAAGAGAAGAATAGATCACGTGATCCCATTCCTACAGAGATTACCTAATCACCCCAAACGCTTTCAAACCATTTCCCGTGTCCCTCCTCCCTCTACCCTGACTAACCCTGGTTTTCGATTGGAGCAAGGGCTGGATGTCTCCCAACTGGAATAGGCTCGTATTATTATGAGAGGGATGAGGTCAGTGTGGGGAGGAGGTGGACGAAATCGTGTAAAGTGAAAATAAACAAAAAAGAAAAAGACCAAAATGATCACGTGACTTCCACCATTTCAACTATACCACTCTTGTTACTCCATCTGCCTTTTCTCTCACACTCACCTCTCTTGTACGATATTGTACTTGCACCGTCTTTTTGTTTTAGTTTTTCCGGCAACTTTATTTTAGCTTGATGCATGTCCAAACTTCAGCCAACTGAATAATTTACACCAGAGCGAGCGAAAGAAAAGAGACTCACTCTTTCAAACTCTCTCCCACACTCCCACCATGTCCAACCACCTCTCCAGCGACTCGGATATCTCGTCCACGGAGTCCATGCTTTGTGGCGGCATAGCAGGCATGGTGTCTCGTTTTTGCATTGCTCCTCTGGACGTGGTCAAGATCAGATTGCAGCTGCAAAAAGACGGTAGTCGGTATTATCGCGGTATCTTCCACACGATGCGGCAGATTGTGCGCGACGAGGGCGTCACCGCGTTGTGGAAGGGCAACATCCCGGCAGAACTGCTCTATGTCTTCTATGGAGCCACGCAGTTTGTCACCTATCACCATGTCAACCAGGTGATCAATGCGTACAATGAGACTGCCGAAAAATGGAAGATTTCTCCCGGCGCACAGTCCTTCATTGCCGGAGCTACCGCAGGTGCAGGAGCTACGATCGCCACGTATCCCTTTGATCTGTTCAGAACGCTGTTTGCAGCCCAGGGAGCAAAAAACTGCAACGTCAAAAACTACACGTCGCTGTTCCAGACGTTCAAGCTCATCTACAAGACGGAGGGTCCGCTGGGCTTTTTCCGAGGCGTGTCCTCTAGTATCATCTCAATTGCCCCGTATATGGGTCTGTTTTTTGCATCTTATGGGCGTGTCAAGGACTCCCTAGATGCGTTTGCAAACAAACACCACGACACTCTCGTGGCCTACAACTTGCCCACAAAGGGCTGGCAGGAAGCTACGGCTGGTCTGTGTGCCGGAACAGCCTCAAAAGCTCTCGTTTTCCCCCTAGATACCATCAGAAAACGGCTGCAGACACAGGGACGCATGGAAGTGTCGTACAAAGAGCTGGCCAACAAGCCTGGCGTGCAACGGCTGCTGGACTCGTACAACCCGTTTGTCATGGCCCGCAGGATCATCGTTGCCGAGGGCTTCAGAGGGCTCTACAAGGGCTTTCTGGTGTCTCTCATCAAAAGCGCTCCCACCAGCGCAATCACCATGTACACGTTTGAAAAGTCGCTGAGCATTCTACGGTGGTGGAAGGCCCAGGGCAAGTCGCTGGAGGCGTGATTCGCATTATTTATTAGCATACACAGTAATTCATGAAACAGAGAGTTGTAGGCACTTTAACTCAGATGACTCAAACAACCATGCCGATCAAAAAGTAAACATGAGTCATTTTTTGCCGGTGGAAGATGAGACACTGAGTCATTTTCTCTTTTGAGACGGTGAAATGAGACATTCAGCGTGTTCGAGTCGTGAATGGCAAAAGACGTTGACTTTTTTCACCGTTCAGCATTACACTCTTCAGCCTTACGTCTTTATTGAGTTGTACATCTGAAGTGTCTTGTCTTTATCTTTCAGCGACTTAACCGTATGGATTTTGGATGGTTTACTTTTTTCAACGGAAGATAGCTATACGTGATTGCAGTAAGTGTACATTCTTATCTCTATTGGTGATTACGTAATTCACATAGTTCCCCATATTCTGCACTGTGTCTCCTATTATTCAGTCTATACCATTACCATCTACTCTATATGCATTAAAAAGACCATCCCTCCATGTACTGGCCTTCTCCAAAGACCTTGAACTTGTCGAACTCCACGGCAGGCACGTTTCGGATGTTCTTGCCCATCTCCTGGTCGATCAGCGACTCGTACGAGTGGTCCAGAAAGTCCTCCATGTTGTACTGGGGCTTTCGGAACGGCTCGGAGATGATTTTGGCCAGTTTGGAGATGTTGGGGTGATAATGAGACTGCACCGTCTCCAGCTCCCACAGCGACGACTCCAGGGCGTTTGTCTTGAGCGGGTCGGTCTCTTCAGCGTCAAAGGGGTCCTCGTACTCGCCATCCACGTGTCTCTGGAGCAGAGTCATGCATGCTGGGTGTCTCTTGAGCTGGTTGTAGACAAAGGGGTAGAGTGTGACTACAGCAGCTGGAGGAGCAGTAAGGGCCAGTCGCGAGCATCGTTTGATGAAAGAAGCCACAATGGCACCTGCCAGATGCGAGGAGCTCAGGAAAATGTCCAGCAGGCGGAAAAACCGCGATCGGTAAGATGCATAGAGAACCTGCTCGTCCAGCAGAGCGTACAGCTTGGAGTAAAAGTCGGGGTACTCGAGGTTCTGTTTCTGCATGAGCAAAAAGAGACCGTTGAGCGCCAGAAGCGCAACTCCGCCTCCCATGTTGTACGACTGGGTAAGAAAGTCCATGGTGGTATGAGGCTGGTTCAAAAAGGGGATGATCTTCTGATGCATGACGGTCAGCACGGTCTTGTACTGGTCGTTGGTCTGGGGAAGACCCAGGATTCGCAGCCAGCCGGTCTGGAACGCCAGCGTCTGTGTGTCATGATGCAAAATCGCGTCCTTCTTGGAAGTGGGCTTTTTCGTCCAGAACGACGTGATGTCTTCGTTGGATTTGGGGAAGGCAGCGGCGTCGGCGTGCAGGAAGAGCTCCTGGATCCGAATCGACAGCTTCTTCTGGTCCACAGAGTCGGGAATGTTGGTGAGTCGGAACAGCTTGCCAGACTCGTTGTAGACATGGAATCGGATATCGTCGTACTTGTCAAGATACTCGGACACAAAGTGCGACAGAGTGGACAGATTCACGTCGACAGAAGACGTGGCAATAGCCCAAACAATGTCTCCAAGAAGTCTGGTCGGGAACCAAGACACGCCCTCGGCACTCCAGCACTTGTTCTCAATCTTGACGAGTCGCATGAGAATCTCCAGAGCCATAAGTCGGCTGTTGGCGCTCTTGGATCCGTTCAGCATCTTCAAAACATGCTTCTTGTACGTCTCGTACTTGGGAGAAATCCACTCGGCAACAGCCTTCTTGTTCAAATCAGGCACCTTGGTCTTCTGGTCCTTCTTCTTGGGCTCCAGCACGTGATCCGGGTTCAACAGCAAGTCCTCCTTGGCCATGTGACGGAAAACATTGTATAGACTGTTGAGAGCAGCTGTGTGAACCTCCTCATCGGAAGACTTGAGCAGAGGCATGAGCTCGGCCAACTTGTTGTAATTGGTGGTCGATTTGGTGATTTCAGCTCCAAGGGCAGAAATCTCCTCGGGCGTCATCTGCACGGTGGTAGACTTCACCTTCTTGACCTTCTTGGGCACTTCGGCAGCACTTCGTTTCGACATTTCGGGGTTGTGCTTGACGATGGTGGTTTCCAAATTTCACTATGCACATTTTTTTGAGCTCCCAGCATGAGGTATGCACAAGAAGTGGAGGCTGAAAGGGGTAATAAAAGAACCCTAACCTTGCTTAGTAAGGGGGGAGGTGGACTTTTTTTAATGTGGAGGAGGTGAGCTGAATTCAAGTGGTCAGAAGAGATATTTTAGTATTTCTCATGTAGCAGAACAGCTGTTCGACTGTATACTATCTTCCAATGAATAGTTGAGGTGTTGTTCTGTTCTTGGTAGCTCTCTGTAGAGTGTGTGGAGATGAAGCACTGTGAGGCCCAAAGAAAGAAGAATGTTTGTTGCTGTTAGTAATCATGGTCATATCATGTTGACTCGACAATGTTATTGTTATTCAGTCTGCCAGTAGAAGATTTGATAATCAAGATCATTCTCTCACACAATATAGACCTTTCACTTAGAACGGATGCTAAGATGAGCAAATATCTCAAGTTGACAAAACAGCAATTCATGTGCAGTTGTTAGATGACTGATGATTGAATAGCCTCATTTTCAGTCCATCAATTCATATGTTTGCCACATCTCTGAGCATGTTCTATAATGAGCTTCACACCATCCCATACTTATTTTTATAATTAGTGTGGAGAAGCTCACAAGATAGCAATCAATCCACAGGACATTAAGTAGGTGTTCAGAGCAATTAATACGTCTAGGTCGTCTCTATGTGTGTAGGGGTACTTTCACAATGCACCCATAACCCCATTTCAAGGCAGTATCTCTGAATATGGAGTATGTCCAACCATGAGACTCCTCTCTATTTCCTCACCAATTCTCCCTCAATTTCTTAGTCCATTAGTTACCCCCCAGATTTCCGACTCGCTTCCCATTTAAAGTTTTACACCCGAACAAGTCCCGATTTTCTGTCTTTTCCTCCCAACGCAGCTCCCCTACCCTAACCCTGGAGTCCATGCCTCGGGCCGGCCGGGTAACCCGTCCTTCGCTCCCATTGGCCCAATCCTCCAAAATTTGGGTGTCAAAACCTGCCAGCATAGGATTGCACAACACCACATCACGGTTCTACTTTTTTGTGTACCCATACAGCACTAAACATGAGTCTCAGAATTGCTGCTCGACTGGGTGAGTATCGAGTGCGATAGGCGAGGAGGACGCCCGACGGCCGAATTTGCAAATTGATTGCTTTTCTGGCGGTGACACTTTCTTCGTGACATCTTTACTAACATCTTTAGCTGCTCGACCCGCTGCCATGCCCTTTGCCCGGGTTGGTGCTCTGTCTGCGTGAGTATTAATTGGAGGAGGCGAATTGTTCTGACCGCAATTGTTTACGTGGCAGTTCAATTGAGATGAGATGGGTGATAGGTGGAGGAGACACGACAAAAGAGAGAGCATAGACGAGGGAATATGACACGACAAAAGCGACAATGCAATGGAAGCGACACAATCGACGACGCGGGAAAGGTGATATGCGACACACCAGAAGGAATGGTCAATTGATCGAGTGTGTTCATCAGAAGTAGACGTGACACGACTTGACAACTGGAACTACAAAGTCACGTACACCAACGACATGAACTCAACACTGTCATTCTCATCGACACTGTCATTCTCATCGACACTGTCGCCCCCATCAACATCTCAATCAACTCCTTATCTTCATTATTTCATTCTTTTACTAACCCAGCCGACACTACTCCAACCAGGTTGACCCCAAGGCCAAGGCCACCTCCATCCTGGACTCCATCCCCGGCAACAACGTTCTGTCCAAGACCGGTGTGCTTGCCACCGGTGTGCTCGGCTCCGTCTACGCCATCTCCAACGAGCTGTACATTGTCAACGATGAGTCCATTGTTCTCGGTGTCTTTGCTGCCTTCGTTGTGGTTGTCGCCAAGCTCGGAGGCCCCGCCTACACCTCTTGGGCCGACGGATACATTGACAACATGCGAAACATCCTCAACACCACCCGAGACAAGCACACCGACGCCGTCAAGGAGCGAATCGGTGACGTTTCCAAGCTCAAGGACGTTGTCCAGACCACCAAGGACCTGTTTGCCGTGTCCAAGGACACCGTCAAGCTCGAGGCCGAGGTCTTTGAGACCAAGCAGCAGGTGACCCTGGCCGCCGAGGCCAAGTCCGTGCTCGACTCCTGGGTCCGATACGAGAACTCTGTCCGACAGCGAGAGCAGAAGCTGCTTGCCGAGACCGTCATCTCCAAGATCGAGAAGGATCTCAAGGACCCCAAGTTCCAGCAGCAGATTCTCAAGCAGTCCGTCGAGGACATTGAGAAGCTCTTTGCTAAGGCTTAATTTATAGCATAGAATGACTATACGATGAATGAAAGGTGCACAAAGCACAGATATTAATCGAACATGTAGACGAGGGATAGAAAATGTGTTAAGAGAAGGGATGATCTTGAGATGGCTTTCGATGGCATATGAGGATAGGGAGTTGTAGTTGGCTCTATGAGTAAGATGAGTAGGAGTACAAGTGTCAGATCAAGAGACTCAATGGCTTCTCAAATGAGCAATGATAGAGCTACAACTGGTCAAATTACGTCACTGAGTCAGCTGAGTCACTTGTAGTTGAGATATATGCTCCAAAAATTCCTCTATGATCTCAATCGCTTTTGACAGTCTTCGGAAGTCTGAGAGGTCAAGACTGAACATGTCAGAACTGTAGAAAAGGTGGAGTATGAAAATTTGTACAAGATACGTAAAATTTAGTACGGTAAAGGCCCACGTGACTAAATGTGGTCACCTGGTACCTCCTATGGTCATTTGTATATCTCTACATCCGCTAAATACCACCTTCTCCACCCTCCTCTCCTCCCTCTATTCTTCATCTTCCAAACCCTAGACCGGGTAACTAGCATCTAAAATTTGCAACTCTATTTCCACGGTATATATTGCGGGTTGCACCCACTTGTTAGACCTTAATGACCTTCCACGTTTTAAACGTTTATGATGAAAAATATGCGTGCTAGCTGATTTGCCCCCTCCTCGGAGGTAGTCCTTGACCGGACGGCGGCATCTTATGTTGATAGCGTTTGGCGCACTTACCTTGTTTTAACAAACGCGGTAGTACTTTCTGATCCTTATAACGTGGACCTTGGTCTATCCGTAGTGTATTTAGATGTGTGGATACTTGGCTGTAGTTGACTCTTGTTATGATACTTGACTTTTTAGTTGAGTGTATGATGCTGTTGAACTATGGGTTGAAGTGTGTCAAGTAAGTCTTCTGAAGCCTTGATCTGACCCATAAGAGGAGGTGGATCATGGTGTGGATTATGGCTGAAGTCTTGATTCAACCCATAGGCCTCTTGATCTCGTTCAAGGGCTCACTTTTGAACAGGCTGTCTCTCTAACGTCTCTGAGCATGTCTCTTGCTTGTATGTTGTCTAGACTCATGTCCTTCTAGCCGCCAAAAGTGAGAGCATCTATGAACACCTTATAGCCAGATTCGTAAGTTGAAGATGCCTACAACACCCTTTTGAGTGGTTTGAGGAAGTCTACTTATACTGCAAAAGAGATGGTCTTTCAACAGTTAGGACTGTCTGACATACTGATGCCTGATGTCTTATCTACCTACCTGTACCAGATGAGTGAGATGGCAGCTCCTTATGTCGACATCGTGGAACGTGAGTTCCGACAACTGGATTGATCTACCAGTACTGTACTGAAAACAGCAGTTTTACCCTATATCTTCACTTAACAGAAGCAGTGCTTGAATCACTGCTCTTACAGCATAAACTTGATCTTCCATGTTAATTACAGTAAGATCAGATCTATAGCTTAAACAAGTAGATAATCAATGTAAGAGCTCATTCAACAGAGCTCAATACAACTACCGTGATTTGATCAATTGACTTGTATGCTCTGTCTCTCAAGTAGATGACTTTCACCGTCATATCTTGATCTCTCGTCTACAACTCGTGATTCACCCCCCACATTCGTCTAATGACACAATGTCTGTATTTATATTTGTCTAATTACTTGAGCTTGGCGTTCTTCTCCTCCACGTCTCGCTCGGCCAGCGACACGGCGGCCTGGTACATCTGGATCACGTTGATGACCTGCTTGAGCGCGCACCAGGGGGCGGTCACGGCGCCCATGAACACGACCCAGGTGACGAGGTGGCCGTTGACGGTGAACCAGGGGTTCTCGTAGGCAAAGTCGAACGACCACAGGTAGAGAGCCACAAAAAAGAGCTCGTTGGCGGCACAGATGCCAAACAGCACCGTGGTGTTGGTGTAATACAGCTTGAGCAGCTGCGACTTCTCGCCGACCTTCTTGTGGGACGAAGAGCCGCTGGTCAGCGTGGCGTACATGTGCATGTAGTGGGAGGCCAGATCCAGAGACACCAGCAGCTGGAAGGCCACGGCGTAGTTGGGGTAGGCGACGCACAGGTAGCAGATGAGCGAGGAGGTGGTGCACCGGTCGGTGACCATGTCCAGAATCGCGCCGAACGACGACGTCTGGTTGTATTTGCGGGCGGTGTAGCCGTCCAGGGCGTCCAGAATGCACGACAGACAGTAGAGAATGGTGCAGTACTTGGGGTGGAATCGCATGATCAGCAGCGACGCCAGCGCCAGCACCACTCGGGTGTATCCAATCAGGTTGGGGATGAACAGGAAAATGTCCAGCGTCGTGAGTTTTCGTACCGCGGGCATTTTGGCAACGGGTTGTACTTGTAGGTCTAGTGTCGGAGCAGTTCGGAAATAAAACGTGTCGAGTGGAGAGCCAGAAAAGGGTGCCTAAAACAGGGACAATGGCTGTGGGAGAGACGATCTGGACGTGGACGCTGCTAGGGGGGCAGAATCGTGCTGTTGGAAACCTCGGAACCGCCGCTCAAAGTGGTGTTTCAAAGTCGTTTCGTCACCGCAAGTTGCTTGAGGGAAAAAAGCTTAGTGCCGACCTCCAAGTCCAGCTATGCACAAACATCTGCAGCTCCAAGCTTAGTCATGGGTGTGAAGAAGGGTGTACTAATTGTTGCGGTAAAAGGGCCACTTGGTCAACGAGCTTCGACGACCTCAACTGTGGCTTAATTTCTACTCTCATGGCTACTCAAACTTCCGTTTTTTGACACTACACTCAATTTCGCCCTACTTCAAGCCATGTCACAACGTCTCTCCCATCTCCATAATACCAGCCTCGTTATTTGCTGCCTGAAGAGCCGTGTGCCAGAGGGTAATGAGGTGTTTTATAAAGGGTGGCAAATGAGTAAGGGATGGGTAACGCTTAGTAATTAAGGTGGCAAACAAATTCTGGTAGGCAGTTTCTATGTTTACACAACCCCAATCAACCTTTGAGGTCATCTCTTGCCCTGACTTATTCAGACCTGACTATGTTTAACCATGTGGGGAGGGGGTGTCAAATAAGGCTTCCATTCAAGACTCTACACTAATAAGTATATCTAAATGACCGCCTCACATTGCTGAACAAGATGCACGTTTCAAATCTCCTCCATCTCTTCTACATCTCATTTTAATCACCCCCTTCTCTCCTTATCTCTGGATAACATTAAAGTGGGCTTTTGAACTCACAGTAACCTCTGACTAAAAAACAGGACGTGGAGAAAAGACTCAATAGAGAGATGAGAGGGTACAATGATGCGTCTGGAGAGAGTATCCGTGGTTTGATATTACTTCGCACTCTTCAACACCTTCAAAACACCCCTTTAAACCCCAAAAACGCCCTAACTAACCATACAGCCATCCAGCAGACTTGAAAACACATCCATTCTCTTCCCCCAATCCACCTCTATCTCCACATACCCTCATCTTTGCTACATCTTTCTTGGCCACCTAAATATCACCCCTCCCCCCTTTCTCCGCGGAGTTAAGCGTCCCAATCTGTCCAAACTCTAGATCGAAAATCTCCCCTGGATTAAACTTCCGACATGCAGTGCAGAGAAAAATATATTGACGAGCTCCAAAGCCAATACGGAAGCCCTTACGACAGACCACCATGACGACTCTGAAAACCATTCTGGCCGGGCCTCTTGCTCCCGACCACGTCAACGAGCTCTCCAACAACCTCGTGGTCGTTTTGCACCAGATCTACAACGCCAACGCCCTCACCACGGCCGATGAGAACACTCTTCACAAGTTTCGGGTCCGAGTTTCAGCTTTCCTGAAATCAAACGACTCTCGACAGCGATGGTGTGGCGCCTTTCTGGCTCTTGCGGCCGTCCAGAACTCCTGGGAGTGTCTCAAAAACCACGGAGCCACCTGGTTGGGTCTGTTGATCCATTTTCTTGAGCTGCCCGAGGCTCCTGCTACCTGGGAAATGGCTCTTCGAGCTAGCGCTGAGATGCTTGCTCTGGTCTCTCAAAAGGCCGAGCTGACCCGAGAAATCGCCACCTCGCGAATTGCTCCCTTTTCCAAGGCTGCTCTGGCTATCCTGGAGTCTCCTGAGAACTGCAGTGCCTCCACCGCTGGGGTTTTCATCTCTGAGCTCCAGCGAGTCAACGTGGCTCACCCTGTGGGCTTCAGACCTCACTCCAAGCGGTTCCAGACCGTGCTGCTGAGACTCATTGCCACGTCTCAGGACTCCAAGCTCGTCCAGAAGGCCTGTGATGCGCTGACTGTCGCCCACTACTCGGCCTCCAACTTTGGAGAAGCCGCCGAATGGAGAGAAGGATGCGTGTCCACCATCTCGGACATCCACAATGCCATCAACGCGCTGCTGGAAGGTCGAACCGACGACGCTCTGGCTTCTGTCGAACAGACCAAGACCTGGGGCTTTGAAACCAAGTCTGGCTCTTCTCCCTCCGACATCTACGCCAGCGCCAAGGCCATTGAGAACCTGTACACGCTTCTGACTGCATTTGTGAGCCAGCCCACCGCTGTGCCCGTCAAGATTCCTCTTGGACGAATCATCCCGCTGTTCAACAGAGCCACCTCTCTGGGCCAGGTGCACTTCAAGGCCCATGTTCCCCAGGTGGAACAGAACATGGTGCGATCCACGTTTGAGCGAATCAACATTGCGGCTATGCAGTCCCTTGGAGCACTCGTCGAGACTGTAGGAGCCAACATCTCTGGATACGTCGAGGATCTGCTGGAGACCATTGACATGATCCCCACTGACAACTCTGCCGTCACCCTGGCTGCTCTGGAGCTGCTCACCACCATCTTCAACAACGTCGGCTACATTGCCTCGGGCTCTGCTATCCAGGAGTACGTCGAGAAGGCTGTTGGTAAGGCTCTGGCTTTGATTACTCCTGGTACCAACGTCTCTCAGGCTAGCCAGACCGAGATCCCCGACTACATCTCCAAGTCCCATCTGTTTGAGTCTCCCATCTCGCAGAAGACCCAGCAGACCGTCTACACATTCCTCGAGGCCACGATGCTCATCTGCGATCTTTCAGGCCGATGCAGAGGACTCATTGACCGAACTCTGCTGCTGTCCAAGCACTCTGCCCGTCGATCAGCTGCCATCACCTCGGCTCTCAACCCGTCCATGGCCTCCAAACACAGTATTCTGGCCATGGTGCGGCAACAGTACCCTCGAGACGCTGCCATTTCCCAGTTTGTGCATCCCCGACTTCCTCCTTTGACGACTGAACGACGATACCTGCCTGTGTCCTCCTCCCTTGGAGAAGAGGAGGATCTCGAAGAGATTGAAGTGGATGAAGACGAAGAGACTAATGGTACAGACACTGTTGCCGAAACTGAGACTGAGACTATTGCTGAAACTGCTCCCTCTACAAACGCGTTCTCTGCTCTCAGTGAACCTGAGGTGCCTGTGGTTACTGACGCTCCGTTTGAGCCTCTGCCTAAGGAGATGGCTGAGCCTGTTAAGGCTATTGAGCGACCTGCTGAGCCTATTGAGCCTGTTGAGCCCACTACCGAGTACGAGCAGATTGAGGAGGAGGAAGTTGCCGAGAACCAGGTTGCCGACTCTGACGAGGAGATGGGTTCCGATTTCGAGATGCCTGCCCTGGACGTTGGAGACAGTGACGATGACGATGAGTAGGAGGACATATAGACTGATGCATGTATTAATAACAATGACTTTTCTAAATAGACTGTGGGAAGATTTATGGTGGGAGTGTGAGGTAGCTGTTGCTAAGGGTGTTCAGGAGCTACTCCTATAAATACGACACTTCCGTAGAGTGATTCCATCTACTTTCACAAGAGACCTGTTCATTAGTAATTTACAGTCACTACTGGTAGTACTTGTATGACTTTAAACACATTTGACGTGTCAATATTGTTCTGTCTTCTTTTGCCTGGTTTCATCTCCCCTTAATGTATGGCTTCGACCATGGTAGCTTCAGTCCTCAACTACACTCCCAACTATAACCCAACTAAGAAAGGTACATTATGGAGAAGTAGAGAGAGTAACACAACCACCCTAAAAAGCTCAGAAAGCATTATTTTCGCACGGTAGCAAGCTGAAGTTCATATTACGGTCCATCTGAATAATACCCTGCTTATAATTTCTCCCCACCACCTCCAGTCACCATTTCAATCAACACCCACCTTCTCCCCATTGGTCACATGACCGAGCTTAAATAATTTTATCTGCATGCAGGCTCTGAAATTATTTCTGGAGCCTCGAATTCATCACCACACACGCACAAAATGTCGGACATTTCGGACGTGGATGCTTTTGACCAGCAGCAGGAAAAGCTCCTTTTGGAGCAGAGCATGCGTGGCGACCGGCGTCGAACCTACGACCACATGGAGATGAGTGACGAGGAAGTTATGGGATTCAAGCCCAGTGATTCCGAAGACGATGAAGATGACGATGATGAAATCCTCGATCGTGACCAGGAAGACGATGGGGAGGCCCAGGAGGCCTGGGGCAAGGGCGAGCTGTATGGCGCCGACGAGATTGAGGACGAGGAGGACCGCAAACTGGAAGCTGAGGAGGCGCTCAAGCTGCAGAAGAAGCAGGCCAAGCAGATGAAGGAGAGTGATTTCCTCGGCGAATGGGCTGCTGACGACAGTGACGATGACGAGGATGAGGACGTGGACGTTGCCACGGCCGGCAAGGGTGTTCGCGAGAGTATTCCTGTGAAACCCATCGAGTCCATGTCTTCCAAAGAGCAGTATGATCAGCTGGTTCGACTCAACCCCGAGTTGGTGCTCATGAACGCTGAGCTTGCCAAGGTGACCGAGGAGATGGCTGCTCTGGAAAAGGACGACGACGAGGAGGAGGCCGAGATTCTGGAGATCAAGAAAACCGCGCTACGGACGTACATTGGAGTGCTCAACGCCTACTTTGCGCTGTTCATGGACATGGTCAAGAACGGAAAGGCCAACATGAAGGATCACATCATCATGGAGGCCATTCTCAAGGCCCGGGAAATGTGGCGAATGGCCCAGGAGATTGGCATGCCTGAGGAGGACGAGGCTGAGGAGCTGGCTTCCGACGAAGAGATGGTCTCTGAGGGAGGAGCTGCCGAGCTCATGGACGTTTCTGACGCCGAGTCTGACGTTTCCGACGATCTGGATCTGTCCAAGTTCCGTCGACGACCTGAAGACGAGCTGGAGGACGTTGAGGAGGACGAGGAAGAGGACGAGGTTGACTCTGAAGACGAGCTTGCTCTGCCTACATCCTTCAAGGCCAAGAAGTCCAAGTCCAAGATTGCTGCTGTGCCTGACTACGGAGAGCATGCTATCAACGACATTGACCAGGCCGACAAGGACCGACGAAAGCGAGATCTGCGGTTCTACACTGCCAAGATCGACAAGCAGGCTCGAGGACGAGAACAGGAGGAGATTGAGGGAGACGCCGATCTGCCGTACCAGGACCGATGGTACGAGCGACAGCAGCAGCTCAAGGAGAAGCAGGCCGCCCATATTAAGGACTCGGGAGAGCACGATCTCTACGACTCTGGAGAGGAGGGTTCAGGTGACGATTACCAGGAAATGCCCCTCAAGAAGTCTGCCGCAGGAGACGACGATGAGGAAGACGTGGACGACTTTGTTGCCGCTCTCAAGGCCAAGAAGCAGCAGCGAAAGGCCGAGCGAGAGGCGATGCATGAGGTGTACCTGGACGCCAAGAAGGGCAAGATTGACGTGGACAAGCTGGACGAGAACGGCAAGCGGGCCATCAACTACCAGATTCTCAAAAACAAGGGTCTCACGCCACACCGAAAGAAGGAGAACCGAAACTCGCGAGTCAAGAAGCGAATCAAGTACGAGAAGGCCAAGAAGAAGCTCGCCAGTACCCGGGCGGTCTACAAGCAGCCCACGGGTGCCTATGCCGGTGAGAAGACCGGTATCAAGAAGAACCTGGCCCGATCCACAAAGTTCCGGGAGTAATATAGATGCAAGTAATAGAGGTAAGAGGATATTGTTATTGGAATACGAGTGTGGTGAGTCTTGGAGTTGTGGAGAGTTGCCAAGAGTAGTAGTAATAACGGAGGTTTGGTTTAGTAATAGGCATAGGGCCTGTATCTACAAATCGACTGGGAGCTCTAGAAGTAATAGTGGCTCTGGGTTGAGCAAAGTGGAAGTCTTGCATCTACAAGACATACCAAGAATATACATTAGTCACCATAGGTTCAGAGCTCAGGTAAAAGAAAATAATCGTCACCAAAAGTATCCGCTTTGCCAAGTCTGAGACTGCTTTGAAATCAAACGAACTCTCAAACGTCTCAGTAGTTAGAATACTGTAGGCTCATGATAGTTGCGCTAAGAGAGCTTGTGAGATAAGAGTGGCTGGAAGATATATAACTTGCCCTACGAGTACAAGTACAAGTGGAGTGGATACAAGTAGATCCAGTGTCTTCTAAAAAGAAGCTGTAAGAGTGGAATCTACTCGTACACTAACAAAATCTGGCACTTTTAAAGCAAAAGACGCGTCCATATACGAGCATCTGTAAGACGTATTTCGAACTCACATAACGCCTTCATGAATGCAAGGGACTATGGATGAATACAAATAGCTGAGAAGACGACGTATCTCGCCTTCCTCTGCATACCTCTACATCGTGATATCTCACCTCATGTCTCACGTTTATCTACGGTGGCTTACGGGATTTTCAGACCCCATGGAGCGTCTATCAGACAAGGGGAAAAAGAAAGACAAACCGAGAGTCTAAAAAGGAGTTTGAAAAACTATGCTGTGAAAAGTGAAAAGTGAAAGTAGGGGGGAAGTGGTGGGGTTGAAAAAACGAGGGAAAAGATAGTTTTTGAGAATGTTTTTTGATGGTATGATAGTACTGACGCTCGTCTACATCATAAATGACTTTCTAGCCGACCACATCACCTCCTTTCATATATCCCTCATTGTTTACACCCCGTACATACGATTATGCAGCGCGGCATCTGGAGACGATAGAGTTGGTCATACAGGACCAAGGTATATTTTAGTACCAAACATGGGGGCTATAGAATCCGACCAGAAAAGATAGCGTCTTATTAGTTTGGCATCGCTCTTCTTCTCGTCGACTTCATCAGATTTCAAGAACTTTTCGCATCTCTTCACACTTTGCACAAAATGGCCAAACAAGAAAACAAGCTGGAGCTGGCTGGAATTCTGCTCTTTTTCATTCTGTCTGCCGCTCTGTTCACCAGAGATATCCGGTCTTTCCAGCGGGAAATTCTGCCGTCGTACTTTGAAATCGACATGGCCAAAATGCTGGGCATGGACATCTCCATCTTCCTCTTCATCGAGCGAGCAGTGCTGTTTGTCACTCCTCTGATCATTGCCCTGCGACGAAAGGCCGACAATGTCGACCAGCCTCAGCAGGAGTACGTCGACGTTCCCGTCGAGCTGGTCATGTAACCACACGCTAACAATACTAACGGCTGGCTGGGTCTCGACAGTCACCAGATATAGACAAGAGATATGATAACTAGAGAGTGAGTACAGTAGGAGGGTATGACTTCACTATGAAGTTCCGTAGAGGCGCAGTCAAAAAATTATGAAGTATCTCACTGGCGCGTTGAATACGACCTAGTGGATCTGATTATTACGTCATCTAGAGTGTCCATAATGACTCTCGAGCCCTTCAAGCTATTCGCTGTCTTTGATGTAGATCATGGCTGTGGGAGACAGCATAGGATAGATATGTCAACGAAAGCACACAAGTAAATCCACTTCAACCCCTCCAGACTGAAATGAGAACATTCTACTTGTACACCCCTCAACCCCTCTCTCAGCCGTACATACCGTCAACAGCTCCCTTTCGTCGCGTGCCCTGGACGTACAGGCTCCCTCAAAGTACAACGCACAGATCTCCGTGTTTAACTTAGACCGGGTCGGATAGAAAGGAATGTACGAGGGGTAGACTAAGGTGAGGATATGTTGATTACTGACAGGTATGAAGAACAGTCAAAGATACTGTGATAACCTTCAAAATCAGATCAAAATCCTGTTTCCGCCACTTCACCCCTTTTCTCTCACGTCAATCATCTCCGTGGCGGTGAGGTGTCTCACAGGGCGGTACGGTTGTGTCTCAGTTTCGGGCTTCGGTTAGAAATATTAATTTTAAAGCGAGCCACACTTGAGCAGTCCGTCAACTGAATCTGTAAAAGTTTGAACCTTGTATTGTGGCGGAGCAGGGAGAAGTGAGAAAGGTGGAAGAAAAGGAGATGTTACAGAAAGGATTTTGTTTCAGGTGTAAAGGTGTGAAAAAGTGGGTCTGAGTTGTGGTCTCATTTTCCACAAGTTTCTATTGTCAGATCTACATTATCCAGACTACTCTCGATCTACCCTTGTCCTCGAGAATGTATGCGGGTATGCAGTGAAGGACGGCTTAGGGGGAGAAGCAGGAGAGGAAGTACAAGTCCTGTAGGAGAGAAGCAGGAGGTTTTAATGTCGATGATTAGGCTGGTTTTGTGGCAGTTTAGGAGGTCTCTAGGAGGGTGTGAGTGTCTAGGTCTTGAAGAGAGATCTTGTTGTTTAAGGCAGATCTGACTATGAGTGGGTATACTGCTTCGAAGACATTAAGCACCTTACACCGTTGAAAGGCAGAGACATCTCTTTTGTGCAAATCTGCTATACTCGTGTTGGCCATTAATATACGCTAGGTGACCATTTACGAGCTCTAGAACCCCTTGAAGGGGCAGTGTCGGGGTGTAAAAGATGAGGGTCGAATTTCTGATATTGACAGAAAACCTGTTCTTCAAGAGCTGCAGTGGACACTCTAGAACAAACAGAAACGGTCTTCCACATCTAAGTGTATCACAATTACCATCCAAGTCTCCATCTCACGTATTACACCATTCCACATCTCAGATGCACAGTCTCAACCCAATCTGAGTGAGAGATAAAGGGAGTCTCTTAATTTTCATTGTTAGCTACGCATCGCAATTGCTTCATTCGATGACTCGGTCTATAAATATATGTACATGATTAGTTCTCAGAGTTCTGAGCATTCTCACTGGCTTCATTGGAGGTGGAAGTTGTAGCTTCATTGGAAGTCGTTGAAGTAGCCTGGTTTGAAGCGTCATCCTCCTCATCACCGCCTTCACCGCCCTCCAGTCTATCCATCTCCCGCTGCTGAGATCTCAGCATTTCCACCATGGCTTCAGTGTCCATACTGGCGTTGACAATGTCCATGGGCACCTTGTTCTGAGAATGTCTTTGGCACGCAAAAGAGGCGTTTCTGAGCTCTTTGTCGATCAACAAAAGATCCAGATCAAAAGACGGAGAAGTAGCGTCCAGATTGACAAGAGTAGACCACTCAATCAGCGAGTCGGTGGTAGGATAGAAGACGTTGAAGTCCATAAGCCAGACTTTATCATAGGGCTCAGGAATATACACGTCAAAGACAAAACTGGAGTCGGGGAATGTATCTTTGATGTGTTCGTAGAAAAAGAGCTCGATTTCACCCAGAAACCGTTCCTTCAACTTGATCAGAAACTCGTAATAGTTCTGATCTCTCTGAGTGACAGCAATGAGTTCTCTGTCTTTAACAAAACACCGGAATTCCAACGCAGGGTTGATATTGATCCATTTCCGCAGCACCAACTCGAACGAAAAGTCCTTGGGAATGCCTCCCAGTTTATCCAACATGGTCAGATCATGGGCGATATAGTCACTACTCTTGAGCAACAAATACACGTCATTGACAGTGACACATCTTGTCGAATTCGAAGGGGAGATCCAAATAGCGTCCTGGGGACTCGACCAGTTCAATTTGGGTGCTACAGCTCCAAATTCGTCAATGACAGCCTGCACCTTGGGGTGAAAGTCGTCCAACTTGGATACATATGAATCCAGTTCGTCCTCATCGTCTGAATACTCCTCAAAAACACCCTCATCCGTGCCGTGGCTCGTCTTCTCCTCGTCAGGAAGAATAACGCCGTCTTCACTGAGATAATTGACGAAATCCTCAGGCAAGGGCTTGATGATCCGGGTCTTGGGAGTGATGGACTTGTAGAGCTTGTACCAGGCGGAAAACTGGCAATTCAGCAAATGTTCTCGCGTCAGCGTGAGCGTCGTGGTATCGTCGACCTTGGTTTCCTTTTCCTTGATGATCATGAGTAGTTGAAGTGGTACTGAAGATTCTGATAAGTTCGTTCAGATCACGATCTTTTATCTTTCATCATGCAGGCAGTCTGGCAACATGCAAGTCTAATGAGTCGCCACTTGTTCTTCCAGAATGTTCCACGAGAGATATTCCAGGATTTTATTGGTCACGTGACACAATACCGACCTCGATATTCGATCTCTGTTTTCTCCTTTTCCAAACCTCTTCTCTTTGCCCGCCTTGAACGCCTCACTGGGGTTACCCTACCGAGCCCAAGAAAATCGCATACCAAAAGCTAATCACCCAAAAATCACCACTACACCTGTATATCCAACACCATGAGCGTTCCTACAGGCACCAAATCCGGATTTAAGAACAAGGAAAAGCCCCTTGAGGTTCGAAAGAGCAACATTCTTGCTGCTCGAGGTGAGTGCTTTGCGAAAGAGCGAAAGACGGAGCTTCTACAGAGCTCTACACCCCGTTACTTCAACGTCATACTAACAAACAGCCGTGGCTGATGCTATCAGAACTTCCCTGGGTCCCAAGGGTATGGATAAGATGGTGAGTACTGAGAGAGGTGGAGTGTCGAAAATCTGGTTCGATTGGAGGAAAAATGGGGGAATTAGGGGGTACTATATCATGTGGAATGATATGGAAGGTGGCATTGGATGTGTGGTGAGGGGGGTCTTAGAGGTGTGAAAGGGGTTTAAGAAGGGCTCCATTCGATTCTACAGTGGATGTTGACACGTCAATTTCAAAGAACTGCTGAATTGCCCTTTTAGTGGCGTCCCCTGTTACCATGACACGCATCTCAAAGACGTACCTTATCACCATATCGAAGCTCGTTCATTCTTCTTGTACTAACACAGATCCAAACTGCTCGAGGCCAGGTGATCATCTCCAACGATGGAAACACAATTCTGCAGCACATGGCCGTGATGCACCCTGCTGCCAAGATGCTGGTCGATCTGTCTGCCTCCCAGGACTCTGTTGCTGGAGATGGAACCACATCGGTTGTCATTCTGGCCGGTTCTCTGCTTGGAGCTGCCGACAAGCTGCTCAAGAAGGGCATTCATCCCTCCATCATCGCCGAAAACTTCCAGAAGGCCGCCCAGCGTGCTGCCCAGGTGGTGATGGACATGTCCAAGCCCATTGATCTGAGCGATCGAGAGACTCTTATCCGAGCCGCCTCCACGTCGCTCAACTCCAAGATTGTGTCTCAGTTCTCGTCCACCCTGGCTCCCATGCTGGTGGATGCTGCTCTGCAGGCTGCCAAGAAGACCCCTGAGGGCGGTCTCACTCTGGACCTCAACGATATCCGAATCATCAAGTCTCTGGGAGGCACCATTGAAGATACCACTTTGGCCAACGGTCTGGTGCTCAACAACTACGCCGTGAAGAACGCCGGAGGCCCCTCGCGCATGGAGAAGGCCAAGATTGGACTCATCCAGTTCCAGCTGTCGGCCCCCAAGCCCGACATGGAGAACCACATTGTCGTCAACGACTACCGCCAGATGGACAAGATTCTCAAGGAGGAGCGGCAGTACATTCTGGGGCTGGCCAAGGCCATCAAGAAGTCCAAGTGCAACGTGCTGCTGATCCAGAAGTCCATTCTGCGAGACGCCGTGTCCGAGCTGGCGCTGCACTTTTTGGCCAAGCTCAACATCATGGTGATCAAGGACATTGAGCGGGACGACATTGAGTTCATCTCGCGGTCCACCGGCGCCAAGCCCGTGGCCGATATCGAGGCGTTCACCGAGGACAAGCTCGGATCCTGTGATCTCGTCGAGGAGGTCGAGTCTTCCGGCTCCAAGACTGTTCGATTCTCTTCCCGAGAAGGCTCCAACACCGTCTCTATTCTCGTGCGAGGCGCCAACGATCTGGTCATCGACGAGACCGAACGATCGCTGCACGATGCTCTCTGCGTCCTCAGATCGCTATTCCGAGTGCCTGCCCTGGTTCCTGGAGGAGGAGCCTGCGAGGTGCAGGTCGCACAGGTCATTGGCAAGGAGTCTCGAGCCATGGACGGCGCCTCGGCCATTTGCTACGAGGAGTTTGCCAACGCCATGCTCGTGATCCCCACCACTCTGGCCGAGAACGCCGGTCTCAACCCGGTCAACGTGGTCACCGAGCTGCGGGTGCGACACGAAAAGGGCGAGGTCAACGCCGGCATCTCTGTGCGTCGAGGAACCTCCATCATGGTGGAGGAGCATGTCATCCAGCCCGCGCTGGTGACGACTTCGGCCATCACTCTGGCCGCCGAGTGCGCCAAGGGTCTGCTCAGAATTGACGATATCGCCTTTTCCAGATAGATAGAGGGTAGCGGACTCGAGCGTAGCGAAGAGTCCGTGGCGAAGCGTTGGAAGGGATTTAATTGGTAAGACTAGAAATAAGGAACTACATGATGAGAGTGAGGGTGTGTAGACTGTTGTGGATATGAATAAGTGCTGAGAGTGTAGACGTAGTTCTTGTACTTGGAGCGTAGAGAAGGGTTGCAGATGGTCAGGACTACTTGTAGGAGTGTATAAGGAGAGTGTTATCGTGTTGATGATAGTTGGTGGTTTGTTTACATTGTAGAATGGGAGCATAAACTACCTGAAATTAAGCTATAGGCTGCCATAAACTACCCTGATTTTAAGCTATAGAACCAGCATAGACTATCAGGCTGCCATAAACTACCTGGCATTTACGCTATAGTCTGTGGGTGAACATCTACAAACAGGGAGTAGTATTGTGAAACATTGAGATCGAAAGTGTGAACTTGACAAAAGGGTGAATAAGAGCTAGCACATTTACATGTGAGTGAACTTGGTGCTCTAAATGGCCATAGCTTGAGAAAGTTGGTGAGAAGTGTAGTTTGTACTGCTGTGATAAGTGTGCATAGATGATACACAGTGAGACTGTTCAAAATAAAAAAAGACCTATGGCTTACTGGGAGTCGGTCCTTGCACTCCACTGCAATAAGTCACCTCTTCTTAATGAGGTTAACGAGAAAGTGGTGCCCTTGGTCTATCTACAGTGGGGTCTAGAGTACTTTACTGTATGTTATATTTACCTATGGAGATGGCTGTTGTCGTGCTAGCCAAGTACCCTCCCCCTTATGCTTCTATTACCATGCTAATCCTCCTCTTCCTCCAACGTCTGTCCCTCCTTCTCGAGTCTCCAGATAGGCAGACCGACCGTCTTGGGACTCTTAATGTGAATGGTCTTTGTCGCTCGAGCTCCTCCGTCGACGAGATTGTCAACAATATTGTTAGCCACTCTGTGCGAGTTTTCCTCAATCTCCTTGGCTGTGTTGTCAGGCAGATAACCCACCAGGGCAGTCAGATTCACAGCTCCCTGTTCACAGGCCAATGATCTGGGTAGAGTCACGGACGTGGATCGCAGCAGTCCCCGAACCTGGGCCTTGACATAGTCCGGATCGGCAAACATGTTGGCGTCTCGTGCATCGTCTTCTTTTCCGGGCTGGATGAATCTGATGGGAAAAGGCTTGACCAAATGTCTCAGCGAAATCTTCTTGGACAGTCGATCGTAGCACTCCACGACCTCCTCGTGGATCCGCGAGTCGGCGACAATCAGATCAAAGTCCTTTCCGATCATCAGCGGGTCTTTTCGCAGCTTGGGTCGGAACTTCTTCACCGAAATGATATCGGCAAATGTGTCTTTGGTCGAAGCTTCATCGCCCTGGAAGATCTCTGCGTACTTGGCTGTGGGGTGCGGCACGATGAGCAGAATCTTGGCTTGCGATATCGACTTGTGGATCTTGTGATGGAGAGGAATGACGTAGGGAACAGAGATGTTGTTCATGCCCCGCTGTCCAGGCACTCTGACGTTGGTTTTGGGGGTTGTGGTGACCGTCAGATGCACGGGAATCCGCTGGTGAGGGTCCTCGGTGAGCTCCTGCTTGGCGGACTTGAAAAGCGCCTTGATTGCCGGCTTTTGTGTGAGTTTCATGACTGTGGGGTTGAGGACTGTGAAATTTGGAATTCTCGAAAATATTTGAACTGTGCATGTGACATGCATGAGGGGTGGGATTTCTTGTTGACGCTTAGTTGGGAGATTAGTTGGGAGATTAGTTGGCTCGAAATGCTTATCCTGCCCTTCTAGGAACTGTTATGGGGGTTGTATGGAGAGTGGATAGACAGAGTCAGTGGCAACTAGAAATGTGGCGAAACAAGAAAAATGCACTCAGCGACGAAGTCACGTGATCACATACAAGTAAACAACACTAGTCACGTGTATCGTTAAGGTACAACCACCTCCTCTTTTTCTTCTATATAGTCTCACCTTCCGTATTAGTCATCCGCCTGTGTAGACTACATCACGGTAAAATAGAGTATGGAAGCAGCCTGAACGGAGCAACGTCACGTGAAGGAAGAGAATAGGTAAGAGATAAAAGGAGTACACTGTCTATCTTGTATTGCTACACAACACTACTGTTGCAAGTATTCTTCTACACACAGCAGTCTTGACACTGTTAGACACCCACCACCATCTCCCAACAACAAGGTTTTCGAGGTTACCCGGAAAAGTTTTCATCTACAAACACTCCTTCGCATCTACCCAAGGTCGATATTACCCGGACTCGTTTCGCGAAACGCGGTTTTTGGACAGCTACAGGAAAACGCAAAACGGGCGGACGCGACGAAAGCCCCCCACGTGATATTTCCACCAGCCCACAACACACACACCCCCAAGGCAGACAGTTTGCTCAACCGACACTCTCTGAAGAATGCCCAAGGAGGGTAAGCCCGCGCAGGAAGGCGCACAGGCGCTGCTGGATCTCCAGGACGACGGCAAGGACGGCCGAGTGAAGGACGACAAGAAGGTCGAGGGCAATGGCGCCAAGGACGAGGTTGGCGAGGAGACGGTGGAAGGTGCTCTCATGCATCTTGTGCGGTTCACCCAGGACGAGGAGAAACGCGAAAAGGAGAAGCCTGTGGTGAACAACGGACCTGGTCAGCAGCAGCAGCAGCATGGCAACAGCAGCCAGCAGCACGGTAACCAGCAGTACGAGGATATCGCTCATTATGGCGAGTTTCTGAACGACAACAGCGACACTCCGTGGAACCAGAATCTCTTCTCTGAACAGTTTGCCGTGGCTGCTGCGACTGCTGCTGGAGAGGGAGACTTCCAGGAAAAGTTCAACAAGGAGTTCAGCAAGGAGTTCAACAAGGAGTTCAGCAAAGACGAATTCAACGAAATGGTGGCTGCTGCGGCGGTCGAAATCGAGTCTGGAGGAGCGCCAGGAGCATCAGGAGACGATGTGGCCCATGGACGCAAGAGAAAGCGCCAAAAGACGTCCCTCAACCCGAAACAGGACCTCAACGTCGACCCTGTCCTTGAAGGGTTAGGTGAGGCGGTCAAGGGAGGCGACAATCTGCTGTTGATGGACGACTTTCGACGCTCAGCAGGAGTCCCGGGACACCCACATGACCACCCCGTGACGTCACGTGACTACATTATGCCGCCCGAGTCCATGGTGGGCTCGATGCGCAACACGGCTGCTGCTGCTCCTCAGAAAAATGCTGCTTCCAAGCGTCCCAACTGGACTGGAGACGGTTCCGAGTCTGGAGGCGCCTTTACCGCCGAGGAGATTGAAAAGCTCGAGGAGTACATTGAGGGGTACTGCCAGACGCACGTGTGGGACCGGGACATGCTTTGTCAGCGGGTGTGGTCCAACGAGCGCAAGAAGGACCATTTCTGGGACTCCATGGCGGGCGTTCTGCCCCACAGAACCCGTGCTTCTGTATATAAACACGTCAGGCGTGCGTACCATGTGTACGAGACACGTGCCAAGTGGACTCCCGAGCAGGACAAGCGGTTGGGTGATTTAGTTGGCGAAATTGGACCCTGTTGGAAGGACATTGGTCAGGTGTTGAACAGAATGCCCGAGGATTGCCGAGACAGATGGCGAAACTACGTCAAATGCGGCAACAACCGGGCTTCTCATAAATGGACTGCCTCGGAAGAGAACCGGCTGTACGAGATTGTGCGGGACATGTTGAGTGCCCAGGGAGAAGTCGGCGGCAATATCAACTGGACTGCTGTTTCTGAGCGCATGAACGGCACCAGATCCAGAATCCAGTGCCGGTACAAGTGGAAGAAGCTGAGTAAGCGGGGTCCTAACCATCATGCCGCTCTCACCATGACCACCACCGACCACCAGGTGTTCCTCAAGCACCTCGACGTCAACGACTACGCCTCCGAGGAGCAGATTGACTGGCAAACCATCGCTGCCATGGACTCGCGGAACCTGTGGGCTGCTTCTGATCTCCAGGAGGCGCTCGAGCGGCTCAAAAAGGACGTGTCCGACTGGGACTCGCGAAGTTTCCGCGAAAACATCCAGCTGCTGGCCAAACGGGCTGCCGACGGCGAAAATCTCGGCCAGTCGCAGCTTTCTGGGCAGCCTCAGTTGCCGGGTCCTACTGGAATGCCTGCACAGCCTCTTGCTGGTCAATTACCCGGCCAAGCTCCCCACGGTCACCCTGGCCACGACGAGACTACCATCAAAAAAGACAACAGCAAGGAGTACGAGATGCCGTCCTTCAACTGGCACCAGTTGGCCGACGCGCAGATCAGCTAATGAGAAGGAAGGAGAGACGGAGGAGATTACGACAAGGACGGGCTGGTTACGCCCACTGTATAATAGATTGGGACAACTTCGGTGTATTATTATTATTTAACGGTTATTTTATTTCAATTGGGATGTGTAGAAGAGCAGTAGAAGAAGAGTACAAGTAGGGAGTGTATGGAGAGTGAAGAATAGGAAGTGTATTGCGAGAAGAATGCCAGCTTGAAGTATGACCAAGAGCTACAGAATTGAGACAGCTACAATGAAACATCTTGATCGACTGACAGATAGGGTCTATGAGGCTATAAACGAGTTCGTAGGGTAGACATGTTCAGTGAAGGAACAATGAGTCAAAGACGAGTTTGAAGTGATTAAGAATATACCAGTAGAAGAAGTCACCCAGTTAACAGCGTATTGGTTGGATGAAACTGACAACCCTTGATAGCTGTTAGAATGATAGGACACAGTCTACAGAGAGGGTAGCTACTTCATAGGCTGTAGACTGATTTGATCAGATAGTGTCGATCTATGACACTGAAAAAGGTCATAACAACAAAAATGAGGCATGAGAATGCCTAGTTTCAGTGTATAGACCGTTTGAGCTACATTCATCGTTTTTTGAAGTCACTACTTTTCACCACTGAAGTAAGGTGTGGTGTGTTCATAGGACTATCAATCTCATCAGAGAACGAGAGTCAGCACAAGACCAAGAATAATACTATTACAAGTGGGTATTTTGGCAAAGAAGCTTGACACTACGAGTCTAGAAGCATGTATAAATGACACAGTCGGCTTTTTTCGCCTCCTCCACGTTGTCTAATGCTCTAGCTAGCTACTCAGTATTCTCAGGATCTTGGTCGCGTGCCCTGGAGGCTAACTTACGATGGAGAGGTAGACAGCCGCATCTGTATAACTGACATACGAGAGAAGACTAACTGTACAGTATTTAATGTCACATGAGTTTCTCAGCTGGAGGCTCGTTCTCATTTCTCTGTATTACCTCACTATCTGTCTTCTGATTGTTGATCCACTTGTCTGTCTTACACTCAGCTCTGATAGTGTATAGTCAGAACAGTGAGTGGACATACGGCTTGAAGAGAACAGGAGAACACTCACACACAAGATGAATACTGATAGACAAGATGAGCATGGAAAAAACCTGGCATTGTTTCATCACATAGAAATACTCATAATTCTACCACATCATCCAGTGTCTATATCATAGGGTGTTATCTCCGAGGGTGACTGACGTAGACAACACACTGCTTTGGAGCGTTGGAAGCACTTTTAGAAGCACTCTCAACACAACAACACCTCAAACACTCTCACACCCTTCAATATTCATACACCTCTACTCGCACTACACACACACATTAAGCTTGCGATTTTTAATACAATATCTTACTAGATTTTTTCAAGTTTAGAACTTGGAGAAGGCCTTGTTAGCCTTGCCGGTGGCAGGCAGAACTCGGAGAACGTTGAATCGAACGGTCTTGGAGAGAGGTCGGCACTGTCCGACGGTGACCATATCGCCGGTCTCGACTCGGAAGGCGGGAGAGACGTGGGCAGCGAGGTTCTTGTGTCGCTTCTCGTATCGGTTGTACTTGGGGATGTAGTGCAGGTACTCCCGTCGGATGATGATGGTTCTGTGCATTTTGGTGGAGACAACCTTACCAGTCAGGATCTTGCCTCGGATGGAAATGTCGCCAACAAAGGGGCACTTCTTGTCAATGTAGTCGCCGGTGATGGCGGCAGAGGGGGTCTTGAATCCGAGACCAACCTCCTTATACCATCGCTTGGTCTTTCGGTTGACCTTGGACTTGGCGTTCTGGAAGATGTGAGGTTGCTGAGTTAGTTTAGTTCAAAAGTGAAGCAAGTGTCGTAGCAGTGTCACTATGGCAGTGTTTTCACTCCTTGGCATGTCGTGTGACAGTCTGTAACTCAAGTCTGTGATCTCATATCCTCCACAGATCCTGTCGCGTGATCTCAACACTTGTGACTCGTCGGTTCTGCTGTCTCAATTCACAGCGGGTCGTGGTTCCCTGACTCACCTTCTGGAAAGCTCGCTCGTTCTGGACGTGAAGCTCGGACATTTTGCTGGTCGTACGTTGTTCGGGAGAGGAGAATGCAAACGATGATTTTCAAACTAGAGTGTGCGAGTCTAAAATTTTGCGTCGTCACGTGCGCCCTTGGGACTTTGTGACTGTCGATTCCAAAAGGGGATGTCAACGGTATCTGAAAGCTTATTTGGGACACTAAAGTTCGAGAGTAAGGTTTCGGTTAGAGAGGGGTAAGTAGTGGCAAATAATTACTTGACAAATTAGTTAGGGGTGGTAATTGGAATAATGGACTCTTTACAGTGTGGTATTTGGTTCCAATTTGTCTGCTGGTGTTTCACACTCATCACGTGATACATTCACCAAGCTCACCACGCCACCTGCATATATCACGTGTCTAAAATGATCGTTCCCTGAGTGGGTCTGAAAGTTAACGTCATGTTAGTAAGCTTAGTAAGGAAGTGTTGTAACATCGGCTTAATGAGCAAATCCATGAGAATTGTGACATGTCATATATCTTCGTCCAAGTAATCATCACGTGACCACATTACTCACAAGAACACCCCTTTTCGCTTACATAATCACCCTATGATGAAATCCCTCGAACTCTGATAACATGGTCAAAGTGTAGATATGAAGCCACAGTTAATGGTGTGGGTGAGTGAGAGGTAGATTAAACATTCGTAGTCGCTTCACCATCTCCATGGCAACAAGTTCAGCATCATCAACAGTTGTGTTCTCTTCGTCAGTTACATCTCCACCATCATCTGATGCTTACATAACACCAGCACCAACATCAACCCATCCTGTAGCCGTGTTGATGGCTTCCTACGCTTCGGAAACGGCTGGAGTCGTCGAGGTTGAGCCGGACTACAAGTGGGTGGGTCTCCTTTTGTGTCTCAGTGTCCCCTTTCTCGTGTTTGGCTTCTATGGTCTCCTACAGGGTCAGTTGGGGTTCGAGGACGTGATTACTAAGAATGAGGAGGATACTGAGAAAGAGCAGCTGACCAAACAAGAAGAAGCTGCCAGTTAAACAGGTTGCAACTGGCATACTTGAACTCATCTTTAAAAAGTCACATGATGAAGTTAAGGATCATGATGTCTTTCGTTCAGATACCTTTGATTCAGATCACTGAGATATGTGTTTGAGTCATGAATACCACTATTGAATCTCATGGCTCGTCTTCTCGTCAGGATGATCACCATCTCAAGGCATAAAAGAAGCAGGCTATATTAATCGAGCCTTTCATTTCACTAAAAGAAGGGACCTCTGTATTATAAAGCATTAGACTTTGAAGGTGAGAGTGGAGATGTTGAAGGAGATAGAAGAAGTGGTCAATTTTGTATGGTAACGTGGTCAAATAAATGGATAGAAATGGTTATTGAGGCTTCACAATGCCACAAACGTTTTTTCTCGTCTCCATCTCTTCTCCACCCCTGAATATATGACCTTTTGACCCTATTTTTCACTTGGCACCCTAACCTCTTAGGCGAAATATTACTATATGAGCATAGCCGAATAATACCATAGTGTTGCACTGTCATTCTTGGCGATACACGGGTGCGAAGAGCCGTTCACCGCATTCAACTCCTCTATCTGCTCTACTCATATGCGGACTCCGATCACACCACTTCGAGTGAGTCTACGAAGCGATTATCCACTCAGTGGTCCAGAATTCGATGACCAATGACCCAGTGTGATTCAGCCGTGCGTGCTATGCGGGTTTTAGCTGATTTGAGCGCTGCAAGTGCGTTATGTCTAGAACCACTTTTTGAACTAGTGCTGATTACTAAGACTCTGAGTCCAGTAAGAACAGCCGCCATATAGAGCAAAAAACAATATGATGCTGATCTGGAACTTTTGAGTAAAAAATTGAATCACACAAGAATAGCCAATAGCATCTAAAATACGCCACACCCATCGCTCTTGATAATTCCACCAACTAGTCTGACTGCAAGTCAGTATCACTCATCTGGCTTAGTAACCGCGGTCTAGACCCTCGGTTCATCTTTTTTCAGCTTCAGCTTCGATGCATCTGGGAAGTACATTGCTGGCAAGGAGAACGGGTATATCTGGTCCTCCAGCCATCCAATTGAGACGCTGAGACTTGAGAAATGCTCCTGGCGGGCCCCGCAAGCCTCCCACACACACCCCGACCCCTTTCCATCCACGTGGCTGAAACCAGAGCGTGTCGTTTTGCACAACGTTGGAGGAAATAGACTCCGCCAATGGGAGGCCGAGCCATTTTTCTTACGGTCTAGAGTGGATAAAGTTGAGAGTTTGACGCACCCCACGAAGTTGGTCTGAGAGGGAAGGTTGTGGAGGGAGAAAATTGTGGGTGAAGGAAGCTGTATTTTGGTAAAATAAATACGTCAAACAAATTATACACCCTCAAATTACCCAATTGAGCTTTTTTAAACGCCAAAACCGGTGTTTTTCAACCCAAATCCTTGTCTCACCCTCTACCAAGCTCCAACTCAGTTGCTTCGTCGATGGCAACACCACTTGCCATGAGCGTCTCTGGACTGGCCATTAACGCTGCAAAGAGCCGAAATGACAAATACCCGCGTGTAGGCTGCGGCCAGAGCAATCGCAGGCCTCTGGCAGCGCGGCCTCAGCGCATAGGCTCCCACTATAGTCAGCTACGGCTGCATGGTCCGTGTCAGGTCATAACTAAGAGAACTAAAACAGTCGAAAGACGAGGACAAGAGTTATAGATGGGGTAATAGGGTGAGGAGAGGAGATGGAAAACACGGTACAAAACACGGCAAAACACACGGCAATTCGTCAGATACACTACAGACCTTCCCAGTATACACACGGCAACTACACTACTTCCACTTCCACTTACCTCAGTGGCAAAGCAACCCCTCACCTGCATATGTAAGACGCCTGACGGAAACCTAACCACCCCCACCAGTGGTGAGTATATATAACTAGTGGTGGTCCCCTTGTGGAGAGCTTCTTTTCCCTTTCTTCTTTCTCCACACACACAACTCAAAGATGCGATCTTTCCGAGCTGTCCGACAATTCTCCACCTCCGCCAAGCGACTGAGCCAGGCCCCCAAGGCCTCCACCCCCAACGCTTCCTCCGGCAACGGCTTTGTGCTGGCCTTTGTGGCTGCCGCTGGAGGAGCCGGCGCCTACTACTACTACGCCAACTCGGACGCTGCCAAGAAGCAGAAGATCGAGACCTACAACGCCACCAAGGCCGACTACCAGAAGGTCTACGACGCCATTGCCGACAAGCTGGTTGAGGACGACGACTACGACGACGGATCCTATGGCCCCGTCCTCCTGCGACTCGCCTGGCACTCGTCCGGAACCTACAACAAGGGCGACAACAAGTTCGGCTCTTCCGGCGGAACCATGCGATTCAAGCCCGAGGCCTCCCACGCCGCCAACAACGGTCTGGGCAACGCCCGGGACTTCCTCAAGCCCATCCAGGCCCAGTTCCCCTGGATCTCCACCGGTGATCTGTACACCCTCGGTGGCGTGACTGCCGTGCAGGAGCTCGGCGGCCCCATCATCCCCTGGAAGCGAGGCCGTGTTGACGAGCCCGAGACCAACTCTCCCCCCGATGGATCTCTCCCCGACGCCACTCAGGGCGCTGCTCACGTGCGAGACGTTTTCAACCGACAGGGCTTCAACGACCAGGAGATGGTTGCGCTGATTGGCGCCCACGCTCTCGGCCGATGCCACAAGCAGAACTCCGGCTTCGAGGGCCCCTGGACCTTCTCCCCCACCATGTTCACTAACGACTTCTACAAGCTGCTGCTGGACGACAAGTGGCAGTGGAAGAAGTGGGACGGCGGCCCCCAGTACGAGGACGTCAAGACCAAGTCGCTGATGATGCTGCCCACCGACATGACCCTCGCCACCGACAAGAACTTCCGAAAGTGGGCCACCGCCTACGCCAAGGACCAGGATCTCTTTTTCAAGGACTTTGCCGCCGCCTTCTCCAAGATGCTCAACAACGGTGTTGACTTCCCCCAGGGCACCGAGGTCTGGGAGTTCAAGCCCAAGAACGCCTAAACTGCGGGTCTCTGTTTTTAGAAGAGCAAGCGCGTACGGTGTGAGCTCGATTAATGTATTGTAACTTATCATCTTAGTAAAACGTAGACTTTAGAGGCTTTAGAGGCTTTAGTATTCAGCCAAGCTTTATGCAGGGACCGAAGAACTGTATTAGCCACGGCTAGTTGCTGGTGAAAGTAACGGTGGAGGGTGTTATTGTGTAGGTGTTGGTGGGAGCGGAAAACGTGGCAATTACACCTGACCACAAGTCTCGTAGACATGGGGTATGATACTGGTGAGGTTGTGTGGTTCATCGTTCCAGTACTTGTAATTACGTGAGGCGTTTGGTGATAGTTTTAACGATATAAGAATGACACTTGAACGGCTTTCAGAGATTTGTATCAGTTTCAAACGTACTCTGAGCATTGCAATAGCCTGTCGATTGAGACCTGAAGTCTTTGGGTCTTGATAAAGAGCCACAGTGCTATTAGTAAGCATCGAACACAGGCAGTTGAGACTGTATTGCTATGACGTCAAGAGATGTTAACAGTTGACATGAGCCTGTCATGAACTTCTGTAATCTTAAGGATCCTGTAGCTATTGCCGTTTATAAAGACATTGACTCCCTAAGATGTCATGTCTTAGTAATCAGAGCTTTATATCAGTCTGTTGACAACCTGAAGCTAAGAGGTGTACAAGTAGATCTAGGGCAATGTCTCTATGTTTATTGACCAATTTGGAGCTCTCAAACCTGTCCCCATGTCCCGCCCTTAACTACGATATGTCAATAACCACAACTGGACTCCTCAGATGGGCTCTAAGTTGCTGTTATTAAAGGGCTGTGTGGGGAGTCATATAAGAGAATTTGATAAGGGGATCAACAATGAAACAGAAATTGACAAGAGCATGAATTTGGCCTCTGTTTCGACATGTGAGTCCTGATGATCAGCTTCTGATCTCATCTCTATCAAAGCTGCCTGGATAGCCTATAAGAGAGCCATTTTGAGAGCACATGTTGACGCTGAAGAAACACGCTCAAAAGAGAAAGTGAGCATTGCTGACACCTTGTCATATGTTGCAGCTCATCTGATATTCAAAATCAACTTTTTGATCACCCGATTGTCAAGTTTGAGGCACCTTCATGGTAGCCCCCCTCTACTTAGCTTTAGTGGACTTTGAGGCAAGCTAATTGAGGCTGTAGTTGAGGAAACATACGGAGAAAGGCCATTATAACGGGCGCTCCAGTAAGTCGATCTCACCCAAAACAAAAAAGTTATCATTTTAAACACCCAAATAAACCACACAAACACCCCTTTAGTATTTCCACCCACATTCCCCACTTCACCCCACGGCTGGTCACATCGACCCATTCAGTCAAGGCTTTTTAAGTTCCAACAGGAGTGTGGATAAAGTAGAAGAGGACGCTCAAATACTGTATTAGTAAGCCGTAAAAGGGAAAACAAAGACGCAGACCTACTAAGACTACTACAATCAGTAGGATCGCGCTTTTATTTCTTCTTAAAACTCCATATTTATCGCCAGGTCCTTCCTTTCTCCACCCTAACCCTACATCACCAACGGCAAGGTTGAAAACATCACCACTGTGTCTGGATACAACACTGCAATCAACACCAATGGACGAACACATGACGGATGCGGCACCTTCCGTGTCGCAGCCCCCGTCCGTGGACACGGCGTTTGTGGCCAATTTTTTCGAGCTCGACGAGACGACGGTTCAGCAGCTTCCGACCGGGTTGGCCGATAAGCTAGCGTCCCAGGTCCAGAAGTACGAGCTTCTCAAGAGTGAAAAGATGATGGCGGAGGTGAACTACGGTGAGTATGAGAGAGGGCGAAATATCCCTTGCTAACAGGAAATTTCTTCCAGTATTACAACGCTAACTAAGAACAATCGACACACAGCTTGAATTCGAAACTCAAGACGATCAAATCGCAGCTTGCCCAGGCCCAGGACACGGAAAGCTCACTTTCCGGCGAAATCGCGGCGCTCAAGGCCGAGGCCAAGGCGTTTGAGGACGCCAAACAGTCGATGGACAGCGCATCTGAGCGCACCTCGTCTGTAGTCGAGAGTCTACGTAGCGACATTGCGCTGCTTGAAAGCGAGAAACGGCGGCTTATGGAGAGTCTGGAGTCTCGCGGTGGCGACTTTGCGTCTTTGCGAGCGGATCTGGAGGCTGCTCAGGGCAAAAACGGCGAACATCGACGGGTGATAGTCGAGCTGGAGGCCCAGGTGCAGAAGGAACACGCTGCCGTTCTGCAGGCGCGGTTCAAGGAGGAACAGCTCAAGCAGGAGACGCAGCAGCTGAAAAAGAGCAACGCATGGCTGGACGAGGAGCTCAAGGCCAAGCAGGAGGAACACAGCAGCTTCAGACGCGACAAGGCGCAGCTGGTGGCCCGATTACAGGCCGAGGTTGAGCAGACTGCTGCCGAGAGAGACGGGCTACGTGCGTCTCTGGACACAGCCCGATCCAGCAACAATACCGTTTCTGCCAAGGTGGACGAACTGCTGACGAGAAACAAGCAGTTGCAAGATGCGGCAGCTGTAGCCGAGGAGAATTTCAGACGCGAAATGTCAGCCCAGAAACGGCTTGCGGAGCTGTACGAAAAGTCTGCCTCGGACGCCAAGGCCAGAGTCAACGAGCTGGAAAACGGAGGAAACCAGAAACTGCGAGCTGCCGTGGAAGAAGAGAGAGCCAAGAGTGCAGGTCTGGAGGCGAAACTCGAGGCTGTGGAGAAACAGCTGCAGGAGCTGCATTCCGGAAACACTTCTTTTGCCAACGGAACTCCTGCTCCTTCCACTCCTCTTCGTGGAGGGCTTGTTCCTGGAGGAGGAGGAAACGGCACTCCCTTTTCTCCCTCTGCAAAGATTGTTTCCGAGCTCAATCGGGGCGGTATTTCGCTCGTCCAGCTGTATGCGGACTACCAGGACGTGTGCAAACGGCTCGAAAAGGAGCGAAGTCGAAACGACGAGCTGCAGAGCGACTTTGACCGGCTTTTGGAGGAAATGGAGCAACATACACCTGCCATTCTCGCCGAAAGAGACGAGTGCAAGCGTCTGGAGGGTGAACTGGTGCAGCTCAGCGTGCAGCTCCAGGAGGTGTCTGAGTCACGTGAAAAGCTGGCTGCAAACACAGAAAAGGCCGAGGTTTCCGCTCGAGACGGTCAGCGAGAGGTCAAGCTTCTGCAGCAGCAGCTCGGAGACGCTTCCAGACAGATCCAGCATCTCCTGGTCCAGCAGAAGATGCGGGAGGGTAACTCTGGTCCTCTGACTGTGGCTGAACGAGAGGCTCTGAACGGCATGCTTTCTGGCGATCTGGACGTTTCCGATACCGATAGAGTCATCAGCGAGCGTCTAGTCGTGTTTGCCGACATTATTGGCATGCAGAAACAGAACGAGCGGCTGCTCAAAATCTCCAGAGAGCTGGGTCAGAAGTTGGAGGCCAAGGAGGCCGAAACTCGCGACAAGATGGCTAACGTGGAGTCTGCAGCGATCCAGGAGGCCCACGATGCTCTGGAGTCCGTTGTGGGCGACATGGAGCGTCTCCAGGGCCGATTCGAGGCTGTTTCGCGAGAACGAGACATGTTCCGACGAATTTCCGGCGACAAGGAGAGTGGAGGAGTGGGTCAAAACAACGTGGCTCCTGCTTCCGGCAACTCTGACAACATTGAGGCCGAGTGGAACGCCTACAAGACCGAGACCAACGCCACCATCAAGTCTCTCAACTCGCAGATTTCTTCTCTGTCTGACGAGCGACACACTCTGCAGATCAACCTGTCCAAGGCCGAGTCTCAGTGTGTTCTTCTTGGCGAGCGTCTCCAGAACCTCAAGACTAACAGTGAGATCACCCGACAGGAGCGAGAACAGCTGCGTCAGCGAGTCGAACAGCTCCAGGAGGCTGCTACTCGTCAGGAAATCCGAACCCAGGCTGCCACTGAGGACGTGGTGGCTGCTAGATCTACCTGTGATCAGCTTCGAGGAGAGGTTTCCAATCTCCAGGCCGAGAAGCGAGTCTGGAAGTCCATTGAGCAGCGAATCACCAAGGACAACTCTGAGCTCATGGACGAAAAGACCCGTCTTAACGGTGTCATTGCTCAGATGCAGGTGACCGAGTCTGAGCGATCTACCCAGGAGGGAGAGTCCCGAAAGCGACTTGTTTCTCAGCTCGAGTCTCTGGAGCAGAGCAAGAGCTCGACCGAAAAGCAGCTCGACGACGCACGTGCAGAGCTCAAAAAGGTGTCTGATCGACGAGACATTGAGCAGGTGCAGTACCAGGAGCGAGTGGACGCTCTCAACAAGGAGACTGGCGCTGCTCGGGAGCATCTGGCGGTCGCCAAGGCCGAGGCTGCGTCTCTCAAGGAGCGAAACGCCGGTCTGGAGAGCCAGGTGACGTCGCTGACTCAGCAGGTGGCTGTGTTGCAGCAGCAGAACGAGGGCGACGAGGCCACTCAGCTTGGCCGACTCAAGAGCGAGCTTGCTTCTGCCCAGAACGAGCTCTCCACTGCCAAGTCTGAGCTTGCTTCTGCCAACGCCCAGGTCGAGCAGTTCAAGGGTCTTGCTCAGGCTGCCGAGGAGGGTCTGGACAACATGGTTGCTTCTCACGACGAGTACAAGAAGAAGATTGAGGAGCAGCTGGAGACGCAGACCAAGTCTGTGGCTGGTCTGGAGGAGCAGAACAAGGTGCTGAGCGAGGAGCTGAAGCACGCCCAGGGCGAGATTGACGTTCTGCAGCGTCAGGAGGGCGAGCAGATTTCTGCTGTCGTCAACGAGAAGAAGGAGCTGCTTACCCAGATTGAGGCTCTCAAGGCCGAGACTGCTACTCTGTCTTCTCAGACCAAGGAGCTCAAGAGCCAGCTCGAGGAGACTACCGCCAACTGCTCCACCTACCAGTCCAACTACGAGACCGAGCTGGTGAAGCACGCCGAAGCTGCCAACTCGCTCACTGCTCTTCGATCTCAGTTCAACGAGGTCAAGACCCAGATTGCCGTGTCTGCCGCCGAAGCCAAGAGTGCCAAGGACCAGCTGGAGTCTGCCTCCGACTCGTGGGAGTCTCAGAAGACTGCTCTTGAGGGCGAGGTTGCGAAACTCAAATCTCGAGTTGACGACGTTGTTTCTCAGAACAATTTGTTGCTCAACTCTCTCGAGACCAAGAAGACTGCTGCTGCTACGGGAGACACTTCTATGGACTCTTCCACCACCGATATCGTCACCTACCTGCGTCAGGAGAAGGAGATCATCGAGACTCAGCATGAGCTTGCCATCCAGGAGAACAAGCGTCTTCAGGCCCGACTTGATCACGTGAGTGTCTCTCTCGATGAAGCTCGTTCTGACCTAGAGCGACTCAAGGCTTCCGTTGATGACGGTGCCAAGTCCGAGTCTGCTCGACAGGAGCTTGCCGACAAGATGGAGCAGCTCTCCGTGTTCCGAGAGTCCAACAAGACTCTTCGAATGGAGTGCGAGGCGTCCAACAAGGAGGTGTCTCGTCTGCAGGCCTCCATTTCGTCTCTGGAAGCCAAGCTGGAGCCGTTTGAGAACCAGCTGAGCGACCGAGAGGCCGAGATTGAGGCCCAGAAGGGCGAGATTTCGCTGCTCAAGGAGGACAATGAGCGATGGAAGGCCCGAACCCAGCAGATTCTGCAGCGACACGACCGAGTGGACCCTGCCGAGCTCGAGAGTGCCAAGAAGGATCTCGCTGCCAAGGAGGAGGAGCTGGAGAGCGCCAAGAAGGAAGTGGCCGCTAAGGAAACCGAGCTGCAGGAGGTCAAGAAGGAGCTCGAGGGTACCTCTGGAAAACTGGAGCGACTCATAGGCGAGGCCAGTCGAAAGCTCAAGCACGCTCAGCAGGCCAAGACCGCCGCTCAGCAGGAGCTTGCGACTGTCCAGGCGTCGCTTGCCGAGGCCCAGAAGGCTGGCAACGCTGGATCTGAGGCCCACACTGCCGAAGTCAAGGCGCTCAAGGAGCAGGTCCAGAAGCTGACCACCGAGCTCGAGCAGGCCACCACCAAGGCCAAGGAGACCCAGACCCAGCTTGATGCTACCAGTGCTCAGGCCAAGGAGGGTCAGCAGAAGCTGGCGACTGCTACCGCCCAGGTCAATGAGTTGCAACAGAAGCTGTCTGCTGCCTCTGCCGAGCTGGACAAGGCCAAGCAGGAGGCTTCTGCTGCTGCCGCCTCTGCCGCCACCTTCAAGCAGGAGGTTGAGCAGGTCAAGGCCAGTGCCAGCGCCTCGGGAACTGCCACCCCTGCTCCCGCTGAGCCTGCTGCTGCTGTTGCTCAGCCTAGCGAGGAGCTCACCAACGAGCTCACTTCTGCCAGAGCCGAGATTGAGGCTCTCAAGAAGGAGGTGGACTCTGCTCGAGCTGCCGCTGCTTCTGTTGCTGCCGAAGCCGCTGCTGCCAGGGAGGGTGCAAAGGAGGCCAGTGCTACTGATGCTGCTTCTACAGAGGCAGCCTCTACTCCCGCACTCGCACCCGCACCGGCACCCGCTCCTGAATCCACTCCTGCCATCTCCCAGGCTGATCTGGACTCCATGACTGCAAAGATTGCTGCTCTGGAGAAGGAGCTTGCCCAGAAGGAGGAGGAGATCAAGAACGCTCCTGTTCCCGAGGCTACCAAGGCCCAGATTGCGGCTCTGGAGGCAAAGGTGAGCCAGCTGGAGACCGAGAAGAAGGCCGTGGAGGACGAGCTTGCCCAGGTTCGAGAAGAGCTCAAGCAGGTCAAGGAGACGGCTTCCAAGACCACCGTCGAGGGAGCTCCCCAGTCGCCTCCTTCCGACGAGGCCTACAGACTGCAGGTCAAGGAGGAGCTTCTGGCGACCATCAAGCAGGAGCACGAGGACGAGATCAAGCGCCTGAAGGAGGAGTGGAATGCTCCTCTGATCGAGTGGAAGACCAACGTGCGAAAGCAGGCCAACGACAAGGTCAAGTCCAAGATCGAGGAGGTGGAGGTTGAGTGGAGGGGCAAGATGGAGGCTCTGGAGAAGGAGTGCAACGAGAAGCTCGCCCGCAAGGATCTGGAAATCGACCAGTCCAACCCCGAGTTCCAGGAACGGCTCAAGGAGGAGATTGAGCGAGCTCGAGGTTCCGAACGAAAGATGGCCGAGATGCGACAGAAGCTGCTCACCAGTAAGGTGTCCAAGCTGGAGGCCGAGCTCAAGGCCCATTCCGAAGCAGCTGGAGGCTCCATGGCTGGTGTCCCCAGTGGCCCTGCTATCCCTACAGCTCCCAGTGTGGCTGGCCGACCTCACAGTCGAATTCCAGGCCCCACTATTCGTGGAGGACGAGGAGGACGAGGAGGAGGACATGTGCAGAACCAGCGACCCAGCATTGTTCGGCCGGGATCCATTCCTGTCCCTGTGGCAGGTGTGAACGCCTTTGTTCCCGGCGCAGCTCCTGGATCTACTACTGCTCCGGCTGCTGACGGAAACAGCGCTGGTGTTCCTCCTGGCACTCCCACAGGTCCCAGTGGAGGTTCTGCCAAGCGACCTTTGTCTGGTGAACAGCCCGATGGCCAGAAGAAGCGACGAGATGACTAAGGAGAGGAGGAAAGAAGGAAAAGAATCGAGGAGGTGTATTAATAATGTATTGTTTAATGTATTGATGATTGTATGAATGGAGTAGGAGGTACAGAGTAGTTCAGAGTAAGTGTTCAATAAATATGCTAACGAGTGTGTTTGAGAGGTTAATACTTGTGCGGGTAAGAGGAAGAGTACTTGTAATTTGTTCAATAATTATGATTAAATATGCTAATGAGTGTGTTTTCAGAGAGGCCAAATAGCCAGATCTTGTCGATGCAATGAGTGACTGTTAGATAAGGAAGAATCGTGATATTTGTTAACCGCTGACTCTGTCTAAAAAAGCAGCGCGGCAACACCGACCATGACCACTGTTCCAGCAACGGTCAGAGATCCAGCTCCGTTGGCCTTGGAGGGAGCCGAAGAGGCGGGAGAAGCGGAGTTGGCGGCGTCAGACTTGGCCTTGGAGGGCGAGGTGGAGTCGGCAGCCGCTCCTCCAGAGGTAGCAGCGCCAGACGAGGCAGTAGGAGAAGCCAGACCAGAAGCAGATCCGCCGTTGGACACCTGCTTGTTGCTGGCCGCCTCGGATCCGCCCTCCTGGGGGGTGATATAGGTTCTAATGGGGTGGATGTGGGAGACTGACGAGTTGGAGGAGTCTCCAGCAGCCAGAGAAGACGAGACGACCGAGGCCGTGGTGGTCACGTTGATGGCACCGGGGGTGATGATGGTGTTGATGGGGTGGATGGGGGCAACAGCGCTGTCGGACATTGTGGGTGGTTGTATAGGTGAACAAGTCACGATGGAAAAGTGGACTACTCGTACGGTGGTAGAGAGATCGACATAACATAAAATAATGTTGCCGTATGTTTTACAGTACACTTGTGGACCCGCTTAAGCGAAAGTCAAAAGTGTTCGGAGGAGGTAAGTAGGTGGTTGAGGGGGGGTGTTAGTAACGATTTTGGCCAAATCTGATGATAAGACGAGCCTGAGCTGATACCAGTACGTTTTCCTCGTTTCCACCCACCCCACAACCCTCATTGTTCGAGCGCAAATTGTCGTCCTGCACCTTGAGCAGCTGATTGTGGCGATTAAACTCAACTTCAATTAATGTTGATGCTGGAGAGAGGAGAGGTGGGCATCTGAGTTGTATTATGTCATATATATAGGTACTATCAGCCGTCAGATTTGGCGTCTGACGTCAATTACCCAGGTACGTCATTTGTGGCCCACTTCTGAGCCGAAAATTCCAAAATCCACTCACTGGCACTCTGTCTCACATTGTCTGATCGTCGTATTGATGGAACACCCAAATGGCCACTGATCTTCCAAAGCGTCCAAACTGATCACCGTCGAAAAAGTAATGTGTGACTGTGACCGTAGCGTTGTTGAGGGAGATTGAGTGAATAGTGGGTTGTTCGTTTTCCCTCTCACTTGAGGGAATAGCTATGCTCAAATGACACACCCCTGTCAACCTTCCAGCCTCTCTATTCTTCTCTGCATATATCGCACGCCGTATACAGTCCTGGCTGACGATATGCCAAACCTTATTTTAGATCAAGGGGTAAACCAACGTCTGTTCCTGATACTACATCTCAAGCCAAACCAACGATCTCTACTACAACCAGTCAATACTCTAATATATAATTGTTATATGTGTTTTCTTTTGTCGCTTCCAGCCGCGGAGGACTCTATTTACATGTCCTTCTTGAGCTTGGAAACGGATGGTGCAATGGTCACTCCGGCCACCAGAACGCCCGACAGGTACTCCAGCACCATCATGAACAGACTCAGACCACTGGCAATGCAGTAGTGCGAAATGCCGGTTCCGATGTCCAGCCACGAGCCCTCGTCGACCACCAGGTAGAAGAAGTTGAGGGTCAGAATGTCAGAGACACACAGCACCATGGAGAAGAGGGCTGAGGAGGGGACTCCGAGCTTCAGGTTCAGGATACCCAGACAGGCCGAAAGAACGGCAAAGGGCACGAGAATCTTGAACATGAGCAGAGCGCCCATGGAAAAGGGGTCAAACACGGGAATGAGTCGGTAGACAGAGTCCAGAGAGAAGGACGAAATCGAGGCAATGTTGCCAATGCCAAAGAAACCAATCTGGGACATGAAGAAGGTGAAGAGGGCCATTCGGAAGTCTCCGGGGGTCAGATCGGCTCTGGTCTTGGGAGTCACTCGAGCGTCTCGCATCTGAGTCTCCAGCTCGATCCAGATGACCAGAATGGCAAAGAAACAGACGTAGAAGAAACCCTCCCACGAGATGGTGAGGATGACAAAGGTGGGGCCAAATGCAAGGAAGATGATGAGAAGCCGCAGTCGGTAGTCCTTGGCATCAGTTCCCAGAAAGTGCAGGAAAGGAACAGCGAGGGAGAGGATCAGAGAAATCCATCCTCCAACCTGAGAAAACAGGGGGAGACCGTTTCGGGCAGTCAGAGACTCGACAGACACCGAGGTGAAGTACATGGTGGCCACGACGAGAATGATCTGGACAAAGAGAACAAACACGGTAGAGGCAGCCAGGGCAAGCTGTCGCTGCAGATAAATAGTGAAGACCAGGCCGATAACCAGCATCAGAGCGCCAGAAAGCAGAATCTGCTCAATGGACTCGACCTTGACCACCTCCAGCAGAGTGAAGGAGGACATGACGGCACACATGATGACCCAGGCAATGGTGGTGGGCCATTCTCGCTTGGCCACCTTGAAGTTGTGCACAAAGGGCCACAGGGTAGCGAGTCCGAAGCAGACAGAGAAGATCTCTCGGTGGAAGTATCCGTAGACAATGGCTTCCAGGAGGATGAGGGAAAGACCAATATCAATAACAGCAGCAAGAGCAGGAGCCTTGGAGGTGGATCGTTTGGCCAGAATGGAAATACCCTCGGCCACGGCAGTTCGTCGCTGTAAAACAGCCTCCCAGAAGACCACGGGGAAGACGGCGTAGAGATGGTAGTGAAGAGGAGCCTTCTGGAAGATGAAGAAGCCAGACAGGATAGCCAGAGCAACGTAGGCAAAGCCCTTGAGAGGCAGGGAGGTGGTGAAGGGCTTGTCGGACTGAACGACAAAGGCCAGGAGGTACGAGCAGAAGGCCACAGCGATCCAGCCAAAGAAACCAATGGTCACCAGGGTTCGCAGGAACAGCCAGTTGTAGGTCTGCAGGTACTTGAGGCCGGTGATTGCGTACGACATGAGCTCCTCAGAGGCCACGATGGACTCCTGATCAAGTCCCTGGGCAATCAGCTCGTCGATATGGGCGATTCTCTCGTCGATAGTCTTTCCAGCGTCAGAAAGAGGAGGGTAAGGCTTGAAAATGATCTGGGATCCTCGCTGCTGCTCTTCCTTGACCAGGTACTGCTCCACAAGAGCAAGAGCGTTGTTTCTGATGGCCAGGGCCTTGGTTTCGGAGGTGGCGTTGACAAAAGCCAGAGGAAGCTCTCCCACCGAGTTGGAGGGGTAGTTGAGACCCACGAGGTAGGACATCAGAGAGGCGATATCGGCCTGGTTGACGTCGTTTCGCTTGACGGGAAGATCCCACACCTCGGAGTACTCATCGTGGTTACCCTTGTCCTGGATAGCAGGAATAGGCTTGTTGACTCCAGCTCCCCAAGCAATGAGGGGAGTTCGGGTGTTGTCAGGGTGACCGTCTCCGTGGGAACCCCAATCGGACATTCCGTGATCAGCAGTGAACACCCAGGCGGTCTGTTCGTCGTCATTGTAGAACTTGTTCACCTTGTCGACCAGCTTTTCAATGTTCTCATCGATATACTTGATGTTATCGTAGTACTCAGCCGAGTAGGGTCTGTACGAGTGTCCGGCGGTATCAATACCCAGCAAATGGAGGAAGAAGACCGTCTTGTCCGATCTCAATTGATCATCCAGGGTCTTGTTAGTCTTGGATTTCTCGAAAATCTCGTCCAGATGGTCGAACACAAACGCGTCCAGCTCAATGGAGCCCTTGGTGAAGTCCTCAAAGTCGTGGCCGTACATGATGGCGTCAATTCGCGACTGGTCCTCAGCTCCATGCTTGAACATGGGCAGAATGTCAGGAGATCCCAGAGAATAGGTATGTCTAGACTGGTTGAACACAGAGTCGAAATCAACGGGGTTTTCCTTCCAGCCCTTGGTGACCGCACTGACGTCCTCGTAGAAGCCAGCGATAAGAGCAACATGTCCAGGACGACTTTCTGTGGGCATACGGGTATGTGAGATGCCAAAAGTCGCGTCAGACATGACTTTTGAACGCAGAAAAGGAGCCAGGTACTCGTTTTCGCCGGTAGTAGGGTGCCGCACCTTCTCAAAGGCCTTGTCGGCTCGCAGACCGTCTCCAACAATGAGAAACAGCCGCTTGGCAGGAGGAGTGGCGGTACTCTGATGGTGCTTCATGCCATGGATCAAGGGAGACACAAAGTAGATGTCGAAGATGGACCACATGAAGGCCACATGGAAAATGACTCCCACCAGCAGCACCAGCTTCTTGTTGAGCGAGATCATGGTGGATACTGGGCGATATGGAGAATATGGCGACTCGTCAAGCTCTTTAAGGACCTTAGTGGTGAATGCTGCATGAACCACGTCTACACGTGGGATAGGGTTGTAAGGGGGAGGTTTGTGGGGTGTAGATCGCTTTTAGGCTAGGGCTTTGCGTACAAGCGGGTCTAAAGCTGTTTGCGGGGTGATTTTGGTCTATATTTCGTCTCTACATGCTCTGGTTCATTTACTAGACAGTCCAGTTACCAATGTTTACGTGTCAAATGAAAAAACGCGTGGTGAACAAGATCAGAGTATTAGGTTCCAAGTGGGAGCATTTCGAGATCCGAAATAGAATCTAATTAATTGGGGTGGGTTGAGGGGAATAAAGGGAAATAATCGGAAAAAATCGAGTAAATTAAAATGGCGGCTAATGTGGCTATTAGAATATCTCACGATTCCACTTATATCAAATTATCTCATATATAAACGTCTAGTTCTCTTTCTGAGACACCTCTCCCCTGACCTATACCATTCCCTTGTTTGAAGGTGTAACCCTATGATCATAAGCGACTCCATATATTACCCGTATTGTTGACGTGTCTGTTAGAAATGAAGAGAGGAGCTGTCAGGGTGTTTAAGTGAGGGGTTTGATGTATCTTCTTTTACTCAATTGTCTTGAATGGTGAACATAAGAGAGTTCTCTCATTTACTTAGCATTACTTGACCTGCAGCTTGTAGTTGAGATTATTGTTGAAGTAAGTCTCAGAGGCTATGAATCCTTCCAAGTCATGAAACGAGACTTTCAACATGGATGAAAGCTCGAATAGGCCTAATAGACCATTTCAACCGTATACCACTCTCTACCCACCTAAAACCACTATCCACTCACTACCAACCTCCACCAACTAATGCCACATTGAGTTGACTGTATCAGGAAGATCAACCAGCCCTAGACTTGATGATAGTGGCAAACAGAAGGGAATGAAATCATGAGAAATTAGAAATTTTGACAAAATGATCATTTCTTAGAATCAACCCATCAACCCCGAGGAAAACTGCTTTTTCATCTTTTCCATTTTCCCCCCTCTTCCCCCACATAATCGCTGCATGCAGTGAAACCAACTTGACCACTTATCTGATACACCACACCACATCAAACCCCACAATGTCATGGAAAGACCAAGCTGAACGGTTCATGGACTTCATGTCCAAGGCGCCTACGGCCTACCACGCATGCGAGCTTCTGGCCAAGGATTTCGACGAGGCTGGATACAAGGAGCTCAGTGAACGAGACGAATGGGACCTCACGACCCACAACAAATTCTATGTGCGACGAAACGGAAGCGCAATCATGGGCTTTGTGATTGGCGAGGACTGGACGCCCGGAAACGGAGTCGGAGTCGTTGCCACTCATACCGATGCTCTCTGTGGACGAGTCAAGCCCATCAGTATCAAGAAACCCGTCGATGGATACGATCTGCTCGGTGTGGCGCCCTACTCTGGAGCTTTCAGCTCTGTGTGGTGGGACAGAGACCTGGGTATTGGAGGACGACTCATTGTTCGAGATGAGGCCAGCAAGTCTGTGACTTCCAAGCTCGTCCATGTCCCTTACCCTATTGCCCGAATCCCCACGCTGGCACCCCATTTTGGAGCTCCTGCAAACCCTCCCTTCAACCCTGAGACTCAGATGACTCCCATCATCGGTCTCACGTCGTCCAAGGAGGTCAAGGAACCTACTGACGAGGAAAAGCAGTCTCCCATGGTCGGCAAACACTCCATTGATCTGCTCAGACTGCTGGCCAAACACGCAGGTGTGTCTGTCAAGGACATTCTGCAGGTCGAACTCGAACTCTTTGACACCCAGGATCCCGTCATTGGAGGTCTCAACCACGAGTTCATCTTCTGTCCTCGAGTAGACGACAAACTGTGCACTTATACTGCCGTTCAGGGCTTTATTGCTGCCAAACACGACGAAAGAGCGCTCAATATCGTCGCCTGCTACGATAACGAGGAGGTGGGCTCTGGAACTCGTCAGGGAGCCCAGGGAGATCTGTTTCAATGCATCGTTGAACGATGTGTGGCCCATGGAATGGACTCCTCGGTGGCAAACCTGGCTGCAGAGTATACCAAGCAGACCTACGCCAACTCGTTCATGATCAGCGCAGATGTGGGACACGCTGTCAACCCCAACTTCTCCGACGCATACCTGGAGTTCCACAAACCCCAGCTCAACTACGGAATGACCCTCAAGGTGTACCCTAACGCTGCCACCACTTCAGATGCCGTTTCCATGGCGCTCATTGAGGAGATTGCCCGACGAACAGATAACAAGACCCAGGTGATGCATACTCGAAACGATACTCGAGCTGGAGGCACTCTGGGCAAGTTTCTGGCGTCTGCTACAGGTATGCGAGCCGTTGACGCTGGTATTGCTCAGCTGTCTATGCATTCTATTCGGGGCACTCTTGGATCCAAGGATATTGCTCTTGGTACGAGATTCTTCCGGGACTTTTACTCCACTTGGTACGAGGTGGACCAGGAGTGGAAGAATGGTGGCATTTGAAGTGGCTGTGGATTAATCATATATATTGGAATATATTATTTACACGATTTAAAACGAAAAAATGATTTTTAAATGATTTTAAACGATTTTAAACGAAATAAAATGTAGTAAATTGGTGGAAAATGACTTTAAACGATTTTAAACGATTTTAAACGAATTAAATAAATGAAAATGTATCAATATTGATCTAAAAACAATTTAAAATGATTAAAAACAATTTAAAATGGTTCAAAAACATTTTAAAATGATCTAAAAACAATTTAAAATGATTAAAAACAATATAAAATGATTTAAAAACAATTTAAAATGATTTAATAACAATTTAAAATGATTTAAAAACAATTTAAAATGATGTAAAAACAATTCAAAATGATTTAAAAACAATTTAAAATGATGTAAAAACAATTTAAAATGATTTAAAAACAATTTAAAATGATTTAAAAACAATTTAAAATGATTTAAAAACAATTTAAAATGATTTAAAAACAATTTAAAATGATGTAAAAACAATTTAAAATGATTTAAAAACAATTTAAAATGATTTAAAATGAATTAAACTGTACTAAATTGAGAGAAAATATAATAAAATAAAATAACATACATAAAATAAAATAAAATAAAATAAAATAATTTATGGACTTATTTACACGAATAAAGACATGAATTTTAAACAACAAACAACACCAAAAAAAACCAGTCCCTTTCTACAACAACCACCATGAATACTTGTGCATTAAATAAATATTTACTTGTTTTTTCCCTCCTCCCTATCTCAACTCCTGACTAATGGCGTCGTACTGTTCAAGAGCCTCGGTATGCTTTCTGGTGGCCGAGTACTCCTTCTCCAGCACCAAGGCGTCAATCTCTCGCGCCTCAATGTTGGCCTTGCGGTACGTGGACGACGAGTTGAGAGTGTTTCTATGCATCTGGTTGGCCGTGTGTCGTTGCTTTCGGTACTCCATGCACTGCTGGTAGAAGACCTCCATATCTTTCTGGTACTGGTTGAATTCTCTGAGGTACCGAGCCAGAGTGGTGTCTGTGTCTTCTCCAGAGCGGAGACTGAAAGTGGGAGGCTCAGGGGCGTTGATATACTGGGCGTTATCGGTGGCCAGATCGATGTTGAGCTTGGTGTATGCTGACGCTCCCTGAGGTTTGAAGGCCGAAGAGGTGTTGGTGTTGACAGGTTCACTGGTTGTGTTTTTAGACCGTCTGAACCGTCCAGTGCTGTTGCTGGTCTCTTCACCAATAGGTCGTCCCTTTTCAGTCTTCACCTTGTCTCCTCCCATCTGGTCGATATTGCTTCTGATCTCGTCCATGCCAAAGTTGCCGTTGGTCTCGTTGAACGGATGGATGTTGTTGATATCAAAGAGCGGCGTAGGCTTGAAATCGGGGCTCACCTTCTTGGCTGGAGGAGCTTCTGCCGCGTTTCTGGGTGTGAAGGGAGTTTTGGAGCTCGAAGAAGCCCAAGGGAGGTCGGAATCAGAGTCCTCCTCCATGTATGGCTGTCTGCTTTTGGCGTATGATGAGGCAGCAGCAGGAGGTCTTCTTCTCTGTCTAGGCACGGCTCTTCGTCGAGTTTTAGGCTGTTGAGGACTGTCGCTTCCTAAACTAAAGTTGAACATGGAGTTGAGAACTTCCTTGTCAAACGGCATGGAGTTGAAGAAACCGCCTCCAAAGAACCCACTCTGGGAAGTAGAAGCGCCTCCAGGAGTGCTTCCCTCGTACATGCTAGCATCAACGTCAGAGTCCGAAGACGTGTCAGCATCCTGGTGATGCCCGTGAATGTCGTCATCGGCGTCTTCACTGCTGCTGGTCTCGACTCCAAACATCTCCCTGGCTTTCTGAGCCTTGGCCTTGCTCTCGTTGATGAGCTCCTCTCTTCTCTCCTGGTCCTTGCGTCTCTGGGCTTCTCGTGCAATCTCACGGTACTCGTCAGGAGACAGTTCCTCCACCTCATCGTCTGTCCCGGTCAAATCCACAAACGTCTTGTTGAATCCAAACGGGTTGGGGGTGGATTTGTAACTGGGATCAGGCAGATCGTCCTCCGACTCGTCTCCACTGTCCGACTCCTGGTCTTCGCCAAACGCAAAACTGTGGTCTTCTCGGAACGACTTGCTAGCCGGAGAAGGTTCACTGGTCTTCATATCCGGCATGGTGAAGTTGAACGACCCAGAGGTGGGTTTGTTCTTGGGCGGAGGCTCGTCGTACATTTTGAACTTTTCGCCCTTCCCAGAACTGCTATGCGGTTGTCGTTGCCGTTCAAAGTTGAATGCAGGCTCGGTTTTCGGCGTCTCCGGTTGATCGTAAACAGGAGGCTTGACATTGGGGGTATCTCCAGGCTTGTATCTCTCTCCAGAAGTATAACTGTATCCTGTTTTTCTGGTGAAAGACGGATCTCCAGCTGTCGATTTGAACTGAGGAGGGGTGTAGGTCTCTTCATAAGGGTTCGTTTTCGGCTTGGTTTCCTGTTTGGGCGTAGGTCGAGGTTTCGTCTCAGCTCTGGGTTCAGGCCTGGGTTTGGTTTCCGTCTTGGGCCTGGGTTTGGTACTCTTGGGCTTGTGTTTGCTGCTTCCACTGGGAGTACTGTCGTAGGCGTACCTATTCGTATTGTCTCGAGTAGCATAATAGCTATAGGCACTGCCCTTTGATCTGGACTTGTTGCTGGATTTGCTCTGTTGTTGGTTCCTTCCGTAGCCTGCTCCTCCTCCATAAAAGCTGCTGTAGGCCCAGCCGGTGCCTGTAAAGTCGGGGAATCCGTCATCCCATTGGCTTTGTGACGATGACGAAGCCCAACCTCCTGCTCCTCCTCTAGTGCTGCTGGTAGGCGTGCTTCCATAAGAGTAGTAAGCTGACGATGTGGACGATTTAGAAGCCGTGCTCCATTTCTGCTCTGCTTCTCGACGTGTCTTTGCATCGTTCAACACGTTATAAGCGTCATTGATGGCCTGGAACTTTTTTGTCGCTTCTTCTTTGCGATGGGGGTTCTTGTCGGGGTGCCAAACCAAAGCCATTTTGCGAAACGACTTTTTGATGTCCATGTCGCTGGCTCCGGGTTGCAAGCCCAGCTGTGCAAACGGGTTGAGGGTGGACATTGCGCGTGGTGTGCGGGGTGTGGGTATATGCTGTTATCAACGGTTTTCGTGGTGTAGTTCTGGGCTTCTGATTTCGGAAACGCTCTCCATTAAATTATTTTGACTTCGATGATGCAGGATATGCCGAAAGTTCGCCACTGTGGAAGTAATAGGACGAGTGGATGTGCTAGAGGGGGATGATATTTGACTATATTTCTATCTGTGGAAGGTCGTGGAACGTTGGGCAATATTTCTTTGTAGTTGTTAGTTCTTTTCTGTCTCAGTTACTAGTGCTAGGAGTGACATCATATTCTCATGTTTAGTCTCCATGGCAACGGTCCGCCTGCAGTCAGCCTCACCCTTCAAACAACATACAGTATAGGGCGTAGAGGAGCGTCTGTGTGGGTGAAAACAAAAAGATGTGTCGAAAACGTTCCATGAGGTTCCATAGAGAGAAATGTGTTGACATTTGACGTATCGACAGTGCTGTAAAATATTACACGACGCGTCGGACTGATCTGACATGGAAAGCGATATGCTTTACTGTGAAGGTGGAGGTGAGAGAGGGTGAAAAGGGTGTTTAGTAATCATTACTGAAGGAAATAGATATCAAATGAAGTCTAGAGAGATACTGATCACGGTTAGCCTCAAATCATATGTTTTTGCAGCCTCAAACACCCACCAACTCGCCTACATCTTCAATCTCAACTTCCGTTTAAGTTCGCAATATCAACACTCATTCTTGTCAGACTTCTCAGATGCAACTACAGATGCAAAGCGTGACGATATTTCAGCGTGTTTTTGGTGGTTGTCAATGCACCAGCAAGGGTGTGGATTTGCCACCTTCTTGGCGGTAGATATTCTGTGCTATCTATAGATCCTTCTAGAATCAGTTGAAACCGTCTCACTTTAATTATGCAGGCGGAAAGTTAGAGTGGGGGGATTGGGGTGGCGGAGGATGAATTGGGGTGACGAAACACAACTGTTAGCGAGTGTGGCTGTTCAGTATATCAAATTGATCACAGTGATCTTGCGGATAAGATGGTACTAATTTCAAAGCTCAGACTAGCTTCATTTGTTCCCTGCCTAAATCTTGCTTCCAACTCACGTTATGGTGTGGCAGCGAAGATTTCAAGAAAACAGCCCCAATCAGGAGAACCCCAGCTTTCGAACGATACCATACACTCACTACAGCTTATTCTCCTTCAACCTGTTCCTCTTCTTCCTCCTTTATGCTACAACTCTACATCCATAGCTTAATCATCAATAAATACAATAATTATGTTCCTCCAATTACATCATGGGAAGCCATCCAACGTACATCAGAGACAGATTCTCCGGGTTGATGGCATCCTGGATCAAATGCTCAACTTCTCCAGAAACACTGAGAGGCAGGGCTTCCTGGGGCACAATACCCTGGATCTTCTTCCGCACAATACTCAGAGCCTCCTTGGGTCCAGAGGCTTGTCTTCTGGGACCCACAGAGAAACCCGAATCTCCTCCTCCAGACTTCCAGTCGTTGATGGGATCGTGGACAAACGATTCCAAGGCAGTCATGATAGTGTACTCATGCTGTCGTAGAAGAGCCAGCGTAGATTCGCACGATCGTCTAAAGTGACCTTCGTAGCCTGTAACTCCCATAGCATCGACGAGATTCTGAGTGAGTCGGAAAGGAACCATCTCTGGCTTTGTCAGACTCAGGGCCTTCTCAAACAGATTGTCAAAGTCGACATGCATGACTCCTCCATCTCCCAGTAGCAGAATGTTCTCCAGATGACGATCACCCAGACCAAGAACGTAGCCCACAATAGACATAACAGCCAGCGACTTTGTGAACTTGTCACGTGCCTTGAGCCACTTGTGAGGCTCGCTGAACTTTTCCAGGAACCATCGGTGAAGTTCTGGTTGGTAGTTCTTCAGGATCTTGAGGAACACTTTGCCTCCAGTTTTTCTGCCCCTCGAAGATCCATATTCCAGCTGTTCAGTCAGAGAAGCCCAGTCGATTTCCTCGTAGAACCGCAGGATGACACTCTTGGCAGTCACTGAGCCAGAAACCCACTCAATCAGACCACAAGAGTCTCCCAGTGGAGTGACAAAGTACGTCTTGATACCCAGGGTGTTCTTGGCAAGCAGCTTGTCGACCAGCTGGGTGATTTCCAGCAGTCGAGCGTCCTTTCGAACATCATCCTTGTTCTTCAGCAAAACAGGGTAGTCCTTTCCATCTGAACCCACAAGCGTGATCTTGAAGGGGTGCTGAAGAGATCGCATGATGGTGACCTTCTCTCGAACACCAATGATAGAGACAACCTGGGCATCAGTGTTGGACATGAAATCCTCACAGGGAACACACAAAGGACAGGGAACCAGTTTAGGGTTGAATCCGAGATCCTTGGTTACCAACACCTGACTCTGTTTGGAGTTGTATCGTGCTCGCAGTGTGTTTCTCAGCGACAAGGCAAACTTCTCAGACTTGTCGACAGTGCTCTTGTTGATGTTGGGGTTTTGTCTGAGAGATCGCAGCAAACTGGCTCCTCTGCTCTTTCGAGTCGCGTTGCTTGACTGAGAAAGAGACAAGAGATGCCAGATGGTTCGATCAGTGTACTTTTCACACACGTGGATCATGATGCTGTACATGACGTCGAGAGTAGCAACATTACCCATGGCGATACGGGCAGTCATTTGCGACATTCCCGCGTAGAAAGTGGATGCTGGAATGTTCTGATGCTTGGAAGAGATCAACGAGTTGATACGAAGCAGAGTACCAGACTTCTTGGGAGACTCTTCATCACCCATATCGAGCCAGGCACTGAGAAGCATCGGTAGAGTCTCAGTAGCGTACTTGTTACCAAGCTGAAGAGCAGATACCAGGGCTGTGATCATAGTGAGAGTCAGCTGACCGTTCTCATACTCGTTCACCTTGTTGTTACCATCCTGGTCCTGAATGACTCCATGGTAGAATCGAGCCAACTCATAGTAAGCCTTTTCGGTCTTTGCGAGCTCAGTAGCAGCAATATATGTCTTTGAAGCCACCGAGAAACCCACGTGACCACTCTGAGCCAACCAGCCAGCATAAAGTAAAGCCACTTCACCATCATGACCTCGATCCTTTTTAAGAGTCCGAAGAGCTCCCTGCATATCTCCTTCCTGCCACTGGAGCTGGGCGTACTCCATTCGTCCCCTAGGTGTATACACCATACCCTGGAGAGCAGCAGCAGTAGCCAACTCCACACGACCAGCATGTCGGTACTGAGCAGCCAGTTTGGTCCACACGTGGGCTACCTCGGCAGTAGCAAACGTCAGCTTGGAGACGGAAAAGATGAACTTTCGAATGTCAAGAATGTACAGCTGGTCTGAGACATCTTCAAGACGCTTGTCGAGTTCTTCAGAGATACTTCGATGGTCCTGAGAGAAACACTCGACAACCTTGGCGATCGATTCAAAGTCAGCAAGAGCGTGTAGACGATCAAACGACACCGACAGAGCGTGTGGATTGACCATGTCTCGTTTGACAAAGTTTCTGGCCATTCGAATCTGACTGCTGACACACTCATGATCTCCATCTCCAAAAGCAACCATAGCCTGAGCCATACAAGTTGAGTACGACTCGTGACCTCGTCTTCGAGCAATATCACACCACTCCCTCACCTTGTCAACGTTACCCAATCTCCAGGCAGCTTCAACAGTGATATCAACAGACTCATTCTCAAAGCAAATGAGACTCTTCTCGGCTTCATGCAACAGAATCTCGTATCGATGAGCATTCAGAAGACAGTTGAAGTACTGCTTACCCTTGGGGAGATGGAAATGCTCCACTGACCAACAACTGAGAGCCAGATCCCACTTCTTGAGTCCCTCGTACTGATCAACCTGCTGCTGGGGGGAGAGAGTCTCCATTTTGGTGACAATACCAGCAAGAGCGTCAGTGTCCTTCATCTCAGAGTACACCTTGAACAGTTTCTGGTACACTTCGTCCTTCATTTCAGGAACTCGACGAACAGCAGTGTCGAGATAGAGAACAGTTCGCGAGTAACTTTCACACTCCATAGCTCTATCAACCAGCTGCTCACTGTCAATACGTTGTAGGAAGGTATCGACACGCTTGGCTCGTTGTCTGGTGGCGTTCAACTTGATATCCTTCTTGTCAATAGCATCTCCTTCTTCAGGAGGTGCTGACAGATGTTGCATGTAGACAATGAGATAGTCCACCACTCGGAAAACTGTTCGATAATAGTCGTGGGTCATGGGACAAGACAGAATCTCTGTGATGGATAAATTCAGCTCCTTTCGCGTAGCTGTCTTGCAGTGAACAACGACACTTGTGAAGAGATAAGGGAACAGGAAAGCAGCAATTTCCGGAGACTGTTTCATGGTAGGAAGCAGCATCTCAAAGATCTTCTTCTCCGCCAACACACCCTGATCGACAATCAAGTGAGTCAGCCATCGACAGTAGTTGATGATCCAGTCATCAAAGGGCTCAGAACATAGTGGTCGGTCCTTTCTCTTACCAGTGTCTTTACCGACGTAGAATGTAGTTTGTGTATGTGGAACAAGAAGCAGTCGTGTCTCTTTGTCCATCTTGGCCCATTCCTCCTTGGTCAGCTCCTTCTCCTTCAAGATTTGCTGGATTCCTATGGCAATGTACTGCTGGGTCTGGACCTCGGTGCTTTGAGAGTAGCACTTTGAGAGAACTCGTGTGAGGAGATAGAAGCAAAAGTCTCGACTTTCAGGTCCAGTCCAATCAACAACCACAGGATGAGGAGGTGTCTCCAGATTGAGGTTTCGTGGTGAGTTCAGCACTCCCAGATTGACACAAGCCAAGTAAGCGACATCATTGCTCTGATGAGCAAACTCCTGTACCCATCGAACAAGCAGAGCAGCAGCAGGTCGTTTGTCAGCGTGAATCTTGCTAATGTTGCTGAAAAGATGGGTCTGCATGCACATTAGAACCCGTCTTGCGACGTAGATGTTATCGTGACGAGGTGTCGATATCAAATGCGCCAGATGTTCATCAGCGTCGTCTTTGGGATGCTCAGAAAGCACAATCCCGCTCTTGGTGATGAGCTGTCTGTCACGTGATCCAATCAAACTGAGCCAACCCGTGAACAGAGATGCAATAAGGTAATGTTCGTCGGGGAGGTACTTGCCCTGACAGATGAGAAGCTCCACACAAGACGATCTGAGCTCGGGAATCTCAATAGCTGACTGTAGACAGACAAAGAGCTGCGGGAAGATGGCAGAAATCTCTTCGGAAACAGACAGAGTGACCTTCTGAAGAGCTCTCAGTGCACTGGTCTTCTCATTGATAGTATGTGGGTTCTCCAGAATGTTGGCCACCAGTAACATGAGAGACAGCATGGTGCTCTTCAACATCATGTCAGGAGTGCTGTTGCCCCAGGTAGCAAGTATAGCTAGAGCAGCATCGACAGATTTACTGTCTGGTTCTTGCCATCGACTCAAGACGCTTAGAATGACTCTCGACCGAACACCTTGTTCAGCGTACACGTTACCAGGTATGCCTGGGATACCTGCCCAGTCAAAAATCTCTTTGATTTTACCCACACAATGTCCCTGGTACTTAAAGACAGCTGCTGCAATGACTTCGGCAATGTTTCGTTTGACAATCTCCCCAATGGATATAGACGACAGCTCAGAAAGGTAGATGATCAGCTCCCGCTCTCCAAGAGCACCAATGGGGACAACGTATCTCTCTATAAGTCGACACATTTCCACATTACTGAGTCCCACACACACTGCCAGGACATCCAGGACCTTGTTTCGAGCTGCAAACACTCCAATGACCTCCCAGAACTGGCCCAGAAGATCCAACGGCTTCACCTCCAGCACCCACGCTGCACCAACAACAGCTGCAACAGCCCTGCTTCTCAGCAGCTCATCTTCCTGAGCAAAGTACTCCACCAAGCTGCACAGACACCACCTCAAAGATTCTCCTGACGCCTTCTTTGCTGCTGCTGCCCAGTATGAGATTTTGTCGGCGAGATTCATGCTATCTATGACTCCGAAGAACTGCGGATGAGAAGAGAAGTCAGCCAGGTAGTCTGCAGCTCGAGAATCGCCGGGATTCTTCTCGATCCAAGCGACACACTCATCGATATCTGCAAACTCCATGTCGCCGGTTTCCGCATTCGTGTATCCATCGGTTCGATCCCACCCGTTTGTGTATTTGGTATCTCCAACAATAGACGTAGTATCCCATCCCCAGAGAGAAGCAGCACTCAGAAGATGACCCAACCAAAGCGGATTGGGATCAGCATCTGCCAATACATACAGCTCAGTCCATGCAGCCAACCCTCCGGGAGGAGGATGCGTCTTGTTTTTCACCAAAACCTCCAACAGATCATACCACAAGTACCGTTCATCGTCGTTCAGCTCGTGAAACCAGGGTAACATGCGATCAACGGCATAATCTCGTGCATCAACGTCAAAAGTGAGGTACGAAATGAGAGCCACCAGACACCCCGGTTCGTCTTTGTACTTTGTGGCCTCCTCATCGACTCGCTGGAGTATATCTTTGCCCATAATTCCTCCCCATCCTGCATGTTCAGCCATCTTCCACACCTTGGCGAGTCTCAGATAAGTGAGACCTCCATACCGATCCATGAGCCGAAAATACGACGCCCGGGTCTCGTACGACGTGTGCATGTCGTCTGTGAGCAGTTCCATCCACAAATCCTCCACCTCTGTCTTGTTTTCCCACTCCAGTGTCGCCTGCACCACCTGGGCTATTCTCTTGCGACATGTCTCTGCATCCTGTCGTAAAGCAGCGATAGATCCCTCGTCTGTGTTAGCCGAATGTCGATAAGCCGTCTTTGCCGCCTCCAATACTCACTTTCCACCGCCAGAGCGGCATCTATGCGTGACATGGCGAGACTGGTGAACGCGTGAACAGATTCTCATGCGCGATCAAACTACTTTAGAGGAAGGTGCAGCACGTCAACAGAGGTGTTTGCCACCGAATGAGGAAGGGGGAAATAAAACAAAAAAACACAAACAGATATGATTACTAAGCCGATTTAAACAGCAAGGCCGATTTCGTAGAACTCTGCTATCATTTAACAACCCACCAAAACACCCCTCTATATCGTCAAATTTCACCCCATTTAACTTTGGCCTTGCATGCAACCTTAAAAAATCAACCTCCGAAAGTCTGAGGAAAGTCTCGATCATTCAAAAATACACACTACCAGAAAGCACCATGAGAAACCTCCAATGCGTGCACCGAGGTGTGCTGAAGCCCGAGTCGGTCGAGGCGCCGGACCTGAACCTCGTCAAAACCATTTACGACCCTCTTTCGGACGCCATGGTGTTTGTGTTTGATGGACTGGATACCGTTGAAGTCCAGCAATTCTCAAAGACTGAAGGTACCCAGGTGTGGGCCAATTTTCCCGTCAGCGGTCACGTGATTGCCTGCGACTTTTTGTGGGAATCGCAGACCTGCATTGTCTTCCTCAGTGATGGAAACGTCTACAGTGTGGAGCAGGGAGATCAGGTTATCAATCTGGGAGAGATGGAGGGTGTTGAGAGCGCTGTGTGGTCTCCTGACCAGCAGGTTGTTGCTCTGGGAACCAAAGATAAGGTCCTTGTTCTGTCCAGAACCTTTGATCCGCTGTCTGAGACTCCTGTGTCTGTAGATGATCTGAAACTGTCCAGACATGTGTCTGTGGGATGGGGATCTGCAGAGACCCAGTTTCGAGGTCGAGGAGCAAAGAGAGACCCTACGGTGCCCGAGCACGTTGATATTGGTCATGTGACCGAGTCTGACAAGTCCAACATTACTCTTTGTTGGAGACCTGATGGAGAGTGGCTTGCTCAGTCTTCTTGCGATGATGTTGAGGGAGGTAGACGACGAGTTGTGCGAGTATACTCTCGAGACGGTCAACTTTTCTCCGTTTCCGAGCCTGTTGACGGTCTTCTTGATCTTGTTGCATGGGGAACCTCTCTTATCGCCTGTGTGGCCAAGCAGGAGGTTGTCTTCTTTGAGCGAAACGGTCTTCGACATGGAGGATTTCATATTGGAGACTTTGTCCCTATTGGCATGCAGTGGAACTCTACTGGAGAAGTTCTGGCTCTCTGGTCTCACGAATCCATCAGACTATACACTACCAAGAACTACAGATGGTACCTGAAACAGGAGATTGTTTCTCGTCTTCCTGGCACCCCCAAGACTCTCACCTGGCACCCTGAGAAGCCCAGAACTATCATCATCAACTACGACGATCACGTGGAGATCCATGAGTACACAGACACTGTCACCAGTGAGCCTGTCAACGGTGTCACCTGTGTTATTGACGGTAAGACTCTTCTGGTGACTCCTCTGAAACTCGCCTGTGTGCCTCCTCCCATGTCTCGAGACGAGATTCACATGGAGGAGAACATTGTTGCTGTTTCTTCTTCCGCATCGCATATTGCCGTTCTCACAAGGGAGGCTGTTCACATCTACGACTCTCTGACAGTCGCCCATGTCACTACACACAAGCTGGACTTGGACAACGAGACTGTCAAGGGTGTGGTTATCCACGGAGAGGTGCCCTATGTTCTTGCTGAGTCAGCATCCGCTTCCAGAGTCATTACACCTACTGAGAGCTTCCCCCTTCCTTCAGACTGCATTGCCTTTGCCAAGAGCCACAAGGCACCTCTGCTTCAGCTTCTTGACGGAAACGTCTATCTTCTGGAAAACACTCTTGAACCTCTTGCCAAGCTTCCTCGATGCAGCACCATTGCTTATACTGATGAGGTCTATGGACTTACTAGCAAGGGTAAGCTCTACAAGGGTGATCAGGTTGAGGCTAGTCATGTGACTTCTCTACTCTCTTCTGACGACACTATTCTTTACACAACTGCTGAGCGACTTCATCTTGCTGGAGAGTCTCGAGAGATTGAAAAGTCTTCTCTTCTTGTCTCCGTGCACCCCTCTACCTACTCTGTTGTTCTCCAGGCTCCTCGAGGTAACCTTGAGACCATTCATCCTCGTCCCCTTGTTCTCAAGCGAGTTGCCGAGGCTCTCAAGAACCGAGACTTCAAGGCGGCTTTAACCATCTGTCGAACCCACCGAGTCGATCTCAACTTCCTGCATGACCACGATCCTGAGCTGTTCATGGCTCACGTGGGCGAGTTTGTCGACCAGGTGTCTTCCAACCATCTCGATCTGTTCCTGACCGAGGTTGGAGTCAAGAACAACCCCAAGGGCAACGAGATCTGTGACGCTGTTCTCGCCAACACCAAGAACCTGCAGAACCAGATCACCGCACACAGTTTCAAGAACCCTCCAGATGTCGCTGCTGCTCTGGCTCTGGTCGATTCCGAGGAGTCTCTCGAACACCTGTGTTTCCTGCATGACGTCAACCATCTCTACGACACCTCTCTGGGACTCTACGACCTGGAAAAGACTCTTCTTGTGGCTCAGCAGAGTCAGAAAGACCCCAAGGAGTACCTTCCCTTCCTCCAGAGTCTCCAGGTCATGTCTGAGGACCGACGAAAGTTCACTATCGACGATCATCTCGAAAAGTACGCCAAGGCCCTGGAGAGTCTGATTGCCGACAAGGCTGAGCACGAGGAGATTGACGCTTACATTACCCGTCACGTTCTGTACAACGAGGCCCTGAAGCTGTACACCGACAAGAGCGATACTCAGCGAGTTCTCAACCTCTACGCTGCATTCCTGGAGTCTACTCGAGAGTACAAGGAGTCTGGTATCATTTACGAGTCTCTTGAGAAGTGGGAGGAGGCTCTGGAAGCATACAAGGCTGGCGTTTACTGGGAGGAAGCCCTCTGTCTGTGCCATGCTGTTGACGGCTTTGAGGACCGAATCCGAGACGTTGCCGACGAGTTGGCTCCTCAGCTGGTTTCTGCTCATTGCTACAAGGAGGCTTCTACTTTGTATGCTGACTACCTGGGTGATATCATGGAGGCTGTGCGATGTCTCTGTCTGGGCTCCAACTTTGTTGCTGCTCGAGCTATGGCTGCTCGAAAGGCTGGAGACGACAAGGAGCGAATCTTCAAGGAGATTGACAGTCTTCTCAGCGATGCATTCGGTACTCATTCCGAGTTCCTGGCTGATTGTCAGACCCAGGTCAAGAACCAGGTTTCTCGACTTCATGAGGTTCGACAGCTGGCTCAGGTAAGCATGTCTCGAGAGCTTGAGCGAGTTGAGGATGACAACATGGTGCCTGACGATATTTCTCTGGCTGACACTGCTTCCACTTCTGGCACTTTCCTCACCAAGTACACCGGTAAGACCGCTGGTACTGCCAAGACTGGCGTGTCTCGACGAACTGCCAAGAACAAGCGTCGAATGGACCGAAAGAAGGCCAAGGGTAAGAAGGGTACTGTCTTCGAAGAGGAGTACCTGGTTGCCAGTTTGGGACGTCTGGTGGAGCGACTGGAGCAGTCCAAGGTTGAGATTTACAACGTGATTCAGGCCTTGTACTCACGTGATCGACGACCTCTGGCTCGTCAGTTGCAGCAGTCGTTGGTTGCTCTGGCAGCCAGCTTGACTGAAAATGTTCAGTTTGTGTTCAACCGAACCATGGAGGACAGAAAGCGAATCGACGATGATGGAGCCGTCTACTACCTGGACGAGGTTCCTGTTCCCGAGATTAAAAAGGTGGAGGTCTTTGCTTCTCTCTAAGACATGTACAAATAATAGAATTACAACAATTTGGTTACTCATAAGGATCGTATTTTAGTCAATAAATAGTCATCAAACGGCGGTCATCACGGCCACCGCTGGTAGGTACAGCACTCTGTGGTTTCAAACTGTCCCTCGCACGAGGAAACAGTGAATTTGGACGGCGGAATTCCTCTAATCGCCAGCTTGAGCTCCGAGTTGCCAAAGTACAGTGGGAATGTGAACGTTGCGTGTCCTCCATTGGCACTCTGATGCGAGTCTGCCTCTGGCGAGTCGTAAATCTGGACGACGGTTTCGTCCTCGGTTTCGACTGAAAGTCTGGCGTATCCAATACGTCGTTTCTTGCACTTTCGAACCTCGCCGACGATTCTGTCGAGCTGGTTTCGGGTGAAGATCTTCGTGGGAGACGAAGGGTGGGACATCTCCTGGTTGGGGATAATCTGTGTCTCTGAGATCATGAAGATGGCACAGGCAGTGTTTTTGGTCTCTCTGGTTTCCAGCAGTCGCTTGGCATGGTGCCAGGCCTCCAGGGTGACCTTCTTGGTTCCTCCTCCTCGCACTGAGGGGTCATTGAGAGAGTTGATGCTGTGATCCCAGCCAGACCACTCTGGAGAAGCAAGGCCAAGAGCAATGTACTCGGTGCTGTTGCTAGCTCCGTATGTAGACTTCTCGTCGGGTCCACAGCCCACAAGGAGAAGCGAGAGTCGGTCGAGATGAGACATGCTGGCGAGAATGTCTCGGATGCTCTTCTGGAGCATCTTGATGTGGGTATCGTTACTGGAGCCGATAGGCACGACGACTACCAGGTCTAGGGGAGCGTCGACGGGAGTAGCGAGCTTGATGGGTGACGAGAGAGGAGGAGTCAGCTCACATCGCTCGGGATGGAACTGGTCGTCAAACTTGTCACCTCGGAAAAGATGCGAAAGGGTGGTGAACCACTCGTCCTGGTTTTTGGGAACTTTGACTCTCAGCTCAGGAGAGTTGGCAGAGTGGACAAAGATGGAAATGTCTGTGCCGTTGATCACACTGGCAATATGCTTGGAGATGACCAGAGAACCCTTGATGGCCGAGCCAGGGAAGAGAGTGGTAGACTGGTGGTTGCCAGGGTATGCGTTCTCAACAAACAGAACGAGATCGTCGAAGAGGAAGCCAACCAGCGATTTGTATGTTGATCCCTGGTCGGTAGACACTTCCACGAGATCCACACATCGCAGAGGTCCACAGGTCTTGGGATCGTGTCTTCCCCAGTCAGAAACAGAAGCCACGAGGTTGTCCATCACAGGATCACGCTTGGGACTGTCTCTGGGCGAGAACTGTTCGTGGTACTGAATGAACGAGTCTCGTCCTCCGTCGTACTCGTCTGGAGTAACGTCGAGCTTGAGGTTCATGTACGAGAGTCCAGGCGACTTGGGGGTCTCGACCTGTTTGTCCACCGAGACTCTAACAATGGGTCTGACAGTGGAGGAAGCAACAGCTGGAGTCTTCTCCTTAGCCAAAGGCCACAGCAGAATGTCTACTCCACCAGGAGCTCTTCCTGGCGAAGACTTGATGAGCTGGTTGATAGCGTCTTCTCGTTCCAGCTGTCTCGCCTTTCTGAGTCTCTCCTGGTACAGATCGTTCCATTGCGAGTCGTCAACGGGCTTTGATTTCTCACCACAGACAGGACATCGAGGAACAAGGTCTTTGTCGTCTGGACAGATGACGTCGTCGGTGAGAAACTCCATGTAACACTGTTCATGGGCGATATGGTTGCAGTCCAGCACGAGTTTTCGCTCACCAGCCAGAATGAAATGCAGGGGCTCTTCACAGATGGCACAGCTGCCGTTTTCAGCAAATCTCACCTTTCCAGAGAACACAAACGGCTTGATGGCTGGAGGAGGAGCGCTGTTGAAGGGCTGGAAGGTCTTGCCCGGCGTCTTTTGCTTTGGTGGGTTGGAGTAGGGAGGCGAAGTGTAGCAGGTAGAGGTTGATCCAGGAGGAGACATGACAAAGTCGCTCTGACTGTATCCTGGCGAATGCGAGTAGGAAGTCTGGAACACCTGGTCTTGTGGTGTCTTCAATCTCGAGTCCTCTGTTCTACTCGACCGTCGCTTCATGAATGTGAGGTTGAGCGAGTTTCTGAGTCGACTTCTGGTAGACGAAGGGCTGATGGGACTCGATAAGCTGGCGTTGGAGCTGCCATTGTGCGAAGAAGCCAAGCTCTGGTGACTTGGGAACCGGTGGAGGTTGTGTGCCACGGGCGACATGGGTGTACTGGGTAATGGCTTGAACATGATGGGAATGTCCTCCATGTGGAAGGAGTTTGGGGTCTGTTTGGAGATGTTCAGGGGCTTGACCGATTCGATCGTCATCATGGCGCCAACGATGTAGACGGGGGTATTTATTGGGGCTGGGGTATGGAGGGTGGAGGGGTGGAGAAGCGGGGAGTGGACCTGGGTCTGGTATATATTAATTCAGGCGATTGTGTAGGCCCTTTCTGGACCTGCCATTTGGCTTTTGCCTCATCGAGAACACATGAGTATTTCGCAAAAACGAGCGTCCATCTTTGTTCTCGAGCTTTGTCCTGAAAATACCCTTCTGGGGTAGCAGGTGAAGATCAGAGTGAGTCTGCCTCACCACCGTCCAATGCGAGATTTGGATGCAGTGAATATGGCAAGGTTCACGGACGAGACAAGGACAGTATCCCGCAAGCCTGCAGTATCTGGATAATTAAATACGAGTGGCAAGTTCGGTAGAACTAAAGGGGCTGTGTTTGTGCTGTACTGAGCAGGAGCTGTCTTGTTAGCACAAGCCAAGGTTGTAATATGGAGGTCTGTGCTGTATAGTGTGCTCGTGAAGTCTCATGGAGGTTTCCCAATCCTGCATTATACTGGTCAGAAAGACTGTTAAACGAGAGACCCTGATACGAGCCGTCATGTGTTCCTCGACAGGTTAATTGGACTCGTCTGAAAACACCTGACTGCTGTGCTTTTGAGGCTCGGGGACTGGTGGTACAAAGACTGCTGAACGTCGATTCGCTTTGTCTCCCGATTTAGTTTCAGCCTCAGCCTTTCATTATTGGAGGACCCTAACTGGAGGTCAAGTAAAGTAGGGTTTCTTCCTTGTTCGAAAGGGTCCTCCATTTTGGTGAGGCAAAGGTCAGATGTGCTCGGAAATGAGCAGTGGTTAGATTCAATTGAAAGTGGTTACGAGGTGCGGAAGTGAGATTGTGATGAGGTGAGACAATCCCAGTGCAAGTATCACCACTGACGAGTCTTGGACCACGTGCTACAACATTCCACACAGCCAGGTGAAAGTTTCGCTTGGTATAATAAGAGATCGCCTAGCTACAGTCTCCTGTGCACTTGCACTTATCGTCTGTAGCCACACCATAACAAACACACCATGCATCCAATGCAGTTTTGCGGGGTATCAGCGGTGGTTTTTACCATCAGGTATTGGCCAGATGTGTGTATTTCAGTGCTTAGTCATACAGACAGCGACGTGAGAGGGATCATCCTAACATGCCTCTACCCACCTCATCTCATCTCGTATAAGACGTCGATCATACCTTAATAATCTGTCTCCTCACAGTCACCTGACTGCTGTGGGTTCGCGAATACTTTCCCCAAAGACAGAGCCTGCTCTTGAAGTGAGCTCAGCTGAAGTTGCAGGCTAAAGTTTCCGCCTTTCTCTAACGAGATGTTGAATGCATCTCTGAGAGTCTAGCGTAAAAAACATCGTCGAGTTAAAGTGTAGGTTGGCTAAATTAGAGTGGTGAATTTTGGGTGGAAATTCGAACCCCAAGAGATGGCTGAAATCTCAACTCCAGACAGAACACATGATCGACCTATCATCCCCAATGTAGATAATATCGTCGCAGCTCGATTTACGAGGTTCCAGAGCCACTTGCCACAAATGCACACCGCTGCAGAGTCTCATGCGCATCTGCAGGCCAACGTATTGGTCTAAGGGCTGCCTTTGACATGGCCCAGATGGGTTTGAATGTTGGGATGGTAGAAGAGACAAATAGGTCTTTTGGGGTAATGAAAGACGAGATGAAAGTGTACTTGAAAGGGAGTTTATTGGTCAAATATGGGAGGTTGTGTGGTAAGGTGGTCGATACGAGTTTTCGAAATTCCTATAATTCAAGTTCTCAGTCTTGTCACTGTGTGCTCATTCGCTGCTCTACACCACCCTTTATATTATAAGCAGAGCTGTGAAGTTCCGAATTCCAATATTCTCCTATTCTGTTCTGTTGATCTGCTTCTGCTACTCTGTTGGTCTGACATTTATATTCTGTATCACGGTCTCTCGACTTATCGATAGCCGCAAGTCTAAGAATCTACTCTTGACTGACTCCATGTTCGGTGAATCTTCTGTTGTGCAATCTTGTCGTGTTTCGTTGATCCGCAAAATTACGAGCCAACGGTTTTCATTTCAATCTTATAGAGCGTTTTCCGAAACCCATGGTTCCCAGTGAACCCCCACTCGCGAGAAATGCACCAACGGTGGCCAACCAACCTTGACCAACCAACCTTTGGAGTTAGACGTAGGCCAGCTCAACAGCCGTGTCCAGAGCCTCTTGTGATTTGATGTGTCGAGACAGGAGGAGATATTGGGGCAAAGAGATGATAATATGGAAGAGGGGAAAAGTCAGGGGAAGTAATGGGGCCTACAATACCGTCAAACAGAGCCAACAAGACGGCAATGTACTCCAGTCAGCTCACCGCCACCTCGCTCTGCCAATTGACATCTCCCTCTACCCCCTAGTCTACCTCTCTCTCTCTCCTCTTTAGCCCCCCACACGCTCAACAGTACTCAATATCCGCGCAGAAATTTAAGGTTGATGGGACATTTCTCCGGTGTGAGCGATTAGTGGGTTTGTGGTGGTGCCCATGGCAGGACCTAAAATTGACTCTCCTCACTTGACAACACACAGATAGAAACTGCAACTTCTTCCAGAGGCGCTTTTTTTTGCAATCCGTGCGTGAGAAAACAGACAATTGACCATGCTCGCTGCCGCTCGACGATCTACACGGCTCACCAGCCGACTCGGCCACCAGGTCCGAGCATACTCCATCGCTGACGATGCCGACAAGGTGAGTATTTTTTTTCCCTGACGTTGGGGGTGTCGTGGATTTGGGTTACAGGGAGTTTTTCCGAGAAGTACGTCAGAGAAATTGGGCGATGGCGGACGACACAGACGAGATGGAGGCATGGGGACCCTCGGAAATGACTCTACGGGTGCCATTACCCTTGGTCGAGTGTTTCCGTCCCTGGATCTAACTTGTGCGTCAAGTTCTCGACCTCTCTTATTTTCTGCTCATGCACCGGAAAAATTATTCCCCACCCACCAGCAATCCATCACGAAACGTGGCAACACGGACCCAATCGACCCGATACTAACCCCAGAAATGCACAATCACCCTCAAGGACGACTCCTTCACCACCTACCTGCTCGATGCTCCCCCCGCTCTCGAGTTTGAGATGACCAAGGGCGAGCTGCTGCAGATGTACAAGGACATGGTCACCGTGCGACGACTCGAAATGGCCGCCGACGCGCTCTACAAGGCCAAGAAGATCCGAGGTTTCTGCCATCTGTCCACCGGCCAGGAGGCCGTCGCCGTCGGAATCGAGAAGGCCATTGACCACGACGATTCCGTGATTACCGCCTACCGATGCCACGGCTTCGCCTACATGCGAGGCGCCTCTGTGCGAGCCATCATCGCCGAGCTGCTCGGAAAGCGAACCGGTGTCTCCTACGGAAAGGGTGGCTCCATGCACATGTTCACCGAGGGATTCTACGGAGGAAACGGTATTGTCGGAGCCCAGGTTCCCGTCGGAGCCGGTCTGGCTTTCGCCCACAAGTACCTTGACCAGACTGGCAAGGCCACTTTCGCTCTCTACGGTGACGGTGCCTCCAACCAGGGCCAGATCTTCGAGGCCTACAACATGGCCAAGCTGTGGGAGCTGCCCTGCATCTTTGCATGCGAGAACAACAAGTACGGTATGGGTACCGCTGCCGCTCGATCCTCGGCCCTGACCCAGTACTACAAGCGAGGCCAGTACATCCCCGGTCTCAAGGTCAACGGAATGGACATTCTGTCTGTCTACCAGGGAGCCAAGTTCGCCAAGGAGTGGACCACACACGGCAAGGGTCCTCTGGTGATGGAGTTCGAGACCTACCGATACGGAGGCCACTCCATGTCCGACCCCGGAACCACCTACCGAACCCGAGAGGAGATCCAGTACATGCGATCCCACAACGATCCCATCTCCGGTCTCAAGGCCCACATTCTGGAGCTCAACTTCGCCACTGAGGACGAGCTCAAGACTGTTGACAAGGCTGCTCGAGCCATGGTTGACAAGGAGGTTGCTCTTGCTGAGTCCGACCCTGCTCCCGAGGCCACCGCCAAGGTTCTGTTTGAGGATATCTACGTCCCCGGCACCGAGCCTCCCGTGATCCGAGGCCGAATTCCTTCCGAGGACTACTACTTCAAGAACTAGGTCAAGTAGAGTAGAATGTAATTACTAATGTACACGTTGTTGTAGGGAAGAGAGGTAGACAAGAAGAAGCGAAGTAGATTGCTTAGTAAGCGTAATGTAGATTTTTATATAAAATTTGTTTATTTTCCATTTTCATCCGTAATTCATATTCCTCCATTACTCATCCTTCCTGCACTCCAGGCTCACCACCGAAAATAAGATCTTGTTGTGCATATGGTTCAGAAAATAAGCACGTCTACTTTGAAATAAATCCTTCACGCAACACACGACACACACCAGCACATCATGTCCAACAACAATGACATGTCTCGTTACAAATAGTGAGTATCAGATGCGACTACACAGTGGTGACTACAATGCCCACGTATCCCCTTACACCTTGGATCATACTAACCCAGCGAGGAAATGTCCTCTATTGTTGTGCAGGCCGATAGAAGGCACATCAACAGAGAAAGTGGCGAGGATAAGGCGATTCCCGAGTCTCTAGTGGGCAAAATCAACGTCAAGGATATGGGAACGGGTGTTCGACGAGAGGCTCCTGACGCTGGAGTTCGTCAACAGCAGGAAAAACAGGCGAGAAAGGAAAGAATGGCGTCCAAGCCCTCTTCAGGCTACTCCAGTGGTCTATACACGCCACAGATGCCTCAGACTCGAGAGGCGTTTGAGCTTTTGATGGCATGGACGGGCCGTGTTCTTGGAGACGTGTCACATGAGACAATCAGTGCAGTTACCGACGAACTCATTGCTACGCTTCGAGATGAAAAGTTGCAGGATAAGCAGCGACAAAAGGAGATTGAGAGCATTGTTGGAAAGCTTTCGGACACGGATTTCAACCAGGCCATGAGTTTGGCCGCTCGTCTGACTGATTACGCTGAACATCAGGACGAGGAGATGGCTGATGATGGAGAGAGTGGAGTGGCTGTGGTTTTTGATGGAAGTGATGATGAGGATGCCATGGATCTGTCTGAAGACAGCGACGATCTCAGTGATATGGACGGAGACTACGTTCGACGAGTCACTGTGGCTACAGAGGAGGATGATGAGGAGGAAGAAGATATGGATGTGGAAAAGACTGTGGTTGCAGCTGCCAAGGAGTCAGGTTCAGATGTCATCCCTGCAACCGATATTGATTCCTTCTGGTTGCAACGTGAAATCGCAGCTCTGGTGGGTGGAGATCAGCAGGAGAGTATCGATCTGTCTAAAAGAGTGTTTGATATTCTGGCTGGAGACTCTTCTCTGAGAGAGACCGAGAACGATCTTTCTGAGGCGTTCGATTTCGACCATCTCGACTTTGTCGCTAAACTGTGTCATAACCGAGACCGAGTTGTCTGGATCACTCGTCTTCAGCGAGCTGATGGACCTGAAAAGGACGCTGTCAAGAAACAGATGAAGTCTCTGGGTCTGGGATCTCTTGTCTCTGAGCTTTACGGCGAGACTGAGACCTCTGAGGATGTGGATATGGACGTTACTGAAGACGCTTCGCAGACCTATGTGCCCAGATACATTGATACACAGTCCTTGGTGTTTGACCAGGGTGCACGACTCTTGACATCTTCAAAGGTCAAGCTGCCAGCAAACACCACAAAGCATAGCACCAGTCAGTACGAGGAGTTTGTTATTCCTGCTCCTGAACGAGCTATTCCTGATGCTAGCGAGAAGATGGTGCCTATCGCTGATATGCCCTCTTGGACTCATGTGGGTTTCTCAGATACAAAGTCTCTCAACAGAGTCCAGAGCAAGGTGTTCCCCTGTGCTTTTGAGACCGACGATAACATGCTTATTTGTGCCCCCACTGGTGCTGGTAAGACCAACGTGGCTTTCCTGACCATGCTACGGTGTCTGTCTCATTTCAGAGCTCCTAATGGGGGTTTCAGAACCAACGACTTCAAGATGGTGTACATTGCTCCTCTCAAGGCTCTGGTCCAGGAGCAGGTTCGGGAGTTCAGCAAGCGACTCAACTCTATGGGACTGAAGGTGTCCGAGTTGACTGGTGATCATAATCTGACTAAGCAGCAGATTGCCGAGACTCAGCTGCTGGTGACCACCCCCGAAAAGTGGGATGTTATCACTCGAAAGGCCGCTGATGCTAGTTACACGAATCTCGTCCGTCTGATTGTCATTGATGAGATCCATTTGCTGCATGACGAGCGAGGACCTGTTTTGGAAAGCATTGTGGCTCGAACCACTCGTCGATCAGAGCAGACTGGAGACCCTGTTCGAATTGTGGGTCTCTCGGCTACTCTGCCCAACTTCAAGGACGTTGCATCTTTCCTTCGAGTTGGTGAGACTGGTCTGTTCTACTTTGATTCCACTTTCCGACCCTGTCCTCTGGGCCAGCGGTTCCTCGGTATCACTGAGAAGAAGACTTTCAAGCGGTACACTGCCATGAATGATGCTTGCTACGACAAGGTCATTGAGAACATCAAGGCTGGACACCAGGTGATTGTCTTTGTGCACTCTCGAAAGGAGACTGCAAAGACTGCTCGAATGCTGCGAGATCGGGCTATGGATGAGGGCCAACTACCTCTGTTCTGTGCTTCTGACGGTAGTCGACGAACTCTGGCTGAGCGAGCTCAGGATCCTGAATTGGATGCTACTCAGAAGGAGCTTATCGGTACCGGTCTAGCTACCCATCATGCTGGTCTCTCTCAGGCTGACCGTAAGGCTTCTGAGGAGCTGTTCGCTGAAGGACACGTTCGAGTTCTGGTGTCCACTGCTACTCTCGCTTGGGGTGTTAACCTTCCCGCTCACACTGTCATCATCAAGGGTACCCAGATCTACAACCCCGCCAAGGGTCAGTGGACTGAGCTGTCTCCTCAGGATGTGCTTCAGATGCTTGGACGAGCTGGCCGACCTCGATACGACGATTCCGGTGAAGGTATCATTATCACCACTCACGGTGAGCTCAACTACTACCTCTCCCTGATGAATCAGCAGCTCCCCATTGAGTCTCAGCTCATGTCTCGACTTGAGGACTCTCTCAACGCTGAGGTTGTTGGTGGAACAGTCTCTTCGGTTGCTGACGGTATCCACTGGCTCGGCTACACTTACCTCTACGTTCGAATGCTCGTTTCTCCCAGTGTTTACCTTGTTGGTGCTAACCCTGATGATGCTGCTCTTACTAACAGACGTGCTGATCTGGTTCATTCGGCTCTCAGCAACCTGGCCAAGTCTGGTCTGGTCATCTACGACACCAAGACTGGTCGTGTTCGTGCCAACGATCTTGGACGAGTGGCTGCTCATTACTACATCACTCACTCGTCCATGCGAACCTACCGAACTTCTCTCAAGCCCCACTTTTCCATCGTGGAGCTGTTCCAGGTGTTCTCTGCATCTGAGGAGTTCAAGTACGTGGGTGTTCGACAGGAAGAGAAGCTCGAGCTTGGAAAGCTGCTCGAGTCTGCTCCTATTCCTGTCAGAGAGTCTGTCGAGGACGCTACTGCCAAGATCAACGTTCTTCTTCAGGCTTACATTTCTCGACTGAGTCTGGATGGCTTTGCATTGGTCTCTGATATGATCTACGTGACTCAGAGTGCCCAGCGTCTGTTCCGAGCCATCTACGAGTTCTGTCTGAGAAAGAAGTGGGCTCGTCTTGCTCGAATCACTCTCGATGTCTGCAAGATGGTCGAGCGACGTCTGTGGCTGTCTTCTTGCCCTCTTCGACAGTTCCCCGACTGCCCTGCAGAGGTTGCCAAGAAGATTGAGGCTTCTGCTATGCCCTGGAAACGGTACTTGGCTCTGGAGAACGCTGAACAGGTGGGTGAAGCTATTCGAACTCCCAGATACGGTACTCCCGTGCTTCGAATGCTTCAAAAGTTCCCTCAGCTCAAACTGTCTGCTCGTGCACTGCCCGTCACTGCATCCCTTGTTCGACTGGAAATCGAAGTGGAGCCCAACTTTGAGTGGGACGACTCCATTCACCATGGCTCTGAGCCCTTTGCTCTCACTGTGGAGGACGGTGATGGAGAGAAGATTCTGTACTCGGATTCGTGGGTTCTTCGACGAGACTACGCCACTGAGACTCATCTGATCGAGGTGGCTGTCACTGTTGCTGACCCTCGTCCCCCTCATCTGTTTGTCACTCTTTCCTCTGAGAGATGGCTGCATGCTGATGCTCGTCTGGCTGTGCCTCTGCGAAACATTGTCTTCCCTGGCAAGTTCCCTGCCCCTACTCAGCTCATTGACCTCCAGCCTGTTCCTGTTGCTGATCTCAAGCGAGCAGACTGCGCTGAGCTCTACGACTTTGCATTCTTCAACAAGATCCAGTCGCAGCTGTTCCGACCTCTCATGGAGGGAGACGGCTCTGTGTTTGTTGGAGCTCCTCCTGGATCTGGCAAAACCGTTCTTGCTGAGCTGGCTCTGTTGAGACTGTGGAATGAGGATGCTGACGCCAAGGCTGTCTACATGGTGCCTACTCAGGCTCAGGTTGATGCTCGATACGACGACTGGAGTCAGCGAATGAGCGAGATTCACGGTGGAAAGACCTTCTCCAAGCTGTCTGGTGAGCTTGCTGCCGATCTGCGAAAGCTGGCTACCTCTGACGTGGTTCTCGCTACGCCTTCCCAGTGGGACGCTCTGTCTCGACGATGGCAGAAGCGAGCTGCTGTCCGAGCTGTGAGCCTGTTCATTGCTGATGATGTCCACCTTGTTGGTGGAGATGGCACCTACGAGACTGTGGTGTCTCGAATGAGATACATTGATGTGCAGCTGCAGGAGAGCGGTGCTGGACGGCCTCTTCGAATTGTCGGTCTGGGAGTTCCTGTTGCCGATGGAGTTGATATGGCTGGATGGCTGGATGCTACTCCTTACAACTTCAAGCCCTGGACTGCTTCTCCCACTAACATCCACATTCAGTCTCTGTCTATCCCTCATCATCCTTCCCTGATGCAGGCCTTCCTCAGACCCACCTACAACGCCATTCTCGAGCTGGCTCCCCCTAAGCACTCTCAGACTATGATCTTTGTGGACTCTCGTCGAACTCTTGTGGACGTGACTATTGGACTGTCTACTATTGCTGATGAGCAGATTCTGGTGCCTCCCGTGCCTGAAGACTCCAACTTGGAGCTCGCCATGGCCCAGGTGTCCGACAACACTCTCAAGGAGGCCATCCAGAGCGGTATCGGCCACCTTTACCCCAGCATGTCTGCCCGAGATCGAAAGATTGTCCTGGCTCTCTACGCTGAGCAGTCCATCTCTACAATTATTGCTACTCGTGAGGAGTGCTGGACTTCGCCTCGATGTCAGCTGAGTGTCATCCTCGGTACTCAGACCTACGAGGGATCCGAGCATCGGTACATCAACTACCCCATCTCCACTGTTTTGCAGATGATTGGACAGGCTTCCAACGATGCTCTGGTCCTCACTCCTGCTGCTGCCAAGGACTACTACCTGCGATTCCTCAACGACTCTCTTCCCGTGGAGTCCAACCTGGGAGCTTCTCTTCACGACGCTCTTCTGGCTGAGATTTGTGAGAAGGTAATCGAGTCCATGGACGATACTGTCGCCTGGTTGACTTACACTTACCTGTACCGACGTCTGCATGCCAACCCTGGCTTCTACGGTGTTCCTGACCGATCTGACGACGCTCTCAACGTCTACCTCTCCGAACTCGCTGAGACTACTGTTGAGCAGCTTGTTGAGGCCAAGATGGTCGAGATGGACGATGATGGTGGACTGGAGCCTCTCAATGCTGCCTCCATTGCATCCTACTACAACGTGTCTTTCGATACCATGGCCACCCTCACTTCTGCTCTCTCTCCCAAGAGCAAGTACAGATCCATCCTGCAGGCTGTCACTACTGCTGCCGAGTTTGACAATCTGCCTATCAGAAACCACGAGGATATTCTTCTCAGACGTCTGTATGGCCACATCCCCTGGAAGCTTCCCGAGCTGGACTCTGCTGTTCTTCTCACTCCTGCTTTCAAGGCCTTTGTTCTGGCTCAGTGCCATATTGCTCGACTGAATCTTCCCTCTGAGCTTGCTGCCGATCAGGCTGAAGTTGTCCAGCTGCTTCCTACCCTCCTGGCTGCTTCTGTTGATCTTCTGGCTTCTGAGGGTCACCAGTCCTGCATGTACGCCATGGATCTGTCTCAGATGGTTGTCCAGGCTACTCTTGAGTCCGACTCGCCTCTGCGACAGGTGCCTTTCTTCACTCCCGAAATCATCGAGAGTCTCAAGGAGGCTGGTGTCGAGGCAGTTGGAGACATCTCCGAGCTCGACGAGGACAAGCTCAAGGGTATTCTCAACTTCACTCCCAAGCAGCTCAAGCGTGTTATTGACTTTGTCGACGCTTACCCCAGCATTCAGCTCAGCTACGAGCTTTCCGACTCGTACGCTACTAACGATGTTGGCACCATTGAGGTGACTGTGGAGCGAGACGTGTATGAGGAGGATGAGCGTGCGAACCTGGAGGTGGTTGCTCCTCTCTTCCCTCAGCCCAAGACTGAGAACTGGTGGATTGTGGTTGGAAACACCAAGACCAAGCAGATCTTTGGTATCAAGCGAGTCACCCTGCCTCTCGAGTCCCAGACTTTCAACATTGACGTCTCGTTCCCCGAACATGGCGAGGTCAGTGGTCATGTCTGGTGCATTTGCGACTCTTATGTTGATGCAGATGCCGAGAAGAAGTTCACTGTGACTGTGGCAGAGGGTGAGGAGGAAACTGAGGAAGTTGAAATGGAGGAGTAAGATGACGACTGTAAATTATGTTAATGTATATTATTATTGTATAAACTAGACTGCGTAGTACACTCGCTTGTGATTAAATAATGCGTTATATTATATGATGCTGGAGACGTCTATCTCGCAGCAATTTCCCTTTTAGCCTGCTCCACCTCGCGCAGTCCCTCTTCAAGATCCTTCTCGTCAATATCCATGGCATCCTCAGGAGCAAGTCTGTACTGACCTCCATCCTTCTTCTGGCCCTGGTACTCCTGCAGCTGTTCCAGAGACCAAACAGAGACACCTTCCTGGTCCTCCTTGTTCATAGGCTGGGCCATAGTTCGCAGGAACTTCTTGGCAGCAGCAAGAGCCATATCTGTAGACAGGTTAGTGTCGGCATCTAGAATGGCCTGGTTGATCCACTTGGGCAGCTGGTTTCGTTTCTTGGCAAAACGTCTATCGGCCAACACCATGACTCCGTAGTCGTCCTTTCCTCGCAGGACTCGACCCAGACACTGGGCAGCATGACGCATGGCGTCGAAAGACAAAAAGTCGTTCTCTCGAATATGGTAGTTGTCTCGCAGGAACTCGAGACGAGCCTTCAAGATACGAGACTCGGTGTACTGGAAAGGAACACCAATCATGAGCACGGTTCGGCCAAACTGATGGTCGAAATCGATACCTTCCGAAACCTTTCCTCGGGCGACACAAAGCATGACAGCACCTCGTCCGTTGGAGCATGCAGTTCGGTAGGTTTCCAGAGCCAGAGATGTTTCTTGGGCATCAGGAGTCTCTACCAGAATGAGCTTGTACTTCCACACCTCGTCCAAAATACCCATAGTCTGCCACATTGAGATGATAGACTCCATGTAGAGATATGAGGGGAAGAAGACGACAAGACCGTCAGGAGTGATCTTGGAGAACTCAATCAACAGGTTACCGTAGTTTCGAACAACCGAGGGATCGTTTCGGATCTCGAATCGGGAACTGATAGCCACTTGATCGGAACCCTTGGTGACAATCAGAGGGCAGAAGGCTCGTCGAGCCAGGGTCATGGTGTAAGATTCCTGGACGACAGTCTCAAAGTTGAGCATTTTGGGGTACATATCCAGAGGCGAGATTGTACCTGATGTGATGATGATACTTGAGAACCGATCAAAGACGGGCTTGATGGCAATGGAGGCGTCCAAACATGTGAGATGCAAAATGGGGTTGGGAACGGTAGCCTGATCGGTCTCAAACGGTTCCAGAATGAGCTGGAAACCGGTATCGTAGGTGGAGACAAGAGTAGCAAAGACTGCAATCTCCTTGAGAGCAGTGTAGTCATCGACATGAGTCAACTCGAGGGTTCTGACCAGGTACGATAGACGCTCAGCACAGAACCGAAGAGGTTTTCGCTCAATGTATGTCAGGTCTCGAAGATGTTTCAAGAACGATGCAGGGGTTTCTGAGATGACGTGAAGCACCTTCATTCGACTCTTGAGGTACTCGATGAACCGTTTTAGGAAGGCAACGAAATGTTCGGCCTTTCGAATGTTTCCAGGCACAGCTTCAGAAATGAGATCTTCAGGAAGCACAGGGTTGGCCAGGAACGTGTCTTCCTGCTCTCCTGACTCCAGGTCTCGCAATCCGTCAACGAGTTTGTTGTATTCGTTCTGAAGTTTCTCCGAATCACTGGATCGAGCTTCACTGACCTTCTTGGCCAGATGGTTAGCTCCTCGAGTAGCTCGTTTCAGAGACTCTTCGGTGATATCGACAGACAGAGCTTCAATGCAGACGTTATCGATATTATGGGCCTCGTCAAAGATGACGATACAGTCCTTGCTCAGCTCCTTGGAGACTCGATCAGCAATCTTGGGATCAAGCAAGTAATGATACGAGTAGATGATCACGTTGCAAAAGGCCATCATTCGACGCACAGTGAAGTAAGGACATGTCTTGTGTTCCTCTCCGTAAGCCAGAATATCCTCAAAAGTGAAAACTCCCGGTGGAATGTAGTTATGAGGCTCAATATCGTTCATGTTCTCATGGTACTCACATAGAGTAACGTCTTCTCCAGCAGCCAGTTTCTGCTTTGCGATTCCAGAGGTCATGGCTCGACACTTCTCATCGACAATGTATCCCTTCTTTTCGTATCGCACATTGGGATTGAGACACAGGTTCTTTCGGGACGTCAGACCCAGTCCTCGAAAGTCCTCCTCGAAACCCAGAGTCTCAGTTCTGAACTTCATCAGGTTTTTCAACTCAGCAAGAGCCTTCTCGATCTCGGACATTGTTCGCGAACAATAGATGATCTTTCGATGCTCAGGATAATGTTGCTGGTACGCCACAGTCAAAGACAACAGAGAAACGGTCTTTCCTGTTCCTGAAGGCATTTCCAGAATGCAGTTGCCTCCCACATCAAGGGTTTTCTTGATGTCGCACATGTACGCATACTGCTCGGGGTAGATCCGAGGGTACGGCCATAGCACCGGCAGATCGTCAATGTAGAACTTCATCTGAGCAGTTGATCTGATGGCAACGAATGGTGCTACATGTATATCAAGGTTGTAATGCATGGTTAGGGTTAGGGGAGGTGTTGGTGATTGAAACAACGTCCTCTAGAGAAATGGGAGATGTCGAAGGCATTATTTTACAAGCTGATCTATAATCTCGACTTTCAGACCATCATTTTTATATATGGATCGTTTTCCGTTTTTGCACTTGCTCATAACCTCAAACCCTAATAAGAATTTTCAAGTCTGTAGCTAAATTTTTTTTCCATCCTGCAGACTCTCACATCACACTACAACTATGGGCAAAGACAAGGGAGATATCACCGTTGAGATCGACGAGGTCGACAACTACGACGCTCGAATGGAGGCTCTGCTGCCCTTCGCCAAGCCTCTTGCCCCCAAGAAGCTCAACAAGAAGGTGCTCAAGACCGTCAAGAAGGCCTCCAAGGCCAAGCACGTCAAGCGAGGTGTCAAGGAGGTGGTCAAGGCTCTGCGAAAGGGCGAGAAGGGTCTCGTCATCATCGCCGGCGACATTTCGCCCATGGACGTTGTCTCTCACATCCCCGTTCTGTGTGAGGACAACGGCGTGCCTTACCTGTTCATCCCCTCCAAGGAGGATCTGGGAGCTGCTGGAGCCACCAAGCGACCCACTTCCACCGTCATGATTGTTCCCGGCGGCGGCAAGAGCAAAAAGGCCGACACCAAGGTCGAGTACAAGGAGAACTTTGACGAGATTGTCAAGGACGTCAAGAAGCTCGAGGATTAGTTATTTATAATGTACACTAGCATGAGAACTGGAGAGGGAGAGTGAAGTGAAGGGTGTCAACTAATCTTGACAAGGGTCCGGTGGTTCTACGAGCTAGACCGGACAAAATTATGTATAGAATGTTACCTGTTCGTTAAGAGAGAGAAGGGTGGTAGTGCTTGTAGTTTGGTGTAGATGGGGTGCAAGAGTTATTCCGGTTACTGTAGACATGCAGAGAACTTGATGGATCGGTTATCAGATGATCTTGATTGCTGGGATACTTGTATTCGGTCGTAATGCCGAGCTTCAGCTGTATATCGTATTCCATGACGACATTTTTGTGCTGAATCCTGATACTCTATGCTGATTCCCGATACTCTATGCTGAAATCCCGGTACTTTATGCCGAAATCCCGGTACTTTATGCGACGAGAAATTTCGATAAAAACACCGTAAATCGACGTCCATGACTACTCGGAACATGAAGAAGTCTCTACGTAGGTCTCAAGAATGGCCATGGTGCTCTGTATGACGCCATGTGCAATTTGCCCTGTTCATTTGTCCCCACTAAAGTCAAGTAAACAAGGCAGGCTTATTCCTAAGATGATGATCACAACTTCACCAATACAGCTCACATAGCAACTCTGAGAGTCTCTATCCATTTCTACTACCATTACCCACATTCTCAACACCTTTCCATATCTGCCACACCTCGGCAACTCCAATTTTACACCCCCAGGTGACTTTTCTCTCAACTAAACTTTAACAAAACACCTACATCCTCTCTCATGGTTATCATCATCAATTATCTAGATTATAAATACTCTAGGGCGTGGTCTCATTAGATCGTCATTCGGTTTAGTGGTGGTGGTCGAGCCACTCGAGGAAATCGGGGGTGAAGTAGGAAATGAGCAGGTTGGCTCCGGCTCGCAGGTTTCCGTAGGCAGCCTCGAAAGCCATCACCTCCAGATCAACAACACCCTTCTCGGCAGCAGCGTGGATCATGGCGTACTCGCCAGACACCTGGTAGGTGGCAATAGGCACATCCTTGCAGATCTCAGCGGCATCAACCACAACGTCGAGGTAGAAGGTAGAGGGCTTGACGATAATGGCGTCAGCACCCTCGGCCAGGTCACGTGCAAGAGCTCGTCGAGCCAGACCTCGGCCTCCGGCAGGAAGCTGGTATCGCTTTCGGTCTCCGTGGCTAGGAGCGGAGCAGGCAGCCTCTCGGAAGGGACCGTACAGGTTGCCCGAGAACTTGGTGTAGGACATGACCATGACGTTGTGAGCGAGTCCAGCCTTGAGCAGACCCTTCTTGATGTCATGGATTCGTCCGTCGATCATATCGGAAGGAGCGACACAGTCAGCACCGGCCTTGGCGTAGTTGACGGCAACGGCAGCCAGACGTCGGACAGTGGTGTCTCGAATGACGGTTCCGTCCTCTCTGAGCACTCCACAGTGACCGTGGGAAGTGTACTCGCACAGACAAACGTCGCACATGACAAAGAGCTCGGGGAAGTTCTTCTTGAGCGCCTTGGTGGCCTGAATAACGGGTCCCTCGGGATCATCGGCAGCAGTACCCTCCTCATCCTTAACACCGTCCTTCATGGGAACTCCAAAAAGAATGACAGATCGCAGACCCTTCTTGATGAGCGAATCGACGTAGGGAACGAGCTTGTTGACTCCCCATCGCTTCTGACCGGGCAGAGAGCTGATAGGAGTCTCTTCCTCGGGATCATCGGTGACAAACAGAGGGTAGATGAACATGTCCTTGGTGAGTCGGTTCTTCTGCTGCCACTGTCGGGACAGAGGGTGGGCGTAACCACCGCTCAGAATCGAGGAGATCTGGGTCTCGTGAACGTCAAGGTACTCGGCTTTGTGGACCATGGTGGTGTGTGAATGATGATACGATGAGTGAAATTTCATGCACCAAATCACATGAGTTTATTGTGGGGTGAGAGTTTAGACGGAGGGGAGAGGGGTTGCTATAGATGAGAGGGGGTGGTGATGGGGTGAAAGAGAAGTGGGATATGGTTTTCGGAGTATATAAAAGCGCTACAAGTCTTTTTGTATCATTTCTTCTCGTTCGGTATGATATTAGTCACCCCCTATCTTTCCACTATTTCTCCACTAATCTCCCAACTAACGTCCTTATCCCAACAAACTCAATCTCAGCAATGAAGAGTCTACAGTAGAACCTGAATCTCGACCTGCCTTTAACATTTGGCTCACTCCGGGGTTGTTTCAGGTCGTATATATGACTGTATTTGCCACATAATTGAAGATGGTAAAAAAATCATACACCGTTCTAGGCACAGCATCATCACCACTTCCATCAAGCCCAATAAATACCCTCCACTCTTCCACACTCCCTACCCACCCCCCTCCTCTCGATAACGATACCAAATCTTATACAAAAGAATCCAAAGTTAGTGTGGGCCCAGTGCATATCATAACAGCTAACTGACGTGAGCCTCATCATCCTATGGACTGTCATTCTGAACACGTTGAGCACGATCACGGCGACCACGGCCACGATCATGGACACGACGGACACGACCACAGTCACGTGCCCCAGCCCCACACCTCTTCGGCCCAGACTCTGTATAATCGAATCTCCCATGCTGGAATTCGGACTCTGAACGAAAGCGAAGAGGGAGCTGGAGCCTCTGTTTTCAAGGACTGGGAGTCGCGTCTGGATACTGCCAAGTACCTGGAGAGTGATGTGGACGATCAGCTTCTTATTCACGTGCCGTTTACAGGTCTTTGTAAGATCCACTCTCTGCTTATTCGAACCACTAATGATGACTCTGCGCCTCGACACATCAAATTGTTCAAAAACCGAGACGATTTGGATTTCTCCACAGCCTCAGACCTCACTGCCAATCACGTGATCGAGCACCCCGAGGGCGTAGGAGGAACTCTGGAACACAGCATTGAGGTTGCCCCTACCTCGTCTTCTCTCGATGAGGAGGGTATTGCTGAATATGCTCTTTCTCGAGCCCAATGGTCCAATATCACCAGTCTCACGCTGTTTGTCGAGGACAACTACGGCGACGATGTCACGCGAATCCTCTACATTGGTCTACGAGGCGAGTTCAAGGAGCTCAATCGAGCCCCCGTGGTGACTCTGTATGAGTCAGCAGCCAACCCTGCCGATCACAAGAAGATTGTGCCTGGCGAGGAGTACGTTGGCGACACCCTGTAAGGGTTTTAGTAATACCGTATTTATTAACCGAGTGGTGTACTCTTGTATATATTCGTGAATATAATATTTTTGATGAGAAATCATTTTTTTGGCAAAATTGAGGAGTTCTGTTTGGTCTGCATGTGTGCACCATTTTGCTTGTCTATGGAGTGTGTATTCAGGGTCCAGAGATGATGCAGGTGAGGGTGAGTGTGGAGAAGCAAGCAATTGTGAAGTGACCTGTGAAGTGAGTTTTGCCACACCCTCCAAATGGTGATGAGCATTCAAATTTATCTCTTTGAGCCCTTCCTTGTTATTTGCGGTTCTAAGGCCACCTACTTGTACTGTTCTCCGTACTTGTACTTGTACTCCCCTTCTACTTCACTTTACATCATTCAGTTGTTCATTGATCATAAGGTCTAGATAATAAATAGGAGACATGCGATAATAAGCGAGAAGCTTGTCTAAACAAGAAATAAATATATAGCCCTGCCTGTCTTTGCCCCTCCTAGTTCAGCCTCATGACCCTCTTGAACCGAGAGAGACGAGAGGAAGCCCGCGCTGCAGGCGGGGGATGGGGAACAGCTTGCACCTCCGACGTGGCCGAAGAGGGGCTATCATCTGATCCAGAGGAGGCGAGCGCTCCAGACCCAGCGGTGCTCACGCCCCTGGCCTCAATATTTACAGTGGGAGTGGGCACCTGACCGTTCACGTTGGCCAGCCAGTCAGGCATGGGAGGAGGAGGAGGGATGTAGTAGAGCGTCTTGCAGAGAGGACAGGAGGCGTTTCGATTAGTCATCCAGGGCGTGATGCACGAGAAATGGAACACGTGGTTGCATTTCAGCACTCGAATTTCGTCACAGTCCTCCAGCTGCTCAATACAAATTGCACACGTATCCGGGTCTGAGGGTGGTTCCACTCTATCGTCTGTAGGCGTTCTAGAGTTTGTCTGCGTGAGCGATAACGCAGACGCACCTGCAGAGTTAGATAACGATACCAACCCCACACTTCCCAGATCCTCCTCCACGACGATGGTGGTGTGGTTGGCGGTGTCGTGTTCGTTTTCGTCGCTCAACGCGTCCATCTCCTTCTCCGTCATGTTTCTTTCTGTAGAAATCTCTTTTTCCACCACTTTTTCGTCCACGCTCTTTTCGTTGGTATAGGTGCCGTTTTTCCAGTCGGCGTACCGCGTGGCAGGGAAGTTGTCGTCCAGAAACGCCAGCGAAACCACCTTCTTCTGCCGCTTTCGTCGCTGGCGGGCTCGAGGATGGCCTCCCGTCATCACCATACCTCTAGCAATCATGGGAATCATGGGATCAGGGCCCTGGTTTTCGGGGTCTGCGAGGGCTCGTTGTCGTTGTCGGCGTCGGTAGAGAAATCGGATGCCCAGAATGATCCACAGATTGACAAAGACAATGCCGAGGGCCAGGGCGATGAAGAAGAGATAGTTTTGTGTCGGCGACGTGTTACGTTGTTGGCCAGAGTTTGGGTTTGTAGGAAGCCCACTTTGAGTTGAAGTGGAAGTGGGTCCCAGAGTAGACGTCAGAGACACCACTATGGTGCTCAGAGAAGTAGGAGACCCATTTAGGGCAGGGTCTGTAGTTGACATGAACCGGTGAAAGAGGTTTGATGCAAAAGTTGTAGGTGGGTGTGGTGGTGAGTGGCTGAGGGTGTTTTACTCAGTATTTGTACCGGTATGTACTAGAACTCGTACTTTGTAAGTGAAGTGAGTGTGGTGAGGTGAGTGGTGTGTATGTTTCAGAGAGAGTGTTCAGTGTAGAAATCTTTACCACTTTCTCCGCTTTATCCGCAAACAAAAGTCTTTGGTCTTTGTAAGTCTTTAATGCAGGCTGTAAGTCTTTTACCCACTTGTGGAATTATGACCTGATAGATCCGTGCAATAGTCGCGTTCTGAGCGGGAAGAAACTTTGAAGGGGCCGTAAAAGCGGTAAGATGAAGAAACCGTTGTCTGAGAGTGCTAAAACACCTGTCCAAAAGTCGATGGAGACACTAGAGATACCCTTCCAGCTATATAAAGTGGCTGCATCCCTTTATATCAATCCATCTACCACCTTGCATAATCCGCCAAGATTTGCATTAGAACTCACATGACCCTCAGCCTCACTGTCAATGAACCCAAGTATAAAGAAGCTTATCAACCGGCTCGTATCGTCTTGTAGCCGTTCCTAGAGCCCGGGAGCATCTTCAGCAGTGCTCTCGATCGCCTCCCCCGTTCGGGCAAGTCCAGTCCACTATATTTCGGTACCTTACGTTTGCGGTGTTCCGTCCACCTGCCTCTTTGTCACAGGGTTTCTATATTTTCTCGCCAAGAATTAATCACTTTAGCAAATTGTATCTTTTAGCCTTGCCATGTCCTATACTTGGCACCCGGGGGTCAAAAGACGGTTAATTAGTCACCGAGGGACACAATAAAAGAAAGCCTGGTTCAGAATAGCCACCAACTCTTACACTTTGAGGCGGAGTTCACTTGGTGCTCGGCACTACATCACCAACAAGTGTTCTCCGCACTAACTATTACCAAGACGACGTACCAAGACCCGCCATAGCCCAGTAGACGTGGGATTTGTCATCCGCAGTCAGCAAGGAAATAGGTCGACACAAAGACGAGCAACGGCCGAGGCTCCAGGCTCTCGGTCTCTTTCTTGGCCGCTGTGTTATTTTTATCCTCGTATTCTTCTTGTTTTTTTTTCATACTGTTTTTCATCCTTCTTTCTTGTAAAAGGGCCGATATCACATCACTTTGAGATTTAGTCTCACGCACGTTGCACACGTTGCTATCGGCGTGGGGAAAACGCCAGTAAACGGGCGCATTTCACGCACCCCTCGTAGCGCTACACTTTTTCGACATCTTGTCTTAAACATGTCAATATACATTTCATACTTAGTGAGAACCGGCACCTCGAGAAACTCGCTCGAGAACAGACTCGTAGGCAACCTCGGAGAAGTCGGTGCCCTGGATCTCGGTGGAGATACCGGTCAGGGCTCGTCGCAGAGAGTCCTTGGAAGAGGCGTAGATCATCTTGCTTCGGACGGGAGCGGTATCGGGAGACCAGGTGAAGAAAACAAGCTTGGATCGCTTGCCCTCGCCGCTGGAGATCTCGTACTCAAAGTCGTAGACGGCGTATCGGCAGTCGTTCTCGGGCAGCTTGCCGAGGAAGGTGTCGTAAGAGTCGGTGGAGCCCTCCTCCTCGACGACAATCTCGGTCTTGGCATCGTTGATCTTGTAGATGATGAAGGTGACCTTCTTGCCGAGCTTGAGCTCGTTGAAGGCCTGGAGGGCAGAGTCGTTAACGGCAACACCGGATCGGGACTGGGTTAGCTGGGCAAAGCGGCAATTTCCATTTTCCGGCTTGCTGCGAATCTCGTATTCTGCTCAACCTGCTGGATCAGGTTGCACTGTGGACCCTCTTTCATCACCCCATTGCCTTGTTCTTGAGCAAAGTTAAAGGGCAATAACTGAGTCCTTTGTGGCAGAAGCCGCATACTGAGAAGGTCAGATGCCGATAAACAAGAAGGTGCAACGGGGGAGATGGGCTGTGACAGAAGGTGGCTGGAGAAATACGAGTGACATGATAAGGCGTGAGTATGTGTGCAACATCAGATGATTGCATACGACCAACATGGTGATGAAACATGGTGATGACAAAGAGAGATGTGACATCAAAGACGAGTTGAATGACGAATCAGCCGTATCCGTAATCAAAAGCTGATGTCACTCCCACCCTGATGCCATTTCCGTCATCACTTATCTCATTATCCTCCTATCAGTAACATTGTCACTCCCAAAGCGCCATTAAATTCATGTCGTCGGTTGTCAATGTCGTTCATGTGGATCACTGTAAGACACTAACAAGGCCTCCTAGACGTCCAATTCGTCCAATTGCATCGTCGCATTATCACAGGGTCGAATTCGCAGATCCATCTCACTTCGTTTACTCACCATTTTTAATGAATAGGTTGTGTGTAGCTGTGAACTTGGGTGAGGTGTTGCCAGCTGTACGTTGCGGGAGCTTATACTTCCGGGTAAGTTGGCTTAGTCACGTGCATAAAAGGGGCACACCAAAAACACTCCCAAATTTAAAACACCCTCAACTGTATTTAGTGGTGATGTCAAGTAAACGACGGAGAGGGGTATACGAGGAGGCGAAAAATTACAAAATAATCCTGCAATGACAAAATTAATTCTATATACATACATGCATTGATAATGTGATGGCGATAACAATGATACACCGATGAACAATGAGCTGATCACCGTCACATTACGTAGCTCTTATCGCCCTCGTGACTAGCCGTAATCATAACCTTGCACTTTAGTTTGTCAGGAAGGCAGCGTTTCGGTAGAAACTGGTCATGGGGTTCTCGCCTGTCTTGGTGGTAGTGGCGTCCAGATCAGCCCACGACTCCAGGAACTCCTGATGGGTGGAGACCTCGGGAACCTTTCCACACACATGACGGAGAAGCTGGGCAGCCAGCTCAAAGTCTGTGGGGAACAGAATATCAAAGTAGCCCTGCAGAACCATGTGTGTGTTAGTGGTGACCATCTGGTTGTCGAGAACAGTCTGGACAACGGGAGAGTTGTATCCCGAGAACCGTGAAGTCGAAGTCTGAGGAAGATGTGTGAAATCAGAAGACAGCAGACGTGCCTGAGGGAAGTACTTCTTGAGAATGTACAGGAACTCGAGGTACCGGGTAGGAATGAACTCGGGGTCGGAAAGTTCAGAGTGGAAGGGCCACATGAGGTTTCGGACCTCCTTGTAGAGTCGGGGAGTAGACAGAGGGTGGAATCCAAGCCTGCTATCGGGAGAGTAGTCATCTAGAGCCTCAGTTCGGATCTGGAGGAACTTCTTGGTCCAATCGTCGAGTTTCTGAGTGTACACCTCGTGGAAATCTCCATTGGCATCTACCAGAACATGACCCTGGTAGGGCTGGAGTGTCTTGTTATCGTATCGAACGATATCGTGGGCAAAGTTATCAAACACTTCGAGAGCCACGAAGAAACAGGGGTCAGCAACAGGCTCCTTCCAGTCGAAAATAGACTTGTTGATAATCTCGACTTTGGATCTGTGGCCGGTTTCATTGGCCTTGGTATGCAGAGCACTCTGCTGCTTGTGAGCCAGCTGGTCAGAAATCTCAATGACCTTGTATCGTGTTCGCTCATACACCTCAGGCTGGGTGTCTCGAATGTAGTCGAGAATGTTGGTCATCAGAGTACCGTTACCTCCTCCCATTTCGTAGATGATGAGATCCTTGTAAGGATACAGGGACAGCTTGTAGTTGACCAGCAGGTACCGTGCCAGAGCCTCTCCATAGTAAGGCTTAAACAGCTCAGTGGGGGTATGCCAGAGCTGTTTCGAGGCTCCTCTCGACGTGAAGTCCTTATCTTGGGCAGGAAACGTACCTGAATGGCTGGTATCTTTAGTCTTTCCCTGCAAACTGGGGCTATTGGCTGCGTACTTGGAGTACTCTCCCGTCCAGGTGTTGAGGAAATCGTCCACGTCGTTGATATTCGTGTAATCGAACGGCTTGTCGGTGGTGAAAATCTCCACGTTTCTCGAGAAGTATCCGTAGTAAGGGTTATACAGCGAATCGTCCATGAAGTCCTTGGCAGTCATTCTCACTCCTCGAGGACGAGTCGAGCTCTTGGCCAACTTCTTTGACGTCATCAGGGGGTACTTGCTGAACGATTCCGCATTGTCCTCCATTCGATACACGTAGGTAGTAGGTCGAACCGAGTAGTCATGTACAAACGGCTGTTTTTTGCCCGGTGTGTTGTTTCCCGAATCAGGTGCAGCCGAGGGCTCACCCTTGGGGTTGGGTAGCGACTTTTTTGAGGGCGTTCGAGCAAAGATTGAGTAGCTGCGCACGGCGGACGGCCGCAAACGGCCCATTTGGGCAGGCAATCGGTTCATTGTCTGTGCTGGAAGGCTGATCCTGCAGTATAAATTATCACACCTTTATGCCGTAAAGATAATTAGACGTTGGGTGATTTGTTCATGCAGCAGACATGTCAGAAAGGTAGAAGTGAAATATCGTAAATTATTTTGAACAAGACCAACCACACCACACAGCGGTAAATACACCATACAAACGGCATGAGTTTACCGAAAGTTCGTGAGTACACCGAGTCAACCACTGACATTACTTATTCCTCCATACTAACACAGATATCCTAGGAGCAGGATCAATCGGATCTCTGTTGGCATACAATCTCGCCAAAGCTCAAGCGTTCACTCCTGTGCTGATGCTGAGAGATACTGCTCGGCTGAGAGAATACAGAAAGCGAGGCTCGTCAGTCTACTTCTGCGGAAACGACACGCCACTGTCACAGTTTGGAGTTCGCCAGAATTTCAACACCGAACCTCTGTTGACAGGAGAGGGTATTGAAATCGAGACCATTACGCCACACCAGATTCAAGAACCTCTGAGCCACATTATTGTCACAACCAAGGCTCAGAGCACGCTGAGTGCGCTGTTTGACTACAGACACGCTATTGATTCCGATACCGCCCTGCTGTTCCTGCAGAATGGTATGGGTCTCAAGGAAGAGATGGATAGAAAGGTGTGGACTAACGAAGCCGAAAAACCTCACTTGTACTTTGGAGTAACTACACATGGAGCACACAGACTGCCGTCGCCATTCTACGAATACAGACACGCTGGTCATGGCCAGATCGATATGGCTGCTGCTCCTGGCAACGTGTTGGATCAGAACCCATTCGAGGAGATTCTGCAGTCTTCTGCTACCCTTGGATGTCAAAATACCATGCCTTACCCTGAACTGTTGCTCAAACAGAGCCAGAAGCTCGTTGTCAACGCTTGTGTTAACCCTTTGACTGCTCTTCTGGACTGCAACAACGGCCTGCTGCTGGACAGCTTTTCTGCTGGATCCATCATCAACTCTGTCACTTTCGAGTCTAGTATCATTCTCAAAGAGTACTTGAAAGACAACATTGGTTCGCAGATTAACCCTGCTCTGATTGCCGCTGCTCTCAAGCCCCAGCGACTGACCGAGTTGGTACACAAGGTCCTTGAGCTGACACATGACAACTCTTCCTCCATGAGAGAAGATGTACGAAACAACCGAATCACGGAGAACAGATACATCAACAAGTTTCTCATGGATATGGGTAACAAGTACAAGAAGCCCGTGACGGCTAACATGATGCTCTACAACCTGTTGAATGCCCAGCAGGACCTGAACAGGTTTTAACAGTCTAATTGTATATAGAATTGCATTTCATAAGCAGACAAAGGGTACAAGTAGATGGTAGGCGGTACACTTGTATTTTCTATTCTCCAGTTCATCACATCATATATTACTTTTAGTCGTTACATCATAAGGTCGTTTCTTTTTGTGAGTGTTTCCAGTTCTTTTTAGATCTTCTTCTCCTCTTCGGCACCAAACGAAGGGGCTTCTGAAGAAGTGGTTCCAGCGATAGCTTCAAGGTCTTCGGCGTTACGGTGAACACCCATACCGTCGTCCATAGACTCAGACTCCGTGTCTCCCTTGATATGAGGAATGGAGCTATCGTCATCGGTGGTGTGGTTCTGAGCATCATCCATGAGACTGACATTGACGTCAGGAAGAGTGAGAGTTCCTACAAAGATGAATGCTGCCACAATGATGGGCGGGTACAGCATTCGTCTGTAGACGTCGTTGAAGGCTGTGACGATCGCCATTCGTTCAGGACTCAGCCACTTGTACTTGAGAGCAGCTCTGATGTTGTTCGCAACCAGATGGTTCTGAGCAGGAGTCAGGAAAGGAGCAAACTTGGCCAGCTGCTTGGGGTAGGACTGTCGGTACATGGAACCAGCAATAGCTTCTCCAATAATAGTTCCCACAGTCATAATAGACAGATAAATGGCAGTAGAGGACACCACATTCTTATGAGAAACCACAGACTGGAGCATGACCAACATGGGCATTTGCATGAAGCCAGATCCAACACCCTCGACACACTGGGCCACAATAAACTGACCAAGATGGTGGTGAGGCTGTCGGTAGTGGTAGGTGAGACCGAGACCTAGCAGGTAGATGGCAGCACCAGCGCAAACCACAGGCTTGACCTTGTTGGTGAACTTGGTGTATGCAGCTCCAATGAAGGAGGAAATGGTGGAAGCTACAACAAAGCAGACTGAGGTGTTGGTAGCAGCAGTGACAGACAGGTTCTTACACACCATCAACCAGGGCATGTAGTAGGTTCCGTAGAGGAAGTATGCAATAGAGTAGCAGCAAATGAGGAAGCAGCAGGTGAACATGGTTCTGTTCTTGATGATGTAGAAGGGCATGAAGGGGTACTTGGGGACCATTTCCCAGAAGGGAAAGATAACCAGGAGGATAGGTCCAATGACGATCATGGCCAGGATATGAGCCTGAGACCAGGATTTGGGACCCGTAGCTAGAGTGACGGCCAGGAAAAGCAGAGTGAGTCCTCCAGTGAACAGAATCAGACCAATGAAGTCAAACTGTCGCACAGTCTCCTTGAAGTTTCGCACAGACTTTCCATATTCCAGACCCAGTTTTCGAGCCTTGAATTTAAGTCTCAGCATGATTCCACAGACAGGAATAGCGACAACAGGCATCACAATGCACCACATTCCGTATCCCCATCTCCAGGTGGAGTGTTTTGTGATGGCATTTGTGATAGGAGCTGCGATCCAGGGCGCAAAGAGGTATGCAAAGTTGGGGAGAGACACGAAGAACATACGGTTCTTCAGACTCGAAGTGTCTGCTGCAAACACCTGTTCCATGAACTGGATACCTACTTGTCCAGACACGTAGAAGATGTGGGCTGCAAAGTAGGTACCAATGTTCTGACAGGCAGCCAGCATAATGAAACCCACAGTGAAGAAGACCACTGAGATGACCAGAGCCTCGAATCGTCCAAGAACATCGGCTAGTTTGGCGACTGTAGGACGCGAGGCTGTGTACATGACTGACTTGACGACAGCCAGAGCTGACAGAAGAGAAAGCTCGTTGAAATGCGAGGTAGCGAAGGTTGAGTAGACGTTGACAGTCTGAGATTCGAGGGCAATGCAAACGGACACGAGCAGCAGCGAACACCATGCAAACACCAGCTCGGTCTTGGAGAAGATTTTGTTCAGGTGCTCCATCTCCTTGACACCATCTGTGATATTGTCGTCTTCATCGTGAGCCCTTTCAACCTGGGGGTTGAATACGACTTGAAGATAATGCTTGAAGCTCTGCATTTGGTATACCGTAGTCTGCTACACCAGCCACAGGGCGAGCCCGTCTTTATCTACCTTGAAAACCAACCCTGATCTAATCAATCGCATCTCTTTTTTCACTCTAAGCTTCGACCTTGGAGGTTAGCCGTCGTATTCGCTTTTCGATTTCGGTATGGTCGTCCTCGGTTTTTCATTTTCCCTCGATTTTTCGTTTCCACATATACCCGGTCTTTACCCCGAATCAACCTACTTCAAAACATTTCCACTAGGCTTGTGGGTTTTTCTCGACGATGGCCTGCAGGGTAGATGCGTGCTTATATGAGTAGGTTGTCATATCAGGGGCTAGCGAAAGTCAAACCCTGAGGGCGCGCTGATGAGCAAGGCAATCCTGGAATTTGCCATACGCCAAGACCAGGAGTGGGAAAAGATTTTGAGCTGGCGATGCTTAGAGTTGACTCATTAGAGAGCAAATTGTGAGAGATGGTGTAGAGCTAGTGTGAGGGTTGCAACTCCTTGTACCAATTACTGTCTTTGTGTCTTTGTACTCACCTTTCGGATAGTTTTGAAGCTCATCTCAAAGATATTAATTATCTCAACTGTCGCGTGCATCACGTTCTCTCTTCGTCAACAATAGAGATCTGTGAGAAACTTTTCAGAAAGAGAGAAGCTACAAGCTTAAATTTGTCATCTGGACAAAAGAAACGAGTGAAACTGCTCATTGAACTTTCCGAGTTTGGAACTCTCCACCTACAACGACTTTTTACACATATCCTCCAGTTCTTTCCATTAAACTATTTGGCTAGCCCGCTAAGTCGCCCGGACAATTGATGCTAGGTCCGCTAGAAGCGACTTGATGATCTCCAACCGACTCTGATGCAAAATCTCCACGTGGGAGCGTAGTTTGGCAGGAGAAGCGAGAATAGCCTCTGTTTCCTCCGCCGAAGTGGTCAATATATCTCTCAAACCAGCCTTCATGGTGTTCTGGAAACGCTGTGTGCCTAGCTTTCCGTCCACAAAGAGCTTGAGCAGTCGTGCGTTAGCAGGCTCAGCTGATTGAAGAAAGTGAATGGCTGCAAAGGCAACCTGTGTTCGAAACGAGATGGAATCAGGTAGAAGGGTGTACTCGCCATAGTAGCCCATCTCCTTGAGAACAGTCTCATGCTGCTTGGTCAGAAAGGTGTTCTCCAATGCTTCACTGATGTCTACATCGTCCCATGGGTTCTCAGGAACCGTGAAACCATACTCGCACAGTAGCACCGAGTTTGATCGGGGTCCATAGCATAGGAAGATTTCTTCGTCGGCAGTGTATCCTCTCTGACCGCAAAGAATCTCAAAACCCATGGAACTGGTCTTGAGTTGACAGTGTGTGGGTCCAGACTCGACCGAGTGATTGATTAGATCAACGTACGGAGCCAAAGTAATGTTATCAGGCACCTCCTGCGCGTCCTTTTTACCCGTCGTCAGCGTCAGATCAAAGTATAGACATCGAGAGTTCACACAGAGCCACGCCCAGAGGTATGCGTCTCTCGGGTCCGAGTCGTACTTGCTAACAAACGCCTTGGTCTTGTCGTAGTCTGCTTCAAATGTATCCAGAGTCTTCTTCAAGACAGCAATACCCTCAGGAGTGAGAGAGTCCTGCTCTTCCTTGGACCATTGCAACGGAACATCCACAAAGCCCTCTTTTCTATCAGGAAGCAGCTCCATGAAAGCCTTCCAGTCACTCTTAGCCCCTAAGCTCTGTTGGATCACTAGGAATAGAGCCAACACCTGGTGGGCAGACATGCTACGGTACTCTGCTTCCGACAGGTGGCCGCCGTCAACCATGGCATTATGAATAGACGAGTAATTGAGCAGCTGGCGAAGCTTGAGGTGAATCAGACGTTCATTGGGGTATACTCTGTCATTGACTACCAGACCTCTACCTCGGCCCGGCAGTTCTCGGATTTCCAGCTTGGGCGAGATATAACCGCCGTTGGAGGTGATCCACTCTATTAATTGCACGTGGGAGTCTTCCATCGGTCAATATTGTGTCTTCTTGCAGTACAATATTTTGGTATCACGATGTATCAGGTCTGAAAATTAGCTTGTTTGGAGGTCTGCATTATCTGCGAGAAATATTTCCACATAGCCTATCCAATAAGCTTCTTTGGCAAACCCAATCCAACAAGGGGAATAATGGGGGTATGCGAGCTGACGTGCCATGAAATCACGTTCCGTGGTATGATCCTTTGCAGGGATCTTTTAGATTATCTGATCCTCGATTCTTTTCCCTTGTTGGTCACACCACTCATACCGTACCTGAAGCTCATTAGTATGGAGTTAAGGTCCAGTCAAACTAGTGAGACTAGTGTAGCTACAATAGACCAGTTTCTATGGCTGAAACATCTGTCTCCGCATGATCTGATTATTTCGAAAGGCTGCAACGTATAACACGTACCCATGGCTGTACATGAGCAAAAGCAAAGAATTGGCTCGATCCTGGACCTGAACATGCCCAAGGTATGACTTTGTCTTTCTCCATTTACCGGATTTCAGTTCCATACAGGCACGTAAAGTGTTTATACCACCAACACTGCCGCTTTTTAGCTTCAAACAAGCCCTTCACACGATGCAAGATGAGCCCTGCAGGTAGAGAGGACTTGACAGATGGTGGTGATGGTAAAGAGGAGGAGAAACACATCTCATCTATGGTGAAACAGGCCAATTGGCCCCCGGAACTCATCTACAAGTCAAACTTAGCCTAACAGCGGGCTTTTCAACTTTAGATTTTGGTTTGGCCTGTTACAGGCTGCTCGAGTGAGTAACGTGCTTCACGCACTCTCTCTTTCCGCCAGAGTTATACTCCGTAGTTTAACTATAACTCCCGGAAGCTTGCGAGTTCTGGAGATGTTTGGTCCTGAGTGGAGTGCTCAGTTGAGATACCAGACACTTTTCTCATGTCTACATGTTCAGCTCTGCTAGAAGAGAACGAAAAAGAGCTCTCTAAAACCCTCAGATCTCACGTTGAGCTTGTTCAGTCTCCCGTCCCTGATTCTCAACTCTAACTGAGCTAGAAGGCTATGCTGACGCTGTCATTAGGCCTGTCTGCTCATACTCAAGCCAAGAGGGCTGATCGTATAGAGCATGTCGGATTGAGGGAAATCCAGGGTAGTGGGAACAATTAGCATTCCACGGTGTCACCTTAGATCTCTTGAAGAGAAACGAGCAAATTCTCTGACACTATAGCTCCATTATCACAGCTTAAGGACAGACTTCACGCAAGGCTCCACTTTACGACAATAGGCAAGGTGTAAAGAACATTGTTTGGGGCGAAAGTTGGCACGCAAGTCGGCTGATACCGAATTCTCACGTTCCCACTATGCCCGTGCTCCACGTCTCCCCTCTTAGATGTTCAACCTTGGCAGCGGTCTAAACCGTGAGTTTGAGAGGAAGGTCAGACACCCTCCTGAAAGTGAGCCCTGACAAGAGCGTGCCCTGAACACAAGACTAAATCTTGACCTGTGGTAACCACTACGGGACTCAATAGATGGCGTTACTGGTTCTCCGAAGGGCAATCGGAGCCTCTGCCATTGGTTAATCGCTCATTATACGTGAGAAAACGTTTTCGACCGTTGCACTCTGTTTTCAGGGACTTTTCCGGACGCTAACGGGGTGTTAAAGTTGACATCATGTTGAGATGAGGAGGGCGGGACCTTCTCAGCATCTGAACACTCGCAACCTGTCGAAAATGTCATTTTTCAAAATTGACACAAATCAAATGCCCTTGACGAGCTGAATCCACTGTGCCAACTTACTAAGCGCTACGACCCCCCTACCTCGCACAATTCACCTCTCAAATCCCACCACTACATCTCACCCCGGTCCCAACATCAGAGTTTATCTCCAGCAATCAAGGCTCTACCGCTAGCAACAATGTCGCGGCCATTGAATGTGAGAACAGACGCTGAAATGCGAATTCGTGTGTGAATTCCCGCCTAACCAATCCCTCCACGCTTACTAACACAGAATGAAGATGTGAGTTCTCCACTCGGACCCTAGGATACAGCAACCTGCTCTCCTACAACCACTACACCAGATCTAGCAACTAACACAGTCATTGCTGACTGCCACTCTGGCAGGCGTTACAGCAGGACTCGTGCAGTCCTCTCTAACTTGTGAGTATCAGATTATGACGCTTCTCTCGAACTTCCACTAACTAGACCCCTTCGAGTTCATGAAGACCTCGCTCCAGCTGCGACGAAACCTTCCTGGAGCAGCAGCATGGGTTCCCCCGGACTTTGGCAAGGTCTACTTCACCGGTTTGTCTGCCGTGGCCATTGGAGCCGCCACCAAGGCCGTGGTTCGAGTCTCCACCTTCACAGCCTTCTCCAAGTTCATGGCTGATGAAGACAACAGAACCACTGCTCCCCGAGTAGTTACCGCAGGTCTGCTCACGGGTATCACCGAGAGTTTCATTGTGGTCCCCTTTGAGTCCATCAAGACCACAATGATCAACCGGGTGGAGATTGCTGGCCAGAAACCTGTGGTTGTGCCTCCTACCGAGGTCCAGGTGCCCAAGAAGCAGCCTCCTAACGTGGTTGCCAAGACTGATCCCGTGACTATCAAGGACAAGAAGCCCCAGCGAGTTGCCCGACCCACGGGAACTGTCGTCAAGCCTCCTACTATCCAGTATGGCCAGATTGACACCTCCGTCTCTGGTCTCCTGGGCAACATCAAGGAGATGTACAAGGACCGAGGCATTCGAGCGTTTGTGCAGGGTTTCTTCCCCACGGTTGCCCGACAGGCCGCCAACTCCGCCGTGCGATTCACCACCTACTCGGCCCTCAAGCACTGGCTTACTAACCCCGAAGACAGCGAATACGGCCGTCTGAGCGCCGTGTGGGGCTTTGGTCTGGGTCTGCTGTCGTCCGGAGCCATGGTGCTCGCCACACAGCCCATCGATGTCGTCAAGACCCGTCTGCAGTCGATCCACGGCATCAAGGAGTACCGATCTTCGTTGCAGTGTGCATACAAGATCTTTGTGGAGGAGGGAGTCATGACCTTCTGGGCCGGAACCCTGCCTCGGTTCTGCAAGGCCGGTCTCAGTGGAGCCATCATCTTTGGAACCTACGAGAGTGTCAGCAACGTGCTCAACGCGGCCTCTCAGAAGAAGCCTTTCCCTCCCGGAGAGGAATAGACGTTAGACAGTGTAAATAGCATGAACAGTGAAAAAGAGAGGGGGTGGGTAGGCAGGGTAGAGTACCTGTAATTGTTCTACAATGGCAACCAACTTTACAATTAGTTTAATCAGTCATAATGGCATTAGATATATATTCGTTTAAGCAGCAATACCAAGCTCCTTGAGGAAGGCATCGTTGTTGGGCTCTCGTCCAAGGACCTCCTTAAGACCCTCAATCTCGTCTCGGGATCCTCCTCGGTCAAGAATGGCCTTTCGGTAGGCAAGACCGCTCTCGGTGCTCATGGGGTCAGCCTTGAACCGAGTGTAGTAGATGTCGGCAGCAAAGACCTCAGACCACAGGTAGCCGTAGTAACCGGAGTCGTAGCCGCCCATAATGTGGCCGAAAGTGGAGTATCCAGCCATGTTCTCGCCGTCGTTCTTGACCAGAGCGATCTCCTCTCGCATGTCGTTCCAGGTCTTGTCCAGATCGGCAGGGGTGTCGTTGAGACCCTTGTTGTGGAGACCAAAGTCGAACATGGCAAAGTGGACCTGTCGCAGGTAGTGCAGACCGTCACAGACGTGCTTGGTGGCCACCAGAGACTTGATGGTCTCGTCGGACATCTTGGAGCCGTCCTTGTAGTGGGCAGAGAAGTGCTTGATCTGTTCGGGCTCCCAGGTCCAGAACTCGAGCATCTGAGAAGGGCACTCGACAAAGTCCCAGGACACGGAAGTACCGTGGAATCGAGACAGCTTGGTGGTGCCCATGAGATCGTGGATACCGTGTCCAAGCTCGTGGAAGAAGGTGGTCACCTCGGAGTGCTTAAGCAGAGAGGGCTTCTCAGCAGTGGGCTTGGTGAAGTTGCAGACCAGAGAGGTGGCAGGGTAGGTTCGAGAGCCGTCCTTGAGGTCGGTGAAACCGGGACCAATGCCAAAGTTGGCAGCATGGCCGTACTTGTTGGGTCGAGGGTGCAGATCGAGGTAGAACCAGCCGACAAAGACGGGCTCGGCAGTGTCGTACTTCCAGACGGCGTACTGCTTGACGTCCTCGTGCCAGGTGGAGCCCTGGTCCTTGGGGGTCTCGACAAACTTGAGGGAGAAGAGGTTCTCGAAGAAGGCCAGCGACTTGTCCAGCACGTTCTGCAGAGGGAAGTACTCGGCAATCTTCTCCTGGTCAATCTTGAACTGGTCCTCCAGCAGCTTGTTGAGGTAGTACCGGGTCTCCCACACGTACAGCACGTCCTTGTAGTCGGCGGACTTGCCCTGGGCCTCGTAGTCGGCCTTCTTGATGGGCAGCAGCTCGGCAATGTCCTTCTCGCCCTGGGGCTTGATTCGCTCCTTGAGGTCCTCGAGGAAGGGCATCACGTTCTCGTACTTCTTGGCCATTCGGTCCTCCAGCACGTAGTCGCAGTGGTGTCTGTATCCGAGCAGGTTGGCGAGCTTGGTTCGAATCTCGACCGTCTCCTTGAGAAGAGGGGTGTTGAGATCCTTGACTCGGTTCTGGTCGCCCAGGAAGGCCTTCTTTCGCACGTCGGGGTTCTTGGCGTGTCGAAGCACGGGGAACAGATCGGGGTACTGGAAGGTCATCTTGAGCTTGCCGTCCTCGGTCTTCTCAAAGCCGTCAGTGACGTCCTTGGGCACTCCCTCGAGCTCCTCGGCGGTGAAGGCCAGGAACGAGGTGTCGTTGGACAGGTTGTTGGAGAACTTGATGGCCAGCTCGCCCTTTCGCTTGTTCAGGGCCTCGACCTCCTTTCGGGTCTCTTCGGGGAGTCCCAGACCGGATCGCACGTAGCCCTTGTACATCTTCTCAATCGCTCGGATGTACTCAGGGTCCAGGGTCTTCTTGAGCTCGTCCAGCTGCTTGTGGACGGCCTCGACTCGCTGGAACACGTCGTGTCGCATGGTGGACTCGACGGAGGCGTCCATGAGGATCTTCTCGGCCTCGGCAGACGCCTCTCGCAGCTCCTTGTCGGCGGACACGTGCTGGAAGAAGGTCAGCTGGTTTCGGGGCAGCGCTGTGGTGTTTTCGAGCTCCAATTGGGGCACAATTGTGTTCTCGTAGGTGGCTTCAGCAATGGGGATGGCGCCAATCTGGTCATCGAGCTTCTTGAACGAGGCAGCCATATCATTGGCAGACTTCTTGACCTCCTCGGGAGTGTACTTCCAGTTGGGGGGCTGCTGAGGGGGAGTGGACATTTTGACAGCGGCAATGAGAGAAGCGAGATCTGGGGGGGTGTTTGTAGTAGCTAGAGAGCGGGAGCCAAACTTGGTGTTAAGACGGGGGTTGACGGTCTGGGTTTTGGGGGTACCGGTTCGTAGGGCACAATTGAGCTTTGCGGAGGCTTGAACGGACACGCCACGGGTTATATACCTGTGTAGAGTTGGGGTGGTTCGAGGTGGCAAATGCGGGGGGTGTCGCAAGATAAGATTCACGCGAGTGCCGTGTCTTAGCATGGTGTGGATTTTGGGAGAATTTGGGAGGTGCAAGACGAGCGCTTTTTGATGGATGGGTGACTCGTGTTTGAGAGCAATGGGGTTATCGGCGGGATGAGAGGTTGTGGTGGTGGTGGGTGAGTGAGACTTGGGTTGATTTCTGAATTGATCTGCCGTCGTAGGGTCTGATCACACAATATCAACTCCGTCAAGTGAATCTGAGAGATCACTGTGTGTACTGGGACTTAATTCGACATGCTCTTTTTTCGAGTCTGATTTGGTTAACCTTCGGCTTGTACAGGCACTCGAAGCATGGAGACGAGTGCCGTGTAGATAAACAGAGCCGTGCAGTGATAGCTGGTGTTTGATTGGAACGTTATAGGGCTCGGAGGTGAGGAGGTTGGGGTTACTTCGGAGTCCGCTTTAGTAGTGATAACGCTTATACGAGCTTTAGCCATTGAGATAGGATCAATTAGTCAATGGGTAAGGGTAAGGCACTACAGTAACTAACCATTCTGGTAGCTTCTAATTAGTGAAGTAAGCCACAGTTAATGGTGCTACGAATAACGGTGGCTAGAAATTCATCCAAAGTAGATCGTGGTCTAATAAACCACTAAATCCACGGCCGTTTGCCACTCACACGGCACTTATGCATCATCTCATAGTGCCTTGTATGGGTATGCAGATCTACGACGTTGTATTATCGTGGCTATAGGTGATGCCCAAATTCGAAGTTTCCTTTAATTTCACTACATTGGAGCGACCATATGTCTACTCAGCTCACTTCGCTCTACTTGTACTCTTTATCAAACACAATATATTAACGTCCGGCAGATTTCTGCACTTACAAACTTGTAGAACTACTACACTTAGTACCAGTTCTCGGTGTTGATCAGAACGGTCTTCTCGTCGACATCGTTGTCGGGAACAATCTCTCCAATCTGGTACACCTTCTCGCCCACCTTCTCGAGCATCTGGGTCACCTCGGCAACCTTCTCCTGCTTGACCACCAGAATCATGCCGATACCCATGTTGAGGGTCTTGGAGATGTCCTCCTTGGGCACGTTGCCGGCCTTTCCGAGCCACTGGAACACGGGGGGAAGGGGCCAGGTGGACACGTCGATCTTGGCAGAGTAGTTGTCGGGCAGGATTCGAGGAATGTTCTCGACCAGACCTCCTCCGGTGATGTGGGCCAGAGCAGAAGTGAGCTTGGCGTTGATCACGGGGAGCAGCTGCTTGACGTAGATTCGAGTGGGGGTCAGAAGAGCCTCACCGAGAGACTTGGACTCGTCCCAGGGGCAGGCATCGGTGTATGTGAGACCAGCGTGCTCAATGATCTTTCGGACCAGAGAGAAACCGTTGGAGTGGACACCAGAAGAGGCCAGACCGAGGATAGCATCGCCCTTGGCAATCTCGTCCATTCGGGGGAGAACGGCGTCTCGCTCAACAGCTCCGATGGAGGTTCCGTTGGCGTCGTAGTCGTTGCCGTAGTAGATACCGGGCATCTCGGCGGTCTCACCACCGATAAGAGCACAACCAGCCTGGATACAGCCGTCAGCAACACCGCCAACAAAGGCAGCAGCAGCGTTGACGTCGAGCTTACCAGTAGCGTAGTAGTCGAGGAAAACAAGAGGCTCGGCTCCCTGGACAACCAGATCGTTGACGTTCATGGCAACCAGATCGATACCGACAGTGTCGTGCTTGTCGATGGACTGGGCAATCTTGAGCTTGGTTCCAACACCGTCAGTGGCTCCAACAAGCAGAGGGTCTCGGAAACCAGCAGCCTTGAGGTCAAAGAGACCACCAAAGCCACCAATCACGGAATCGGTACCGGGTCGAGCAGTGGACTTGACCTTCTCCTTGATCTGCTGGACAAGCTTGTTTCCGTTGTCGATGGAGACACCGGCCTGGGCGTAGGTGATACCACCAGAGGTCTTGTCGGCGTCTCGGAAGGCCTTGTAGGCAATGTCCTTTCGGTTGTACTTGCCGTTGAACTCGACAGCCTCGGCTCCCTTGTAGGCCTGGGCAACAGCGTCCTTGAGAGTGGGAGCGACAGCGGTGGATGCAATGACTCGGCCACCAGCGGTGACAACCTGGCCGTTCTCAGAGGCAGTTCCAGCGTGGAAAATGTAAGTCTTCTCGGGGAGAGAGCCAACAGTGATGGCATCGCCCTTCTTGTAGCTCTCGGGGTATCCGCCAGCAGACATGACGACGGTGACGGCGTGAGCATCAGGCTTGACTCGCAGAGTGACAGCGTCGAGTCGTCGCTCAACACAGGCAAGCATCACCTCGGCCAGATCGGTGTCGTCGGAGAGCAGGGGGAGAATGGTCTGGGTCTCGGGGTCGCCGAATCGCACGTTGTACTCGAGCACCTTGGGCTTTCCGTCGGGAGTGAGCATGATACCGGTGAAGAGCATGCCAACAAAGGGGATACCATCTCGTCGCATACCGTCGATTGTGGGCTGCAGAATGGACTCCTTGATCTCCTGGAGAAGAGCAGGAGTGCCAATGGGAGCAGGGCAGTAAGCACCCATGCCGCCGGTGTTGAGACCCTGGTCACCATCGCCAATTCGCTTGTGGTCCTGGGCAGGAGGCATGTCGACAACGGTGTATCCGTCGGAGAAGGCGAGGATGGACAGCTCGTCGCCCTCCAGGAACTCCTCAATGACAACCTCGTTGCCGGCCTCGCCAAAGGCCTTGTCCTGCATGACCTCCTTGACGGCGGCAATGGCCTCCTCGGTGGAGGTGGGGATAAGAACGCCCTTTCCGGCAGCCAGACCGGAGGCCTTGATGACGACTCGATGGCCAACCTTCTTGACGTACTCCACGGCCTTGTCGTAGTCGGTGAAGTTCTCAAAGGCGGCAGTGGGAATGTTGTGCTTCTTCATGAAGTCCTTGGAGAAGGTCTTGGAGCCCTCCATGACAGCAGCCTTCTCAGAGGGGCCGAACACGGGGATACCAACCTTTCGGAAATGGGTCTCAATTCCCTCGACCAGAGGCTGCTCAGGGCCGGGAATCACAAGACCGACGTCCTTGGACTGCGCAAACTCGACGAGCTTGGCAAAGTCCTTCTGAGAAGAGCCAATGGCAATGTTCTCAATCTTGCCCTCAGGGTTGTCGGTGCCTCCGTTGCCGGGGGCCACGAAAATTCGCTCCACCAGAGGAGACTGGGCGAGTTTCCATGCCAGAGCATGTTCTCGGCCACCGTTGCCAACCAGCAGAATTCGAAGGCTCATTGTTGTGTAGATAGGGAAGGGTGTGGGTGTGGTGTGGGTACGTTAGCTTTTAGAATCGACGATAGCTGAAATCTCTCCATTAAAAATATTTTTTAAACTTCACACTTTACTCTGAGCACCTATAGTAACTCGGGTTCAAGCAGACGGGCTATCATGTATAAGAAGTCACGGGAGTGGGTTTACGGGGCCGCAAAGGGCCTGAGAGGGCCAATTAACGCATATTCGTGCCCGGGCCTTGTGGCCAGCGTGTCTCATGCCCTGTGACGCTCAAAAACATGTTCTCCACTGTACTAAATATGCATCTAATCGTGCTGAATCATTGTCTGTCTGATGAACATTTTTCTCCCAGTCAGAAGAGTCAAAGAAGCTTGGCTGAAATTTTGCAGCGTTTTTGGAGACAAAAAGCCACACCTGAAAGCAAGAATGGGACCGAAAAATAGGCCACGAAACCGGGTTTTCGCTCAATGTAGATAACCTCCACATCCTCCAGTGACTCACTTACATACTGCACACCCAACAGATCAAGCGCACTCGTCTACTCGGGTCCCATGTCTCTTGCATCTCACCTCCAGTTACATTTCATGCATTTCTGGAGATAGACTTTGTCTGCTCATATTAGCCGTACATGTTCGGGTATGGTCGGTGTTTGACGGTATCTTCAGGTTGGATCATTTTGATCATTCTACTGTAGAAGTACACTCGCTCGTTCGGTCTCAAGTAGTCTATTGCTATATACCCCAGGAGAGGGAAAAAAAGAAAGAAAAAAGAAAAAAAAGGGTTGGAAAAGTATGGCGGAAAGAGGGAAAGATAACCCTCAAAAACCGCACACAAAAAACCAAAGGGGAGGAGGGGAGATTGTAATCGCGTTTTTCAAACTCTCGTTCTTCTTACTGCGACGGCTGCTGGGGCTGCTGGCCATTGTTGAAGCCCTGCGGCGGCTGGGGAGGGAATCCGCCCTGCTGCTGGTACCCGTAGGGAGTGGGGGGCATGTACCCACCGGGGGCTCCTCCCTGGGGAGGCATGCCCTGAGGGGGGAAGCCCTGAGGGGGGTACCCGTAGCCGGGCATACCTTGGGGAGGTCCCTGAGGAGGGACGGGGCCCATGGGGTGTTGGTTTTGACCGTCCTGCTGCTGCTGCTGCTGCTGCTGTTGAGGCTGGAACTGCTCGTTTCGCTTGGGCTCCTTGCCTCGAGGCATGTCGGCAATGGGGAAGGGTCGGGGGATGTTCTCGCTGGACTCGGCCACATACAGGTTCTTGTCAATCTGGGCGGGGATGGGCTTGATCTCGGTGCCCAGCTCCTGCTCAATCTTGTACAGGTTGTATCTGTCGTTCCAGTTGATCAGGTTGATGGCAATACCGAGATGGCCGAATCGTCCGGATCGACCGATTCGATGGAGATAGGTCTCGGCGTTCTTGGGGAAGTCAAAGTTGATGACCACGTTGACGGCCTGGATATCGATACCTCGGGTCAGCAGGTCCGAACACACGAGGTTTCGACACGTGCCGTTTCGGAACTCGTGGAAGACTCGGTTTCGATGGCTCTGGATCATCTTGGCGTGCGAGTAGTAACACGAGTAGCCTAGCTCGGTGATCTTTCGAGCGAGCAGCTCGACTCGCACGGTCGAGTTGCAGAAGATGATGGACTGGTTGATGTCGAGCTTGGAAAAGAGCGTGTTGAGACAGTGCAGCTTCTGCTTTTCGTCGACAAACGCATAGTACTGCGTGATACCCCGCAGGGTGAGCTCGTCCATCAGGTTGATCTCGTAGGGCTTGTGCAGGTTTCGGTCCATGAAGGCCTTGACGGTGAGGGGGAAGGTGGCGGAAAAGAGCAGAATCTGGCGGTCCTCAGGGAAGAAATGCAGCACCTGCTCGATGATGGGGGTGAAATCAGGCGACAGCAACTTATCAGCCTCGTCCATGATGAACATGGGCGACTCGCTGAGATCGGCCACGCCCTTTCCTGCCAGATCCAGCACTCGGCCGGGAGTTCCGACCAGCACGTGTACCGTGTCTTCCAGACGCATAATGTCGTCTCTGAGGTTGGTGCCGCCGGTGGTGACCATGACCTTGATGCCCAGGTGCTTGCCTAGGGTCTTGCACACCTGTGAGGTCTGCAGCGCCAGCTCTCGGGTGGGGACCATGATGAGGGCCTGGATCTTGTTAACTTTGGGGTTCACCTGCTGGAGCGCGGGGATGACAAACGCGGCGGTCTTGCCAGTTCCGTTCTTGGCTCGCGCCAGAATGTCTCGGCCCGCCAGGGCAATGGGGATGGCCTCTTCCTGGATGGGCGAGGGGTTTTCAAACCCGGCCTCGAAAATGCCCATCAGCAGCTCTCGCTTGAGGAAAAAGTCCTCGAAGCCCGTGCCCTTTGTGGCCGTCACGTCTTCGGTTTTGTGACGCGTGTCCTTCTTCGGCACGTTTAACGACTCTTTCCACTCAGACATTGTGAATATGTGGGGATGTCGTGGGCAAGTAAGGTAGTTGGGGTAGTGGAGTGGTGGCAGAGAAGTCCAAGCGGTGGTGGGTGTATGGGTTTCTCAGGTGGTAGACCTTTGGGGAACAGTTGTGGGTGTCAATTGTCGATTAGAAAACGCCAGACTCTGGGGTTCTGTGATGGATTGGCAATGGAACAAACAGTGGGCTGTATTGGAGGTAGGGGAGAAAGAAGAAGATTGTCGGCTGGCTGTGGGCACTCTGAAAACTTTACTGGGGTGTGGATTCATTGGGTGGGAAGGGTAATTGGGAGGGGCAGGACGAGCACGGAGGGGGATAAACGGGTGCTATCGGCGGGTGTCTATATGGGGGTGTATTTTTCCGGGCTGCTTATTTTTTTTTTCTCGTCTTTTTGGAGTCTGTCATTTCTGCCTTTTACACCACACTCTTCAAACGCCTCTTTCTCTTTGCTGTCGTAACCCTCTCTCTTTTGGGATTCTCACCTGCACACCGCCACTTACCCGGATGACGAACCTAAAGAGAAGAGGTGGTGGAAGAAACTGAAGAGAAGAGAATGGTGGTGAGGTGAAGATGAGGAGACAAATATATATGTAAGATGAAGACGTTGGGTGTACAAGTACACAGCTTTTTTCAAACAATCTATTTACTTCCACTCTTTATCTCTTCCGTCGTACTCGTCATATTTTCAACGGTCGATAATAATCATCGTCAAATCATGTAATACTCGTTTTCACCAGAAGTTGAAAAATGGCCACACGAACCTCATCCCAAACAGGCGGTGCCACACAGTGTGGCAAATCGGAAGCCCCCTATGCCCCATTGTGACGTAACACATCCGTCGTACTTTTCCATGTCGTGTGATCTACGTCGTCTATAGAAGAATAAGGAAGAGTCTATACGGCTATCACTCTTCTCCAGAGCCACCCAAGCTCAGACTTCACAGATACAAGCCACTTGTACAGGCAAGGGTCCACTCTGGCCACTCTTGCTTTCTTCCCATTCAGGCAGTGCAGTGCAGCTCGAATGTGGGCCAAGTACGAGTCGAGCGTACGTGGTATTACCTCGGAAATTGCCCTACAGCTGAAGGTTAGAAAGGCGATGGGTTGATAATGAACGAGAGATGATGGGGACGATAAAGCCAATAGATACTACAAGTAGAGGTACTACAAGTAGATCTACGAAGATACAAACACTTTTAACAGTAGCAACAGTATCTTCCTAAAAACCAACACAAACCAACCTCCCCTCTACCCCCCTCTTGCCTACTACCCCATTCGGCCAAGGTCTGCACCAAGCGCATCGCCAACGCGTAGCGTCTCTCCCAACGTAAGGTAATCCACACAACCTTCATCTCGAGAAGTCGACCAGTCAACACTTGGCGAGATTCGCGAAAAGCCATCATGTCCGTCGATCTCAAGCCCAAGACGCTCAAGCGCAAAAACTTCAAGAAGCTGTCGCTGAACGCCGACGCCCCCGCAGGAGTAGCCACCCCGGCACCACCACCCAACCCCGTCCCCACACAGCCCTTCACTCTCGACAAACCCACGCTCCAGAGAGCCCCCTCGGCGGGCAATCTGATAAGTCAAATGGCATCTCTGGAGCTCGGCGTGGAGTTCAAAATCGACATTCGGGCCCAGGATCTACGCACCATACAGGAGCTGGGCGCAGGCAACGGAGGGTCCGTCTCGCGGGTAGAACACATCCCCACAGGGGCAGTCATGGCCAAGAAGGTGATTCACATCGAGGCCAAGGAGGCCGTTCGACGGCAAATCTTGCGAGAGCTTCATATCATGCACGAGTGCGATTCGCCCTATATCGTCTCCTTCTACGGCGCCTTCATCAACGAGAGCTCGGGAGATGTGGTCATGTGCATGGAGTTTATGGACTGCGGCTCGCTGGATAGAATCTACAAAAAGGCAGGGCCGCTGACCGAGGAGATTGTCGGCCACATCACCGTGGCCGTCGTCGAGGGACTCACGTATCTGTATAACGAGCACCGAATCGTCCACCGAGACGTCAAGCCGTCCAACATTCTGGTCAACTCGCACGGCCAGATCAAGCTGTGCGACTTTGGCGTGTCTGGCGAGCTTATCAACTCCATCGCAGACACCTTTGTCGGAACTTCTACTTACATGTCTCCCGAACGAATCCAGGGCGGCAACTACACGGTGAAATCGGACGTGTGGTCGTTGGGCATCTCGCTGCTGGAGCTGCTGCTCGGAAAGTTCCCCTTTGACGTGGCCAACGGCGCCGTGGGACCCATGGGCATTCTCGATCTGCTGCAGCGAATCGTCAACGAGCCCCCACCAACCCTGCCTGCTGAAGATACCCGGTTCTCGCCCGTCTGTCGAAAGTTTGTCGACCGGTGTCTGTACAAGGAGGCCGACCGTCCTTCTCCCCAGCAGCTCATCAACGATGCCTTCATCATTACATCTCGAGCCAAGGAGGTGGACATGAAGGCCTGGGCCGTGAGTGTCCAGTAGGTAGGAGGTGGAAGTCAAGACTGATGCCTGTGAGGTATTCTAGTCTGGTGCATAGAGACGTCAAAATCATATAGTAAGCATAGTCATTGTTGGAGAGTGGAGAGGTAGAGATTGAGAAGGTGCCTTCTTCTTCGCATAAGTAATACATCTATCTCGTGCTAAAGTATCCCCAGCATGTCTGATGCCTGATGACCGTGTCGATCAGTCTCGGCAGCTTGTAGTGGAGAGAGATAAGAGCTTAATGGAACTTCTGGTGGAGATAGTGGGTTTAGTGGGCGAGTGGAGAAGAAGATGGAAAGGTGAACCAGAGGTGAAGTGATGAGGTGTGCTCCAACAGCGAATCTCAGCTCTATACATGAAATGAGATCGCCGTACATTTCACTGTCTCACATGCTTACGAAGAATGATTAAAGGTGGGAAATTAATGTCTGAGATGAGAGTGGGCAGTGTGGCAGTGGGCGTACAAGCGGGCCGAATACAGATCGTGGAGATGAGAGAATACGAGGGTGAGCTATAATTAGGTGGGTGTTAAGGGAGGGGTGTAGTGAAGAGTACTTCAGAAAGCTCTCACGAAGTATACAACAATTGTCGATATCTGAGGTGTTTCAGTTTGTATTCCACTTCCATCGAGCTTTACAGGTTTACTCTCATTACCCTTCTTGAGATCAGTCTTCATCTGGTTTGCCTTATACCCATTGTAGAGAGCTGTATCTACAGACAGGCAAAGATAGTCTCAGTGATAAAAAAATGGTAGTGCCTTCTCTGAATCAGTATGGATACTTTTGTCTTCCCTTACAAGTCTAGCTTGATCTATAGCATCTACTTTTACACAACACTGATGAAGTCCTGTCAAGACTCCAATATATATCCTCTACCTCCTTCTTCATTCATTCATCCATTCAAATAATATTAATATGTACAAGGCAGTCGCCAAAGAGGTATTACCGGCTGATTGTTCTCAGTCTAAAGCTACCACCACTCCTAAGCTCGCTGAGCCTTGGGAAGGAAGTACCAGGCGTTGTAGATTCCGAAAGCGAGCATGGCGAAGCCAAGACCTCGGACTCCACCCTGCCAGGCCTGAGTAGCCGCAGGGGGCAGACGCTGGCCAGGCTGTACTCGGAAGGGCATGTTGGATGCAAAGTAGCCTCCTCCAGCGACGAGGACCACGGTCTGGAGAATCTGGCAGTGCTGGCACTCGCTGGGGGCGAGATCTCGGGACTCCGGGGGGTTGAAGACCTTGAGGATGTTGGAGTTGTTGGACATTGTGGGGGATATGGGGTGATGTCTTGTGGTGTGACGTTCTTGTCTTCCCTGTCCTGTATGTCAAAACTTTGCTGGATCACCATATTAGCTTAGTGTGGAAGTGAGTGTGAGGTTTAATTATTGTACTTGAGAGTGAAGGTTATTTGTTGACAGAAGGGTGGTCTTGGACGTCTGACACGAGGCTTCTGGGCAACAAAAATGCCCCAGATTTGACAAAAGGTACCCCAACTGCTTTATTCACCGTTACTTCGCCTATATTCAACCACCTGCTTACCCCTGCTGTTCATCTCTCTTACTCCACACGCCAAGGATGGCTGCAGTATCCAGGTAATATCAACGTTGTGGGGAAGCGTTTTTCAGAGTGGGGTCAAGGCAGACGGAAACCCAGAAGATAGCAAGGAGGCGATATGGACGCAGATTGCGGCTTTAAGCGCGTGGTTTTCGCCTAAACCTGCGGCTTAGCAACGCCCTGGCTTTGGCGAGGTGTACTGACCTCAGTTAGTGCCAAAGTAGTCTCTTAACGTGCTGTCATAGCGTCAGAATACGGCACTTTATTTGCAGTAGCAGAGTAAGGGAAGAGAAGAAGGACTAAGTACGAGCTGTGAAGAAAATCTGGATCAACTGGAAGTATGACCTATTAGTGCGTTTTGACGTGGGAAGTGTTGGTTATTGCCCGTGGTGGTGTGTTCTTGTAATTCTACATACAATCCAGTCCACCTTCCTTCAGCAGCCCCAAAATCACCCTGATCAAACTTCAATACTTGTACCAGTTTCACTTCAATAACTCCAACACCAGCCAATACCTCTACAGGTACTAGTAGGTACACCCCGGCCGCCCTCGCAGATCCCCTCACTTGGCTTCTTCTCAGCTGAGTTTTTCCGAATTGTAAAGAGCAAGATCTGAGCAACCCTTGTGCGGCTGACTAGAGTTGAGGAACAAGAGACAAGACGAGACAAACCTACACACCCTGGCAACATGTCGTCATACAATAGACAATGGACCTATCCGATAAGCTCCAATACCACACTACCCTGAAGTACCCGGTATCGTGGTTTCTTCCCTCGGCTACTGACTAGAACCTCCCACCGCTCATAAGTGCAATGTTCAACGTTTTTACCGCTTCTGACACCTTCAACCTTCACACTAATGCCGGTTACCGAGCTACAGAGCTGAGGACCTGCCTAGGCAGGGAAACCAAGCGGAGACGATAATTCAGGCCATCCCGCAATTGCCACTGAGGACGCATCACACCGGCCTCTCTTGCTCCATGTCTCACTTGTATTTCCATCTCCTTTACTCGTCCTCCTTGTCCACCTGCAAAGGGTGCGGCTGGCTAAGACAAAAGTGTGGGGAGAAGCGCATAGCCGTAAATAAGGTAGACAAGGGTCTGGTTACGAAAATTATAGACGAAAATATCGGCTCCTACCACAGCACTAATACCTAGGGTAGCCGTTTATACCGAGAGGAAATATGAAATCAGGGATCGTCCTCAAGCCAAAAGACTCAGTCCTCGTGAAAGAACGCATTTTTGCACCCTCTTTGCGGCTGCTTCGGCATCTGCTCGGTGTAAAGACTCCTACCTTTATTTCCTACCTTAACCTTGGCTGAAACCCGAACCAGTTGCCGAAAGAACAGACGAGTCGAAACGATGGCTCTCGTACAAAGACCCGGATAAGGTCCAAACCCCCACGAATCCTTCTCTTGTCTGTCGTTTGTGGCCACGTCCGATTAAGCAGCCTAGTCCCTTGTCTAGAGCCGCCAATGCATGGAGATTCAACTCCTCCAGACAAGGACCAGCTTGGCGATGAATGCATGACTCTTTTTCGTTCCAATGAAATGGTATATAACCAGAGGTTTCTGGCTTCTCAACAGGTCTCAACCACAAGCTTCTCCTACTCCCGCTCTCAATCTCTCAACGAAACTTCTTTCAATCCTGCATCTCAACAACTTCTCAACATCTGCATCGAGAAGTATATAAGACCTACTTATGAGCAATTCTACAGTTGTCACTATGGACGACACTAAAGAGCTGTCCATTGAGCACAAGGAGCTCGCGGAGATCGCCTCCATTGTGTCTCCCAATGTTCTTCCTACTGCCGAAGAGAAGTTTCCAAACATCAACAGAAAGAAACTGCTGAGAAAGATGGACTGGCACATCATGCCCATGCTCACAATGCTCTATCTCATGTCGTTTCTGGACCGAGGAAATATCGGAAACGCTCGAATTGAGGGCATTGTGGAGGATCTGCGTCTCACAGGACCACAGTTCAACTGGTCCATCACAGTCTTCTTCTTCACATACTGTGTATTTGAGGTTCCTTCAAATATGCTGCTCAAACGGTTCAGACCGTCTGTCTACTTGCCTACCATTATGGTTGCATGGGGCATTGTCATGACCCTTATGGGTATTGTCAAGAACTACGGTGGTCTTCTCGCCTGTCGACTTATCCTGGGAGCTACAGAAGCTGGTCTGTTTCCTGGTGTTGCCTACTACCTGACCATGTGGTACTGCCGAGCTGATATGCAGTACCGACAGGCCATGTTCTTCTCTGCTGCTGGTACGGCAGGTGCTTTTTCGGGTCTCTTGGCCTTTGGTATTGGAAAGTTGCGAGGAAAGGCCGATCTGAACGGATGGCAGTGGATCTTCATTCTCGAAGGAATTGCTACTATTGTCGTTGCTATCATTGCCTACTTTTGTCTCTATGACTTCCCTGAGACTGCCAAGTTCCTCACTGAAGAAGAGCGAGAGTTCATCCAGTATTCTCTCGAGTACGACGGTTACGATCGAGACCTGGCTCTCAAGGGAGGAGCTACAAACTCCGATGCTGTTGGACGAGACAACTCCAACAACTCCAAGTTCCTCAAGGCTGCATTCATGGACCCTCAGTCGTGGGTTGGAGCTCTTCTGATGATCCTCATTGTCTCTCCTCTCTACTCCATGTCTTTCTTCAGTCCTATTATTGTCAGAAGTATGGGCCATTCTGCCAGTATCTCCCAGATTCTGTCTGCTCCCTTTGGAGCTATTGGAGCCATCACTACAGTCATCCAGGCGTACTTTTCAGACAAGTACAAGAAACGGTTCCCCTTCCTCATGGTCAACTTCTCCCTGGGTATCGTTGGATACGCTCTCTGCATCAAGTACGGTATTAAGAAACAATGGGTCACCTACGCGGGCTGTATGATTGTCAACATGGGTCTTCAGCCGTCCTTCATCTGTCACATTTCCTGGATGTCCGTCAACATTGCTGGTCCCTACAAGCGAGCTATTGCCATGGCTATTGTCATTGGTTTCGGAAACATGGGAGGTGCTATCGCTGCTAACATGTACCGAGCTTCCGATGCTCCTGGCTTCAAACAGGGCCACACTATCGCCGTGTCTTTTGTTGCCGCTGCCATGTGTGTGACTATTGGTCTCTACCTCACCTACAACTTCATCAACAAACGAAAGGCCAAGAGACTGCTGGACGGCCACTACGACCAGTACACTCCCGAGGAGCTGTCTGCCATGGGAGACCGATCTCCTTACTTCATCTACCGAACGTGATTGGGATATTAATCTAGTGTATAATAATATTGACTATAATTGATCTAATCGAGAGTTGAGACCCAGTCCCCTCTTGAATCGCATAGCTCTAAATATAAATAATTGACGTCCCTAATGGCTCTAATAACGTCACTGGGAATCATTGTCCTCTAGCTCTGGTCTCATGGCCAAGGCTCCTTTGACCACTTTAGACCACTCCATAGGCGTCAGGCACGACGGACAATACCCTCCAATAGGTATAACGTGTCGAGTAGGCATGGTGAACGGCACGTCGTCTGGAATCTCCTCATCTAAGAATCTCTCCGCTAATTCAGCTAGATCAAAAGCCGCATCACAGGAATGACAAAGAGCAACGTTACCCTCTGAGATATCGAGATCTTTCTCAGAGAGATAACAAGTGAGCTGTTTCTTCTCTTCCAATGCACCCTTGCACTTGTTCAAGTACTCCTCTATGCTCTTATTTGTAATGTCGAGATCTCCACTTCCCACCGTTGAAGGAGTAGCTTCAGCTTCGTCCAAAGGGTAGTCAGTTTCGACTTGAAACTGAGGGGGAAGACTACCGACGCTGTATTCGTTCTTTTCCCACGCTTGGTGTGCATGTGCTCGAAAGAAGGTGATTTTCAGGTGCATTCTGCGAAAATAGGAACACCGTACTAGCAGCCTAATGAAAGCCATGTGTGTTCCTATTGCTCTCGCCTTTTGAGGAATCTTTCGCTTGATATCCTTGGTGGAAATGAGTCTAGTCATTGAAGGGTGTTGAAGAGCATGCTCAAATTTAAGAGCTGCAATTTTTGACGGAAACCCGTTGACTATAAGCACCATATTCCAGGGTCTTAGGTTGGCTTTCTTAGTACGCCATGCTCCTCCAGCCTTGAGGTCTCCATTATGCTGTCTAATACGTCGAAAGGGATTCGGCGTCGATCCTACGTAGCACGAGAGGGGTTTCTTGGTAGACTGCAGCAAATACACCCCGTAGAAAGGGGGGTATTTGTGCGACATGGTATCTTGTATGAGGTTATGATGAACCAAGGCTAAGGTTAGAAGGAGTGTTTGTTATGCAGATGCCAAAGAGGGTGATAGAAGAAGGAAAAACATTGAAGATGACAAAAAGAGGGAATCAGACAGATATTTGTGGGCAAGCCTGTAGTGTTTATCAAACGTTCGATCATCTATTACATATCCAGCTTAAGCCTTGCACTACCTTAGTGGATTCCTCGAAATTCTGTTTCATCTACATTTTCGGTGGCGTACAGCTCACGTGACGTCATTCTCACGCGACTTAGTATACGGCTGACAGGAAGAGTGTCACTACAAGCCAAGAGTTGCTGGTACATAAATACCCCGTATTTCCCACTTCCAACCCTTCCTTCTACACTCCTAAAACACGTTCGCTTAAATGATATGTTAATCTATACCTTGCCTAGACGGAGGTGGGACATGTACCAGTGTACAGCCACCCGTCGTGGGCCGTTTCTTTTGGACTTTTGGAGACAGGTCTTCTAGAATCTAGAGAGCTTAGATATCATCGATATCGAGCTCGTCCTCCTCATCATCATCATCGTCGTCGTTGTCGAACTCGAAGTTGCACTCGTCGTCCTCTCCACCCTGGTCAGCATCGTTGATCTTGGCAGACTCGGGCAGCTCGCCCTGGGCCTTGAGAGCTCGAGCCTCGTCGGGGTGGTACTTCATGATGACGTCAGCCTTGTCGTCCTCAAAGTCTCGCAGAGACAGCAGAATGATATCGGCCTGGTTGATCCACACCTTCTTTCGGAGCTTTCCTCGGATGTGAGCCAGTCGCTTGACACCGTCGAAGCACTGGGCCTCGAGACGGCCGTTTCCAAGCATCTTGACGACCTGGGCGTACTCCTGGCCCTCCTCCTTGTAGACAAGCTCTCGCTTGCTACCCTCAGACTCGTTCTTTCCTCTTCGTCGGTTCTTTCCGCCCTGTGGTTAGTAAGCAGGTTTGGTGCGTAGGGGGTATAAAATTTCGTGGGTGGACGGCCTATGTCACGTGTACAAAATGCCGCCACGCCTCGTTTGCTCGTGTCGCAAAACACAGCGGGCTACTCACCTTTCCCTTGTTCTTAGGCATTTTGTAGTATACTATCTAGAAACAAATTTTGATAGGGTTGAAAAACTAAGGGAGAGGCATGTCCCAATCGGGAAGTCATGTGAGTTACCCTACCGGCAGAGAACAGTGAAGAAGGGGGTTTGGCAGCAGTTGAAGAACTGTAAATGGGAGATTAAAAATTTGGCATTTCTGTGGTATCACCGGTTTGTTTATCAATGAGCTACTCTGCTATCACGGTCTAACTTATATGTCACGTTGGTGCTCCCTTCTCTTGGGTCACACGATTATTACCTCCTAAACAGTTGGGAGTTTAGACTTTGGCATCCAGCATTAGTTGATGCACCCTTAACTAAATTATATTTATCGTGAACATCACTTTGACTCTCTCCACACAGTGCAAAATGGACCCTTTTGAAGCGCGAATGACCATGGTGGACCTTGTGGGGCGACTCAACGCCTCACACACGTCCGAATCTACTCTCGCCAGCTTCATGATGAAGCACGATGACCTCAAGGAGGATCTCTATGCCTGTATCATGGAGATTCTCGAGTCCACAGCCAAAGACAATGTCAACATGCGAAACAACATCATGTGGGCATTGGGCTTTCTGTGTATGAAGATTGAGGAGTGGGAGGCCAAGCGGAAACGAAAACTCGCCGAGGGGCAGCCTGTGCCTGAATCTAAAGACCTCACCTTCTACAACTCCAGTCTCGTCAATGATCTGGTCAAACTCACCACTGAACATGTGTGCTCGGACGACGAGATTGGCCGAATCAACAAACAGAGCACGCTGGTGTTTCTCAACAAGATGAAGAAACGAAAACTGGGAACTGCTGCTGGAAAGGGAGAGAAAGGACTGGAGGAGATTGAGAAGGCTATTGACATTCTGCAAAAGAGACCACCGCCTGAACACGACGATACGGACCTCAAACTGCCCATGACCAATGCCCAGAAGCTCAAGCGAATGGAGGAGGACCGTGAACGTGCCAAGATGGAGCGGGAAAATGCATGGGTGGTTGGAAGAAACGAAGACGAGTTTGAGCTCCAGTGGGATGCTCTGGAAGGTGGGTTTACTGATTTGGACAAATACGAGACCCAGGAGGAAAACGAAATGTGCCAGCTGGCCAAGTTTGGACTGGACATGTCTGCCGCAGTGAGATATCTGAGTCAGGGTAAGAGAAGACGAGTGGAGGAGCCCCAGGCTGAAGCCACGAGAGCCTAATGGGCATGTACATTATAGTAATTATTTATTTGCATGGAAGAAAGAGCGGTTGTAGGTGTTAGCATCGCACAAATACCTACAAGTACTTGTACATTAGTTCCTGTGTTGTCTACATGTAGTCTTGGTTTCTGAATTGCCAGGTTAGACCTCTCATAATCCCTATAACCAAGTTGCATCTCTACACTCTAGAACACTACAAATACACCAATTTGATATCAATAATTCTAACCTATGCAAATACCTAATACTCAGCCAGTCTGAGCTTTCTACCAATCTCCTTGCGTCCCAGCCGCTCGGTATCGGCCGCGTTCTCAAAGTCAGCCATGTCAAAGTATCCGTAGCCTCCAAGAAGATAGGACATTTCTTCGTCGTAAATCTCCGTCTCGGAAGGCTTTCTGGACCGAGGCAGAGTTCGGCCAAAGTGAACCTGCTTGGTAGTGTGCTTCTGAGGGACTCGCTCGCAAGATCGAGCTCGAGAAGCACCAGCAGGTCGCTGAGCCTTGGCCTTGGCAACCTCTCGGAACAAGAGACGGATCTCCATCATGACAGTCGACAGAGTCTCGAGGAACCGAGCAGTCTGTCGATGCTTGGAAGATGCACAGATGGTGATGGAGTCGTCCTTGATGATGTAGCCGAGACCGTATCCGTCAGGAGAAGTAGGACCGAATCCAAACAGCTTGAGAGCAGGGTTACCACAGTTGGAAGTCGACAGAATGGTGTTGTTCAGCTTGTCCCATCCAGGGTCAGAGAAAATGCTGGGGATGGAGCCTCCAGCCTTGGGAAGATGCACGTCACCAAGACCAGTGATGGGGGTCATCTCGTCGCCAATGTCAACGGCAGTCTGAGAACCAATGGAGGTCTGAGAAGTGGTGGAATCGTTGTCATCAGCCTCCTCAAGGTACCGTCTCCAGATACACAGCAGAGCGTAGAGATGTCGGTCCTGACCAAGACCCATGGACGACTTCTTGGTGCTCTTGGTATGCTGCTGACAAGCCTTTCGAAGATACTCCAGCTTGGTCTCAGCAGGCAGGTCCTCACAGAACTTTCGGCAGAACTCGGAGGACTCCTTGGTGACGGACCGAATGGACTCGGTTCGACCATGCAAAAACGTCTTGGTCATGGCAGGCTCGTAGGTGCACTCGACTCGGCCGTAGAGCACGTAGTAGGCGGCCTGGAAGACCATCTGAACAAAGGCGTCAGGAGAACATCCCATCTCACAGATGGCCTTCTTTCCATAGTGGTTGAAAGAGAGGCACTCAAACTCGTTCTGGTGGATGAGATCGGAGTTTCGAGTCTCTGCGAATCGAAGGGCAGTCTGGAGCTCAGGACCAATAGACCACTCGAGCTTTCTGGGGGTGGTAGACACGTTTCCAAACGAAGCAGGGTCTCGTTTGGCAGGATCGGGAGACACGGTCTTCCAGAGAGAAGGAGCAGCTCCAGAAATTGTGTTGGCAAATCGCAGGATGGAGTCGGTGTAGATATCAGACACGAATCGCAGCACAGTATGGCCATCAACACCAGTATGCTCAAAGGTCACACCGGCCTTTGCGTTCTGAGTGACGATGATCTGCAGCTTGTCGTACCATCGGTTGGTGCAGGTACCGACCTGGACACCCTTCTGGAGTTCAGAGAGACCACAGAGGGCGTTTCGAGTGAGATCAGAAAGAGACTCTGGGGCAGCATGGTCCAGACAGACAACGAAAAGAGCTGAATCAATGAGTTTGAGACACTCGTAGTTGGACGAGTCGGTGGCCCGGTTCATCTGGTCTCGGATAGAAGCCCAGACTCGTCTGTTTTCCGTTGTCAGCACACCCACAGCTCCCTTTGCAATCTCGGTGATGGGAGTTCCCTCGGCGTCCTGAATGATGGTCTCAAAGTTCAGGGCAATGTCCTTTTCGACCATGATGAGGTCGTTGTTGTCGTCGAGCACGTCGAACCAGTAGAACTGCGATCGGCAGAGCACGACAATGTGCTTGGAGGTGGAGTCTGACTGCATGACACAGCCGTTAGCAGAGGGGATTCGGGCACTAGCAAACAGTCGGGAGTACTGGTACATGCAAAGCTTGGTGCCTCGGACCTCGTCGGCGGGCAGTTCTTCTCGTCTGAGTGCTCGGATGAACCGCAGAGAAGAAGTTGTGAGAGTAGCTGCTCTGTCCACCTGGCTTTGCTGAACAGGAGTGGGATCGTCCTCAATGAGGAAAAAGGGGTTGAGGTTGAGAACCAGAGGCGAGTCGTAGTTGAGGTACGAGTCGTACCAGAACTGCTCGATGTATGAGGAACGGGGTTTTCCGTACTGTTTGAGCTCCTCCTGGAGGATAGGACCGCTGGTGTTGAGGAACTCGTGGACCGCTCTCTCTGTTCTCTCGTGCTCATGGGCCGTTTGCAGAGGTCTCAGGGCCTCGAGGTAGTTGTCGCACGTGTCCTTGAGGTCAGGAATCGGCAGCTTGGGCAGCGATTCCTGGTGTGCGAAGGTGCTGTCGCTCATGGTTATGGTGGGATGAGTAAGATAAGCGAGGAGTTCGCGAGATGTCAGTTAGTGGGGTGAAAAAGAGGTGCTAGGGAGCCGATAATGAGAACGGTTAGTGTGGATTTAGCGGTAGAAGGTTCCACGAAGGCTGCGAGGTTAGTGCTGGGGATGAAGGACAGAGACGGGAAAACAGGACACTTATATCTCGCTCAGGTTGGAGCCATGGTGATGCGACAGGGTTTGCAAACCAACCTACGTCAAACAAAGCCAAAGGTTCAGAAGTCCGGGGTGCATATGCTGGCCGAGCTAAAGTCGGATCACCGGAACGAGTGATTGAAGAGATGGTAGGGAGAAAATGGAAGGGAGAAGGGAGAAGGTGGTGAGTAAATCAAACGATAGACACTGTATACGTTGATTTACGTCTTTTGAGCTCTCTGAATCGCTTCTAAACATCCTCCTTCAGTATGCACTGGTATTGCCTCTTGAATCCTGTATGTCTAACTTTTGCTTTGGCTTTCTCTTTCCTGACTCTTGGTCTCCGCTTGTCCGGGGTAACGTAGTATTATTACTACCTCTGAGAGCTGAGAGAGACGGATAGCTCGGTTCGTAAAGTAGGTTATTGCCTTCTTGGATACTGGACCGCGTGACCGGTGGGCTAGACTAGTTGAACGGTGGGCTATTTGGTGTATCTCACCCGTTTTTGGCCTCCTAGTTCATACCTCGGCTAAACACTCGAACTCATAGGTGAAGGAAAACGATGGACAAAGAATACGTGACTGCGAATATCGGACTGCGCACTGTGCGTGGTTTGCGCGTGCCAGTATCATGACCTATTTTGTGAGACATATGACATAACGGACGGTCGTTTAGAAAAAGAGAGTCCATGCTTACTTGCTTCTTCTGAGACACTCTGGGGTAATGGAGATCGCAACTTTAAGGAAAAGTGGATCAAAAGAGGATCTGCGATGGCAGCGGGAGGATGGATACGCATTTCTCATACAATACAAATATTGTCACAGCAACTCTGGAATCACTCCAAGTCAAGACTCATCCGAACTGCATGCCACATCCGGTTTTGCGGGTCCCATGCAGGCTAGCAGCGAAAAAGCAAAACAAGGGCGAAAAAAGATAGTGGTGGAACGCGTAGAGCACCGGGAAGAAGTGCAAACAACGTCATACCGTTGTTGCTTGCTTTCTTGCAAGAAAAGCTGACATTTTAGCTTGTTTCAGAGTGTTAGGGTGTACCGTTGCCCGTACTTTTATCCGTTCATCCACCTTAACATCGACTCTTATTTCGAATCTTTATTTCATAGTGCCAAATAATACCTGTCTGGTCCACCAGTCTGGTATCCACTTGGAGTGACTAATTGGCGCGAATTCTTCACTCGGGCGCCTAATATTTCCCATTTGAACGGCCGCCAGTCCGATTCGGTGCAAACATGCCGCCTTCTGGTCCCATTATCCGCCTCCATATCTCGTTTCCCGTCGCCTAGATTGGCCACACGGGTTCCCTGCACAGGTCCAAAACTTTACCCCGGAAAGCCGGCATCCCACCAAGCAGAGCGATATCGGCGTAAATGAACTAAACAGAGGCTGTGACCTGGGAGGTGGTTGAAATGAGGTCTACAAATCGAAAATTACAAGCTCAGCCATCATTTTATCACGCTATAGTTTTCTATCAGGCTGTACTCTACACCGGTCTATAGCTAGCTAGCTAGAGGCTGCCTTACTCTATCACACTAATGCCCCACCATTGTATCATGTGAAAGTGGGATTCAGTGGCCTATATTATCGCGGTTTGTAAGAGGCAACACAAGGAGTTTCAAAAGTCGAAAATAGCAACTCCAGATCCTAATATCTCATCTTCGTATCATGGTGCTTCGGATAAGGTCACTGCCCTCTTCATCTCTCAAACTCAGACAGCAAACTCACCTTGGACCGGTTGGAATCTGAGACTACGGCTCAGCTCTCTGGGATATAATTTTGCAGCTTGGGCGGTCGGAAGCTCGGATCCCGAACGCACAATCCATGCATCCCGCCTTGTGGTCTTTGTATGAAAAGCTGGTTCTTACACTTGTCTATTGGACACTCTCTATAGGTCCTCTGAAGTCAGGACCCACTCTGTAATTACCAAGCCATATGACCTTGTCCTGAGTGTTTGATTGCCAAGCGTGAAATGGGACTTTGATTAATGAAAAATTAGTAAGAATTCAGCAGGGCGATCTTGGTGCCGTCATGTGATATAATACACTCTCATTTCGCTCATTATCCACTTCTCACGTTCTTCAAGTTGAGCCTCACATCCTTCCCTACTAAGCTTACTAATCCACCCAACCGTAATCTCATCATGTGCAAGTGGCAAACGAGATCATAAGAAATAATCAAATTGAAGCAAGACGAGCCTCGTAAGTTACATGACCACCGTCTAAAGCAATACCAATCTTCAATTTCATCACCGCTGCTGACTAATCACCCTAAGCCAATAGAAGTGTTCCCAATTCTTGAGTTTCAGGTACCGCATCGACGTACCCTACAGCCGGGTAAACTCCGCATCTTGACTTTACCTCTACTAGCAAATCATCCAGGCAAGAGCCATCTTCCTAACACCACACAACACACCCCCTAATCACACAATGGCCTTTATGCAGCGATCTCTGTTTGCTCTTCGAGCCGCCACTCCCGCTCTGCGAGCTCCTGCTTTCCGAATTGCCCCCTCCATGCGACGATTCATCTCTACTGAGACCAAGGAGGCCATTGAGACTGCCATTGCCACTGCTCCCGTGGTTCTGTTCATGAAGGGCACCCCCGAGTTCCCCCAGTGCGGCTTCTCTCGAGCCACCATCCAGGTGCTCGGTCACCAGGGCGTGGACCCCCAGAAGTTTGCTGCCTTCAACGTTCTGGAGGACGAGGAGCTGCGACAGGGCATCAAGGAGTTCTCCCAGTGGCCCACCATCCCCCAGCTGTACATCAACAAGGAGTTCATTGGCGGCTGCGACATTGTCATGTCCATGAGCCAGAACGGCGAGCTGGCCGAGATGCTGCAGCAGCAGGATCTGCTTGCTCCCGAGGAGGAGGAGCGAATGGAGTAAGATGGATCTGAACAGTCAGAGTTATATATTTGCAATGTACATATTATAGAGGATGGGGTGGTGTAGTGTGGCTAGTGCGAGTAGTACGTACTACTGTGCATTGTACTTGTAGATCTTGTCACCATTATGAGAAATGTTCAAGGCGGTGAGCTTATAGTTACTCAATTGAGGATGTGGTTATGAAAGTGAACACGGCTAACGGAAGAAGGAATGATGTTCAGTAACATAAAAGAAGCAAGTATCAATCATATCACACAGGTTCTTACAGTAATTGACAGCTATCACACAATTTTATAGCTCTCCTTCACTGTATGGACTGTCCCTTGTACCTTGCATTACTTAGATCAAAAGCTACTTTACTTGAAGCTACAGTTAATCGATATACTCACGCTCACACGACCATGATAAGATAAGCACTGCATCTACCAAAACTACAAAACTACCACACCCAAAGTCATACACTGCTATCGTTATTACCCTGCCTTTTATGTTATGCGTATATCCTGGGTTAGTACTGCCTCACAATCACCACATCTCTCCTGGTTCAAATCAGCCACCCCGCCCTCATCGGCTTGACACAAGTTGATTGTAAATGTCCACTCATGCCTTCAGCTGGACCCGATGGACCTTTGAGAACAGCCCCAATCAGAGTGGGAGCTTGCGCTCTTGATTTGCTGTGTTGCAAGAGCTCCAATGGGGCATGCAGATGTTATTTCAGTCTTGAAGACCTACTCCTGTACCATCTGCACCGCTCTTGCGCCTCGGACCTTTTACCATACAAGTAGTACATCACGTAGATAGCCGGTCAGGTAAGATACTCACATTCGCTTAAAACCGCGGGGGTCGTCGCTCAAAGTAGCTGGAGGTGGACATGAAGGCCACCGAGGTATCGAAGACCCACTCGCCGACATCGAGGTATCGCTCAATGTACGACCGGGTGTCCTTGTTCTCAAAGTCGTTGGTCTTGATGGTCAGACCGGTAGATCGCTTGACACCGGCCAGAATGGTCGAGACCAGAACAAGGTCAAAGGAGAAGTGGAAGAGTCGACCGAGCTGGGTTAGTAGGGGTAGGTATAGAGGCACCAAATGACGTTCTGAGACTCTGAGAGTCGGGATATTGCATCAGGGTGCCTTATCGAGCATTGTCACCAGAAATTCGCATACTCACAGTACCCATTATGCCTGGAAATAGTAGTAGGAAGAGAATTTTCGAAGTGGCGTAGATGTACGTAAAGTAAACATTTGGAACAATGGGCCGAATAGAGTTCGTGGCGATCCGTGGGAGGTTTGACGTTTGTAACTGTCAGATGAAGAGCTTTCAATAACAATGTCTCTTGGGGCTGAGCCTCATGGAGCCCTTCAACTGTATCTCATCAAGTAATTACTGTGGCCTGTGCCTCACACTACAGATACATGACCTCCCACTTGAGCCTTGAGGCCCAACTTAATTTTGGCATCACGTGACTGGGAACATCGTCAACCTAAAAAATACACCAAACCAAAAACCCATCATCTATAGATCACTTTGGGAAGCTAACGACACCACACAGATCTTGCAATGGAGTCCATCCCGGCAAGTATCGAGACCTACAAGACGCTGAAACCGTCGAAAACGCTGCGGTATCATCACAGCGATCCAATCACCTCGTTGGATTTCGATGATACTGGAGCCTACGCTGTGACTGCTGGCGTAGATGAGTCCATTCAGCTATATTCGGCCCACAAGGGCACCCATCAGAGATCGAGCTACTCGAAAAAGTACGGCGCGCATCTCGCTCGGTTCACACACAACAGCATGAGCATTGTCTACGCTTCCACCAAGGAAGACGACACCATTCGATACTTGTCTCTCCATGACAATTCGTACATTCGGTACTTTCGAGGTCACAAGGACAAGGTCCATGCGCTCAATGTCTCTCCTGTGAGTGACATTTTGCTGTCTGCCTCCATGGATCACACTGTTCGACTCTGGGATCTTCGTTCACCCAACTGTCAGGGAGTTCTCAATCTCGTCAGTCCTAATCTGATTGCATTTGATCCTAGAGGCCTGTGTTTCGGTGTGGCCAACACCTCGGCCCAGGACCTGTCTTTGTACTCGGTGTCGGCCTGGGGATCCGATCCCTTCGCTACCTTTGCGCTTCCCGCTCCCCCTGGCGACGGATGGGCCGCCGTAGAGTTCTCTAACGACGGCAAGTATATTCTCTTGGCGACCTACGGAGAGCAGCACCACGTCATAGATGCTTTCACGGGTAATCTTACGCACAAGCTCGTCGGCCATCACCCCCTCAGACGCGATCAGGACAACATGCGGGGCGGCTCCACGCACACTGCATTTTCTGTGGACGGCCGTTGTGTTTTCGGCTGCTCGAGAGACGGCAAGGTCATGGTCTGGGACCTGCAGGACCGAGTAGACGAGCGAGGCCGGCTATTTCCTTCCAAGGCTCTCAACTGCGCGCCGAACGCAGCCTCGCCTCAGATTCTGGGCGTCAATCCAGCGTCCATGCAACTGGCCACGGCAGATAAAGAACTCACTTTCTGGCTCCCGGAAAAAGAGAGTGCACCCAAGGAGCCCGCAAAGGAGGCATAGATGTGGGTAAAAGACGGGCTGCTACAGCTGTGCACCTCGGTTATTACGAAACACGTCTCTGAGACGAGCTCGCCGCGCTGGCGTACATTACATTATCCACCGTGGGTCGACCGACAAGGTTCGCAGCACACGACAGAACCCGGTGATTGGAGGACCATGGCCCGAGGAGGGGAGGAGATGAGATTGGGGGGAGCCGTGAGATTGGGGGAGCCGTGTCTCACTCAGTCCGTGGGTCCTCATGCATGGAATCGCAAGGGAAAAGGCGGTTTAGCCGCGTGGAGTGGGGGTCATCATGGTACAAGGGCTGTACATGACACAGGTTTGAGACCAAACATTGCTTGCACACTTTGTATGACTAAAAGTTGCACCTTGTGGAGTTAGCACTGCCCGAATTATGGGACCATGATGAGATCCACCCGTTCGTCCTTTTACCACATATAATAATGCCAGCCTTCTAACTGCAATAATATTTAATGAAACGAATGTGGGCGCTTTTTTCGCCGTCGGCATGCGTCTCAGAGCTGCGGGTGACTGAGTCGTGAAAATCCACACACCAACGGCCCGCTTAAAACGCCCTGTTTTGTACGGTGCACCTTCTTTGTGTGGCGCGAAATAAAGGGAGAATAGAGTCCCGTCTACCTTTGCCACGGAATATTATTAATTAAAACTAGCCGGAGATTTGAGCACTTCTCCGCCACGGCTATTGATTCGCCGAAAAAGATCCGTCACATTTCTTCTTTCCACCGAAAATCTGAGACATGTTTTGGCGACCATCACGCGACGTGCTAGCGTCCCGAGCCTGACGAAAAATGAAGGCGTTCTGCTCGCCGAAACGGACAGCAAATGCAGCGCTTGCTCTTTGTCACAAACATGCACGGCTGAGGCAGGGGCCCCAACTCTCCACACCGTGTGTCTTTTGCTAAGTAAATACGAAGTAAATATTAGAAGCCGGTGTCTGGCAAGAGGGTTTGAAAAACGAAAAACCGGAACAGGGTGAAAATATGCAGAACTCCATGTACAGCAGTATAAAATACCGTCCCGTCTCATGTTTCCGGAGCCTGCCGTATATAATCCGTAGAGCGCCCTTCAAGCACGGAGACCCCCAGCATCCGTCATTGCTCTCACTTCAGCCCATCATGCCCAAGATCAAAAACGTGTCCAAGCTCAGCCCTTACACTGTGATCCAGTGCGACGCATGCTTGAGCAACATGTACTACCGAGACTGTCTGGAGCACTGTGTTGACGAGCACCAGGACTGGCTCCATCTCATGAAAATGGAGGACATTGTCAGCCGATTCTTCTACCTCGTGCCACTCAACCAGACCCTGGACCTGGACAATAACCCCGACTACGAGCTAGGAGCAGCCTATAGAGCAGCGCAGGCCGCCGCACAAACCTCCTCCGCACAGAAACCTCTTGCCCAAGAAACGACTCGCGAGGACCTCAATTGGTCTCCTGACAAGCCCTTGCTTTATTAGCCTTAGACATAGGCTGTTAGCTTAGTCAGACACTCACCCAGAATGCTCAGCCAAAACTGCCAATCACCCACCCCCTTCACCGCATCAAAAACTCACCACCACTCCCACCATCATAAGCTCGATATACAGCTTCCGTACATACGTATAACAGCCGTCTACAGTGGCTGGTCTAATTTATAACTTATTAAATGATCATCATAATGTGTCGTAACAAGAGTCCAGTACTTGTACAGTAGTCTTGTGATCTTAGTCGACATGAAACGAGAGAGTCCATGTCAACTGTACCTTTGACATCTCAAGTGAGCCAAGAACCACTCTCTAAGTCAACAGACTCAGGGTCAAGTTGTACCTAGACCCACCTCCAACTCCCCTAAGCCAACATGGGCTCCATCTTCTCAGGCTGCTTGTCTTCAGTCTGTTTGGGAATGCCAGTGGGAACTTTGGGCAGATCCACCTCATCCTCAATCTTGTCCTTGGGCACTTCGGGGAAGGCAGGCTGTTTCTGGGGCATCTTGGCTCTCTCCTGTTGTTCTAGAGCCTCCAACTCAGCCTGAACGTCCTCCTCATCAGCATTACTAATGTTGGACATCAACATTGCCGAAACCTCCTCCTGGTATGCAATACCCTCTTCTGTCTCATCTCGCAGCCGTTCCACTCGGTCCAATGAAATCTCCTGGTTAATTTCCTTGAGCACCTTGTTTCCTTGCTCAAGACCGTATACCACATCCTTCTGAACAAGAGCAAACTCTATAGAGCTGGTGAGATTCTCCAGAGTTTCCAGCTGCTCGTCCGTCTTGGTCAGCATTCCCTCCTGGTATTTCTTCTTTCTCAAAGCCAACAGGGCTCTCTTCTTATCTCCCTTTCTCAACGCATCTTTAGCCAGCTCCACTTCACTGTCAAGAACAACCTGGATTTTCTTCTTGTATTGCTTGAGTTTGTCGCGCTGCAGCTTGAGATCAAGAATCGCCTTGTCCTGGCTGGTCACCTTGATGCCCTTGGACGACTGGTTGCCCATGTTCGTTTGTAGTGTTTGGAGGTTAGGCTATCACGATAATATAGAGTTGATATCATGCATGTCACGTGACTCGGCGAGTAAAAAACTCAGACCAAGGTAGCGTTTATGCACCTGTAAATTATTTTGATAGCGATCTGTTGAAACATTTTGCCAGATAAAAACAACGAAAATGGCAGGCAACAATAAAAAACCCGTCAAGGGCAGATTGCAAAAACAGCAAGAGGCCAAGGTTTACGAGCTGACCGTGGATCTCCTGGAGGAAAAGTGCCAGGCTGACGACACCTTTACTGCTAAGAACCTCACCAACCTCGAGGTTTTCAGATATGTGCAGGCTCGAGGAGGTCCTACTGGACGTCTAGGAAAGCAGGAACTTGGACGACATGTTGATTCTGCCATCACTCTGCTGCGACAAGAAGAGGATAGTGGAATGTTTGGAGGAAACCCCGAGAACGGTCTTAATGGAGACGCCATGGATGTGGAGGAGGATATCGATATCGCTGAGCCTGCCAGTGGTCCTATTTTTGGAGCTGAAAGCAATAAGAAGGACGATACTTCTGCTGCTTCTACCCCTGCCGCTTCTACTCCTATTCCCGACTCGAATAGCATGAACAAGAGCGTGGTTGGACTGTGGAACACTACTCCTGCTGGAGGAGCTACTCCCACTGCTGCCTCTGGAGCTGCCACTCCTGCTGAGCCTGCTGGAGACAATGAGAAGAAGCGAAAGCGAGAAAAGACTAAAGAGCGAACCGCAAAGAAACAAAAGGGTATGTATGAGACTGGAGGATCTTTCGTTATTATCAACACTGCTAACACAAGTAGAACACAAATCAGAGCTGTCCATTAGCTTAGAGGATCTGGGAGGTATTGAGAAGGTCATTGAGCAGATCACCAAGTCTGTTCTGGTCCCTCTGACCCATCCCGAGGTCTACAAAACCACAGGTCTGACTATGCCTCGAGGAGTGCTTCTGCACGGTCCTCCTGGATGTGGTAAGACCGTTCTGGCTAACGCCATTGCTAACAAGGCTCAGGTGCCCTTCATGTCCATTTCTGCCCCCAGTGTGGTTTCCGGCATGTCTGGAGAGAGTGAAAAGAAGATCCGAGAGATCTTCGAGGAGGCCAGAGCTATTGCTCCTTGTCTTTTGTTCATTGACGAGATTGATGCTGTTACCCCCAAGCGAGAGGGAGGAGGACGAGGTATGGAGACCCGAATTGTCGCCCAGCTTCTCACATGTATCGACGATCTGAACCCTGAGAAGAACGATTTCCGACCCGTTATTGTTCTGGGTGCTACTAACCGACCCGATGCTATTGATCCTGCTCTGCGAAGACCTGGTCGATTCGACGAGGAGATTGCCATGGCTGTTCCCGACCGAAAGTCTCGAGAACTCATCCTCAAGGCTATCACTCGGCCTCTGAAGCTCAACGACGACATTGACTTTGAGCTGCTGGCTATGCGAACTCCCGGTTACGTTGCTGCTGATCTCAAAGCTCTGGTTACTGCTGCTGGATCCATGGCTCTTGAGCGAGCTTTCAAGCAGCTTGTCGAGAAGAAGGAGGCTGGTGAGGAGACCAACGATAGAATTGAGGAGATTAAGGATACAGATTCCATGGACGTTGAAGCTCAGCCTACTGAGGGAGCTGAAGCTAAGGTTGAGGGTGAGAACACAGCTGCTGAGGTTACTACTACCGAAGTTGCAACTACTGAAACCCCTGTTGAGCCCAAACCCACCACTGTCATCACACTCCCTAACCCCCCTCACACTTCTGTCTGGGTGGACTTCCTGCGAATGTTCCCCAACCCCCTGACTGCTTCCCAGCTCCAGAACATGGTCATTGCACTCAACGATTTCCTCATGGCCATTCCTCTAATCCAGCCCTCGTCCAAGCGAGAGGGATTCGCTACTGTTCCCGATGTTTCCTGGGAAGATGTTGGAGCTCTTGCTCAGGTTCGACAGGAGCTTCACATGGCCATTGTCCAGCCTATTCGACAGCCCGATCTGTTCAAGATGGTCGGTGTCGATGCTCCTGGTGGAGTTTTGCTCTGGGGTCCTCCCGGCTGTGGTAAGACTCTGCTGGCCAAGGCTGTGGCTTCTGAGACTGCCGCCAACTTCATCTCTGTGCGTGGACCCGAGCTTCTCAACAAGTACGTTGGTGAGAGTGAGCGAGCCATTCGACAGGTCTTTGAGCGAGCTGCTCTATCGTCACCCTGCATTATCTTCTTTGACGAGTTTGACTCTCTTGCTCCTCGACGAGACGACGGCGGTTCTGAACACTCTTCCAGACTGGTCAACACTCTGCTTACCGAGCTCAACGGTCTCACTGAGCGACGAGGCGTCTACGTCATTGCTGCCACTAACCGACCTGATATCATTGATCCTGCCATGGTTCGACCTGGTCGTCTGGACAAGACTCTGTTTGTTGGTCTTCCCAGCGAGGAGGAGCGATTCGAGATTCTGTCCAAGGTGTGTCGAAAGAGACCTCTGGCTGCCGATGTCAACCTGAGAAACATTGTTGCCGACTCTCGATGTGGAAACTACTCTGGAGCTGATCTGACCCAGCTGGCTAACGAGGCTGGTCTCATGGCTCTCAGACAGCAGGTGTTCACTCGGGGAGCTGAGGTGACCCACGATCACAAGGCCGCTCCTCCCAGCAGCATTGAGATTACTAACCAGCATTTCGAGGAAGCATTCAACAAGATCCGACCGTCTGTCACTGACGCGGATCGACTTAAGTACGATGCCCTGAAGCTCACTTGGTAAGAAGGATATAGACTATAGACATGAAAGACAGTACAGTAATACGAAGAACTAATACGAATGGTGATATAACCAGAGAATCAATAGTTGCCTATGAAAGTATGCACAGTAGCACTAGGCTACACACTGAGCTCGCTCTTTCTGCTTCGCATGGATCGAATGCCTGGAGTCTCGTTACGACGTTCTCCAGACTCCTCTCCGTACATGTTCATGAACTCAGCGCCAGAGGAGACAGCCACAGACTGTGTAAGAGCAAGGATGCGCATGTTCTTGTCGTTGGTCACAAGGAGAGCACGAACAACACCTCCTCGGTTGCCCTTTTGCAGCTTGGCGACAGTTCGAGTGATGAGCTCATCCATAGAAGGCTGACCTCGTTTAGGAGGACCTCCATAGTCGTTGGAAATACGAACAACACCTTCTGCAGCCGCAGTTTCGTTGAGAACAGCTCCATCTAGGCCGACAACGGCTACCTCAGAGTCCTCCTGGCCCTTGGACTTGATATACGCAAGCGCCTGCTGTGCCTGGGTGCTCTTACGGACATCACGGTTGAAAGTCTGCAGCTTTTGCAACTCGTACATGACCACAATGGGCACCTTGATTCGCAGCCAGCCACCTTCAACCACGGAGGCAATAAACTCAAGCTCGTCGAGCCACAGGTTGGTGTCAAAGACAATGGCGGGCTTCCGTTCACCTGCCAGAGGCGAAGTGGTCAGCTCGAGGTTCTCAATCTTGGATTGAACACCACACTCTTGACGAACCATGTCTCGTTTCTTGCACAGAGACTGGATATCGTCTGAGGTGACTGACGAGTTCTCTCCTCCGATATCGGGAAGGAACTCATGGTAAGCTTCGTACTCGGAAATGTAGTCAGGGGCTTCTGTCTTAGATGCCAGACAAGAAGCCAGTTCGGGATCCTGACCAAGACCAGCGTCGTCGATCTTGAACAGCCGAGTATCTCCTAGCTGTCTGATGAGATCCTGAGCTCTCTCCAGTCGACTACCTTCACCAAGAGTGTAGTCTAGCTGACCACCGAGAGACATGGTGCTGACAATGTCCTGAGTATCATTGTCAAAGGGACAGGTGAGAATTTCTTTGGCCCATGAGAAACCTCGTAGAAGAAGTTCTTCAGGAAGCTTGGAGACGTAACCCTTGGGAGACGGAGGAAGTTCTCGAGGAGGAGGAGGTTGTCTGAAATTGAAGTTGGCTCCAGCCTGGTTGTTGATGGCAGAAGGTCTGGGTGTCTTTCGCTTGATCTCGTTGAGGTACCACAGCATATCTTTCCAGGGGAACCTATGGTCGAACACCTCGAGGAACACCTTGGGATGGTTTGTGAGAGCCAGCATGAATAAGAGCCAGGGAATGATGTGAGGAAGAGCCTTATCAGAGGTAAGGGCTAGATGGGCTCGTAGAATGTGGAATGCAACGTACTTGTTCTGACTGGGAACGACAATCGCGGTATCTTCGTCAACGATGTTTCTCCAAACACCAGCTAGAGCTCCTCGGCCGTATTCGTGAAGACCGGCAATGTTGATGGCTGCAAACATGGCAGCTCGAGATGCTAGGAAGGGGCTTGGGGTTCGTGCAATGACAGCGCCTAGAGAGATGAGTTTCTGACGAACATCGGGGAAACGGCCCTTGAAGACTCCCTCGTGAATAGACACAAAGGAGTCAACAACGACCTCCAGGGGTTCCCGTTCGCCCTGACGCTGCATCTTGGCAGCACCTGCGTGAAACAGAGCTTCCATGGTGTTTTGGGCAGGTACAAATGGAACCATGCAAAGTTGGGCTCGACAGAGAGACAATAGCGACTCCAGACGACATGCAAGAACAAGAGCGTAGTGGTGATGAGGACGACCGTTATCGCTGGAAGTCAAAAGTGCTCGACTATACCACCAATGAGCCACTCCTCGCCAGTAGATGGCGTCATCAGTTCGAACAGACATGCCAATTCGAGCCAAATCACCCACAGCTTCCGTCCAGGAGGGCAGATTCTTGCCATCGACTTCTCTGTCAAAGTATGGTTCAGCCAGAAGAAGCAGAATCTGAGCACAGTGTCTCAGATGGTCACTCAAGTAACGGGCCGCGTAGGGTTGCAGGTTTCGAGCGATATGCACAAAGGCATATACTCCTCTCGACCACAATCGACTGGGGATGTCGTACTTGCTGACCAGGCCTCTGAGAGAGGTGGAGTCGTTGTAATGAGCTGCTCGGAGGAAGTCGTAGTGGGCGTCCAACAGAGCAGCGTGTCTCTTTGCTCCATCTGACAGAAGTCGATTGAGACGTTCCTGACGAATGTCAGTATGCTGGGTGATGCTAGATTCGTCCTTTTGGGGAATCTCCTGGGCCAGTTTCTGCATCAGACGTCCACACTGGTCCTCCAGCTGGCAAACTCGATGGTAGATGTTCTGGAGTTCCTGATGAAGGGCAGTTTTAGCCGGAGAAGCAGGGGTAGGAGTAGGGGTGCTCATCATTGAGGCAGTAGAGGTAGTGCTGGCAGTAGGAGACGACATGGTAGCGTCATTATCCTTGTCCTTGTCCTGCTCACCATGCTGCTCTTCTCGCTGCTCGTCCGACCGTTTGTTCGGCTGGTTCGACGCAGTATCCTTCGACCGGCGCTTCTTCGGCGTCGGTTTCCGGTCTTCTGTCAGCGCAGAAGGGACCGTGAGGTGCGACGAGCTGAGAGCCGGAGTGACTTGACATGGCTGCAGAGGCACGTTGCTGGGCTCCGGAGTCATGGTCATAGTCGCTGCGGCAGAGCCCCGGGAGACAACCGAGGGCGAGGGCTTGCGTTCTCTCTCTCCACGTCTGCCATTGGCATTGTTGGAGCGGGTGGCCGGCTTGGAAACTGAGCCTTCGGTGACGGGTTTCTTGTTGCGGGACGCCGGCGTGGAGGGCTTGGGCGACTTCTTTTTGGCCGGCGGTTTGGCGGTTTCAGACTGTGCGGAAGACACGGATTGATTCGGCGTTTTCTTGTGGCTTCGTTTTCGCTCTTTATTGTTGGCCATTATATGCGTTCATTCGCCGCATTCTCTGGGATGAAGGCTGGGCAGGGGATTTGGAGTCTCAGCGGAGTGCTAGGGAGGAGAGGGAAGGTATATGGAGAAGCGTCGTACTGGAAGAAGGTACAATATCCCGTCCTGGCTGCTGCTGCTGCTGCTGGCCGTTATGTAATGTACGTGTGCTGAGTGATATAATTACCTTAGTTAGAATCCACACGCACTTTACTGCACCCAAGGTTGCTTAGTCAGTTGGGAGCGGTTGTAAGGGGAAGGCCGTATTTCACACAATTGTATGGAGCAGTTTGATGAGTAGCACATGGACAATAGACTTGTACGGCGCTAACAAGGAGCAAAAATGCAAATGCTGAAATTATGGAAATCCAAAACCCCCACCATGGCCTCACCGGCCAATGAGATCAGCGGCAGTGTTACCTATCCTGGCCAGTGAGTCATGCAAGGTGGCAGTAGGCACAGGTATGGAAGATGTTACATGGCATTTGAGAGTGTTTTTGGAGTGTCTCTCGACTTGTAGTTATGGCCTCCTCTTACTCTATCTCACATTATCATTATCACGTTTATTGAATTTATACATTTGCCTTTAGTGCAGGTTTGACTCCGTGCCGTGTAGGAGCAGGTACCCCTTGTGGGTGACCTGTCATTGATGACTAATGGGATGACTAATCACTATTCGTGTGATTAGTCAGCGTTTGTGGATTTACAGAAAAATCATACCACCAAGCCTGGTTTGACGGCACTTACAGTGCCCTTTTGTCTCCCTTGTTTGTCTTCCCTCTCGTTTCACCTCTTCATTCACTTAACCTCAACAGTCTGTCCAAACTTGTCCAGATCCAGCTCGTCAAGACACTCGATGGCAGTGCCAATGTTGTCCATCATGTTGTTGACGCCGACTCGCAGAGACCGGTTAGAAGCAGCCGCAAAATGAATCAGCAGAGTGGAACCCTTGGTGGTCAGCTCATGGCTCAGCTCATCAGCCTTGAGAGGCTTGTCCTGAGCAATGGTGGTACACACAATCTGGGCCTGTCGCTCTGTGGGAAACGGAATCTCCACGTCACTGGGTTAGCAGAAGAAAAATGGGGATCGCACCTCGTCTCAAAGACTCATACTCACAGAGTGAATTTGCCTGGCATGGTTGATATTGGTGTGAATGTTTCTGCGATATGCAGAATCTGAACTTTGTCCAACATGGTGGTGAGATGGAAATGATGAAAAATGGAGTAAAATGGAAAAAATTGTAGAGGCGATAAAAAGTTGACGTTTGAGATACCTTTGCCTTATTTGTCAAGTCTCTGACATATTTCCTTTCATACAATTGTTTGTTCTCACTCAGAGTCCTCTTACTAATCCCATCGTGTGCTACAAGAGAATCATCATTGATACCCGTCCAATGCAACGTTCCACCAACTGTAATTCTCCTTCTACACGTGCTCTGATCACCCAACAGTCGTTGCTCTGTCTTGGCTTTTCGTCACTGTATACTTTGAGAAACACTTGGTTCCGGGGGATCATCCCTAAGAGGCCAGATTAGCTGAGACAGTTGACAGCAACAGAGCAATTGTGGGTGCGTTATTAAAGGTAAGAAATGGCTGTCTTTGAAATGTCTAATTCATTTTGTTTCTCTTCTCTTATTTGTTTCATTGACAGCCTGTAATGCTTCGTCTGAGTGCATCTCTACCCTTCAGTTACTAATCACCTCCAATCCCTGTGGAAACAAGTCGCACACTAAATCTATTTTTCACCAATTAATAGGAGCAGAGTTTTGGCCGTTCTCTCGACCCGATTCGGTCGTATGATACGAGATGAAGGTTTCGATATCCGTTGAGTGATACTCGGGGTGAAAAAGTGTCTCAACAGATCAAAAACGCTTCATATTGGAATGAACACTTCGTGCCCACCTTTTACTATGCTTATTCCACCCTGTATCGCAGCCTTGCACGGCTTAGTTAGCTGATCACTACCACTGTTTAACTCGTTTGTCGATCTAAACAGAGCAGCGCCAATCTACATAATCTACGAGCATCAAGAGTTAAGAAGTAGAGTTATAAATTAAATTAATGGAATCGTCGGGTTCTCTAGTTGTTGTTAGCGGCAGAGAAGTAGGCCTGGTCGAGTCGGTTAGAAGCGGACTTCATGGAAGAAGTCTCGGAGTGCATCCAGGGGAAGAGGTTAGCAATGGAGCCAATGAACTGCTTGATGAAGTTGAGGAAGTTGCCAAACAGACCCTTGAAGACATCACCAAGAGTGGAGATGGGGCCGTCGGTGAACAGAGAAACGATGACAATGGCAATCTGCTGCATGACCTTAGCGAAGCCCTCGGACAGAGGGTTGATGATGAGAGGACCCAGAGTCTTAGCGACGTCACCAACAATGGGCAGAGTCTTGAGGTCGTCAATCAGAGTGGGGAACAGGTTGTTGATCTGAGTAACACCCTTCTGCAGGTTGTCGTAGACGGTACCCTTGGACTTGTCGGGGTGGGTGATGATGTCAAGAGTAGAAGTGACAGTCTTGAGAACAACACCACCGAAATCAATGAAGTCGTCAATGGTGGAGTTAGCTCGGGCCTGGAGGATGGCACCCTCGTGGACGGCGGGAGCGGCCAGAGCAGTGGAGGCAATGGCCAGAGGGAGAAGGACGTTCTTGATGGCAACCATGTTGAGAAATAAAAGGGGAGATTGAAAGTGAAAGAAGAGAAGAGAAAAGCTGATGATATTCGAAACTGAGGAGACCTATAGCAGGTATATATACAACTGGCCGTGAGTAAGCTCTGGCAGCTTACACTGTGGAGAGACATTAGCCCAGACTCCCTGATTGTCCAGGATAGGCATGATTTCTTTTCTTAAAGTGATCGTCGCGACCGTCAGGAGGCCGCAGGAGTACGTGATCACGTTTAGTAGGTGTAGAGATCCAGACAAGAGCCGGTTGAAGGGTGTCAATGGGGCTGTGGCTGTCGAAACTACATGACATGACAGCCACACACCTCCATGTGAAGACCTGGCCGCTATTCATGAAGAACTGGGTAGCTATAGCATCCACGGCACCAATATAGATGTAATCATATGAAATTATGAGCTGCAGCAGTCGGTCCATCTTCTCCAAACCGAATGTTAATCCCGATTATCTATGCCTCTTGAGGACCAATATAAACGCAAGGTCTACGTGAGGGTTTTCCAGAGGGATGATAACCTGGGGAGGGTTCAGGAGTTGATTGCTTGAATCTAGAGGCCGTATTTCGTCGATTGAGCTGCCATTTTCCTCGTAAAACGTCTCGGACAATGTTTTGTCTCACTGTCACATACCCGCGCTCTCGTACCTGTTTTGTTCCTGGAGCATGCATGCCTCGTGTGTCACTTAGAGACAGTCTGTATATTTACGCACGGGTACCTTGTGGTACCTTTCCTTCCTTATTTGGTCTGCGAAAGTCCTGATTTGGGCAGAAATAAGGACTCGAGCGTGTCGATCCGCAGATCTGGGAGATCGTCTGTATATTGGATATGGTGGGTGTTTAGACTGTATAGCAGCGGAACAATCTACCGATATAGATATCGAATGGGCCAATAATGGGGACTCTCGTCGAAGCCAGGGGCTCAAAATCGGCTCACCCGTGCAGTTGTGTGAAAAAGCTGTCAGACGTAAGATGTCCTGGAGCTTCACATGCAGGGCAGGTGGTAGCACATAATTGCACCTGTCATTTCAGGGCAGCATTTGCTATTATTATCGCTTCTATTTTCTTGTTCCGCTTCTTATTCGCCTCGGTTGCTAATACTTGGACTTGCTATCCTGTGACCTTTGCTGCTTAGGCTTGCCAACTACCATGTACCTGCATACCCCTGAGCTACAGTGTGTTCCTCGAGAGCCTGGACTTGCCCTAAAGACCCAACCGACGATCCTCTTGCTTTTTCTAGCTTTCCCACGCGTCAATTTCGTGCATGTCGCACGCTCGTGACAGCTTCCCGAGTGGGCTGTTTGCAGACTGGCTGCAACACCACCGCGGAAAAGACCGTTGTCTGAGACCGATAGCACGTTGGCCAGTTGTGGTTGGGTATCTGCGAGTGATTAGGTACCTTGTTGATTACGTAGGCAGTGTGGAATGTAGGAAGTTGTGGAGAAGTGCAAGTGGGTACACGATAAGGACTCAAATGTCGCTTTTGAAACTGACGTCTGCCCTGATCCGTCTTTGCAAACCATTTACGACGCACGTGGACTGTCAGACCATTATGAAATGTTTTCACTGTTCAAAGAGACATGTCTCACAAATCAAAGTCTAGTCTCGATTGGAAAGCGGGTGTTTCAGTTGAGGGAATAGAAGAGAGGTTTTGCACATGATAGTTGGACGTTGCGACCGTTGCAATGGGTCAATCAACTCGCTGGTCACCGGACACTTCCTCTGTCTATCAGATAAGAAGCTGCTTCGCCTCTGTCAATCGTCCTCGTTCTCTATCAGCCCTGTGTTCACATGACGATTATCACCATGCATGGAGATGCGAGTTAGTAGACTCCAGCCGTGTGGAGTAGAGTTGATGAAGTGGTTCGATAGAGGGTGGAGACTAGAGTGGAGTATTTTGGTGGTCTAAGAGCGACACTGTTGTCGAGTATTTACAAGACTGTCTCTTTCAAAGACGGTATACCCACATTTAGGCTGCTCCTCTAGGTAGCACATCCTACCCATCTGCCCTGCTCATCGCTGTGTACCTGTGGTTGGAATTGCTTTTTAGAGATCCAGGAATGTGGTGAAGCGACAAAGACTCTCGAGACCCACCGTGGGGATCAGGAACGAGAGCCGGGTCGAGGAACGCTCCGGCAGAAGTTCGGGAGACCCCCAAACGGAGATCTGTCGATCCTCACACAACACAAAGTCCAACGACGTCATGATGAGAAAGAGGGCTGTAGAATAGGAGAGGGGAAGTGGGAGCGAGTTTTCGGGCTGAAGTTCATGTGAAATGTGAGAAGGCAGTGCTCGAGGGGTGAATACAGTGCTCAGAGAGGTTAAGGTAGTACCCACAGAGGTCTGAAGGTGGAGCTTGTGAACAGGGATGATATAAACACTCAAAAAGCCGTGAATTCAAGCAAATACTCGAAATACTCAGTAAATCTATGCTCTAGTTTATGAATCTGAACCTCCAGGTGTAATATGGGCTCTATTCAGCCTGGTACATGCTTAGTTCCTTCCACCTACCACGGAAGAGCTCTGAGCACATGAGAGTCCTCACTGACAGAAGAAAAAGCTGTTGGCTCTTTGCAGTGCTTTGAGAGACTTTACTTGAACAGCTAAGATATCATCTTATCATGATACATGACAGCAAATGGTAGCTAGCTACTATGTGGGAGCATCAGAGGGTATGTACCAGTCACCAACACTGTTCTCAACATCCATTTCGCTACACCAAAAGAACACCAAATCACCGACCACAAACCTGCAAGTAAGCCAATCTCCCCCCCCCCCCCCATTACGGCATCCACTGAACCTGACCTCATCTCTTGCTCATATTGTCTCCCCTCACAATCCTGTCTAATGACATCATTGAGCTTTGTCGCTCAGCAATGATGGGGTATCAATGTCCTCATATTGATGCAATTATTATTCCACACGGAAATACTGAGCTCTCTAACAGGCACATTCTTCCGCCTTCGTCCTCATCTCTCTTCACCCTCTCGCCTAATCACTTGGCATCTTTCTAAGCTCTTGCAGGGACCCACTCAACGAACTTGGCCGACATAATTATACAGATATTGGTCTGCACAGACAAGTCTCGAAATGGGTCATGATGCCACTTCTGGATCGAGAAATCAGGTGATACAGATCCGGGGGAGCATGGAAGCCTGTCGCCTTCTTTTGACCCGGATCCGGATCATATAGTCGGTTTTATAGCTCCAGTCTAAGACTCTTGGTAATGTCCTTGTTAATATTTCACTTAATAAAACAACATTGCTCACCATTATTAAATTCCCCCACTCTTAGCTCCTCATTTGACACCTCCGTAATAGCGCAATAATATCACCAGTGACGGATCCAGAGTGGCTCCACCTGCCGCAAACTACGTCTCCTGCCCTCAATGCGAGGACTTCAACAGCACTCTATCGCCGAGAGGTCAGGTGCACTTTTTCTCTGCACTCCAGTTGCTTTTGAAGTGGAAATCAGACCACACAGCACCTGACAAAATGAGGCCGGGAGAATAGTAAGTGGCTTCTATGATAAAAGGCTCACTGAAAAATATTGTATAAGAGGACGACTCGCTTCCAATAATGAAGGAATAATACACGATGAACGAAATAATACACGACACACTACAAATACACATGGATAGAGAAGAGATTTTGACATGTTATTAAACGAGTATTGTAAATCAATCAAAACAATAATTACTATACAGATCCAGACTTCTATATACGATCCAAAGTGGGTGTTTCTATATATGATCCAAGAGTTGTACAATATATATGTACATTGATACGCCCTGTTCAAGGCATACCAAAATGCGGGTGGTCGTTGGCCACTGCCACTGCCTTGTGACAGAACCAAGAGCCCTAGTTTGTAGTTTCGGTCGTCAACCAAACGTGCCTCAGCAAGTAATGAAACGGCCATGCTGGTGGTTAGCTATCACTGCTGAGGTGTCTTGATTACACTCCTTTTGCTATGTTAGTAAATCTTTTGCAGAGAAAGAAGGGATGGGGGGTGGTACATACCTGTCAGTGTGGTGAGCATCGTGTCGATGCTCGGGTTTTAATGCACAAGCTCGCCGGCGTCGGAGACAAAGTAGTCCTCGGCGAATTCGTCTTCGGGGACGGAGATTTCCTTGAGCAGACCGCTTCCGGGGTCGTAGACGACTCCGTGGATCTGCAGGTCTCGCTCGCCCTGGGCCTCGATGATGACCGTGTTTCGCTTGAGGTTGTTGACCTGGGCGCACACGTTGAGCTCCACGAGGCGGGCACACTTGTCCTTGGGGTCCTCGATGGCGTCCAGCATGGCCTTGTGTCGCACCTTTGTGTCTCGGATGGGTCGCAGCCAGTGGTCAATGATGCCCAGCTTCTTGGAGGTCAGCGACGACCACACGCCTCCGCAGTCGTAGTGGCCGCAGACGATGATGTGTCGCACCTTGAGCACCTGCACGGCAAACTGGATGACCGACAGCGACGAAAAGTCAGAGTCGGGCAGCAGGTTGGCAATGTTTCGGTGGACAAAGACCTCGCCGGGCAGCAGGTCCAGGCAGCCCTCACCTGCTCGGGAGTCCGAGCAGCCGATCCACAGGATCTTGGGGGCCTGGCCCTGGGCGTTGGTGGGGAACAGCGACGGTCTCACGGACGAGACTCGGTTGGCCCATTTTTCGTTTCGCTCCAGCAGCGTGGCAAGCGAGTCGGTGGCTCCGAATCGGAAAAGAGGTTTCTGGGCCATGGTTTTGCTATCGGTGGAGTGCGAGCACGAGTGTGTGTGGGTGTGTGGTGGCGGTAGCGTGTCCTGGCTGTGGTCGTGGGTACACGTGTGCAGAGGTTGTGTGTGGGTGGTCTTGAGCGGTGTCAAGCCTCTTGTTGGGGGTTTGTCGTTGTGTGGCTTGGGGCTGTGGGAGAAGAGGCGCTGGTGGATGGCAGGCGAGGCGGTGGAGTGGTGGTGGGGTCCTTGGAGGGATGGTCTAGTGTGCAAGACTAGCCGGCGAAGGAGTTTGAGCGACGAAATGGTGGTAGACGAAGAGAGGGGTGGTGGGGGGTTATATCTGGTTTCGAGAAGAATAGACGAGCCGATTTGAGATAAGGTGTTGAGGAAATTTCTCCCAGCCAAAACCTTAATGTAAAAATGCGGCCAACGTATTCCACTGTTGGGTGATTGGGTAGGTCCGATGAACCAGGGAAAGAAAAGAGGCGGATAAAAAAAGGGCGAATGAGAGCAGACCGATAGGGTGATCAGAGAAAGAAGAAATGATCGTTAAAACAAGCAAAGAACAGAAAAAAGGGGGAAGAGCTAGGGGATCCACGCGGTCAGCTATCTACTCCAGGTTCTTATCTCTGCGGATGACGTATGTGGCTTGTTTTTTTTTGCCCTCGTTTTTTCGGCCTTTGTATAGGTGTGGTGGTGTAAGCCGTAATCAAGAGTTTGCAATCGTCTAAGCGGCCCGTGTTCGGATGAGTGTTTGGGACTTGACGAGGTAGACCAAACAGGTGGCAGGACGGGATTTCGGGCTCTTTTTTTCGGTGAAATTCACGGCAAGCTCGGAGCGAGGTAGGGGGCTGCGCGACTAGTCGGAATTCCGTCTGGGGGCGTCGAAAAGCACTGCTTTTGGGGCTATTTTGTCTGCTATCAGTCTCCCACACTCTCGCTATATATACGTGCGGCTACAGACGGGTTAGCTCTACACAGAGTTTTTTTGGGTGTCGGCACAACCTCGGACAAGGCCGCTCCGAGAAGTGACCGGAGGGTCAAGTAACCGCAACTAGGCAAGTAACCGCAAGTAACCAGGGCTCGCTTTTAGTTGGGGTTATAGAGGGTGATGAGTAATCGCTGTAGAAAAAGGAAAACGAGACGCAAAGTATCGTCACTTCTCAGCTCATATTAAAAGCAAACAGAGCTACAGCACCCAAGTCTCTGCTGCTTTCATTTCGGCATTTGATCTTCCACGTTGCGGCGTGGAAAACCGTTTTTTCAGGCCTGCCTCCCACTGCCGATCTTCAAGCGAGATTATAAACCGAGAGATCGATTAAAAGTTATGCAGGAGAGTAGCCGAAAAACGGTGGAAAATAACTGCAAATAGCAAAGGTGAAGCGATAATATCAGTCATGAGGGCTGTATGATACTCTCCGTGAAACAGTTGCCCGAAAACCTCCTTTATTCGCAGTTCCACAGTGACTTCATTTCCTCGGCTACATTGTCCAAAAACACCCTGCCCGGGTTTATGCAAGACATCTGTAAAGAGTGGACCCTTATCTGAAGCACACCTGTAAGAAAACCGTTTGCTGTGCACCAGAAAAGAAATAGACGAGGTGAGGGGGCTTTTCCTGTCTTTCCCTGCTGGTGCTGACTTTCGTCTTCCCCCTTTGATAATATCTCTACCATGACATTGCTGTAAATCCGTCGACTTTCAACCTCAACCTCAACCTCAGACTAACGCAATAGGTCCCGTGCACCACCAAGGTGAGGTGACTCAGGTTCTAATAGGTGTGTGTGTTTTGAACGCTGTCTAATTCATAGTGTAATCTCCGCTAAACCAATGTCGAGTTAGGAGTTGATAATAGCCCTTGATAATAGCGCCTTCCATCTGGTTGAGTGGCTCCACTAAAAAGAAAATAAGAAGGAGAAGGGATCGAAAGAATCAAAGTATGATGTCATAGTGGAGACAACAGGCAGTATTTCTCCAGACTGCATCAAGCGGTTTAATTGACTGTTTATTGCATACAACAGGCGCACTTCTCCACTCCTTCTGTATATCCCTCATAGTAGACCCTGGAAGCGCTATTCTTGGACTAGTGCCGTCATCGAACTAATATCGCTCCAAAACAGTCGGAGTATTATTCGGAGAATAGGGGTATCTCTCCTTACTCAGCGTATAGCGCCTCCTGATCTTCACGTCTCTGGCTTAGACTGAATACGAGACACCTTATGAGACTTACACTCGGGTGAGTGGTGAGTAGGGGGCGAAATAGGGGCCTAATTGGATTAGTGAGAGGTGTTATGGGTATCGGGTCGATTCTATCCATGTTTGTACTCGTAGTGTCCTTACGAGCCTATCTCTTATGCCTATATCCCGATGAAAGGTTTGATAGTGAGAGAGACTATACTTGTAGTTAGGCGTGTAAAGACTACGAAAACGACCATTGAAGACGCCCTGATATAGTGATATTGCCTCTGGTTGATGTTTTCGTCTTCTAGACTTCGTTTCATGAGCACCACTCGTTCGACATTGGTAGTCCAGTATCTAGTCATTCAGGACATTGAAGAGGCAGCTCTATATAGCTTACCTCAGATAAGAAAGGATATCTAAGGCACTGGCACACTCCTTCTGAATCTAAGACTCTAGAAGCCCCTACGTACCGTCTCTCGTATCAATACCTCGTCTGTTCATCTCTTCAGTGCTTTACCACCTTAGACTCAAGGTCACGATGAAGATACTATGAAGGTGTAGAAGAGGCGATGCTTAAGATGTGCCATAGCATCGATTGCCGTGCCGTATTGTGCAATAACAGGCTCACATCTCAGCGCTTGATATCGATTCATCATAGAACGTAGCGTCGATACCTTCTGAGCTTATGTAATGGTGAGAAGTAGAAGTCATACCGACTAGACATACAAAACAAAACACAATCACATCCGCTACAAATACTTCTCGGCTTACTATGATCACACCATCTACTGTTCGTGCTTCCGTTCGTTCAATAAATTACTATAAATAAGGCAAGAAAGGCATCTTGTGGTCACTTGGGTTAGAAAGGCTCGAGAAAAACAACTCTGGTTTCGAGTAAATATCAGGGTTAAAAAGCTCTGTACTTATCTCCACACGGGTTTTCAGTTGAAGAAATTCAACGTTGTATTTTTATCATCAGTAAAACATTGTAATGTCACTGTGTCGGATCACTCACGTTTTGTTGTCTGGTTAGAAGAACATGTTGCCGCGTCAAATTTATTCTCCCGATCACCGGTAGGGTAACTGCGTATATTTGGGACTTGTCGAGTTACCCTGTTTAGGGTTGGGAGGATGATTAGGCTATGATGACTAAGCTTGTCTTCGGGTGTTCTGACTAAGCGTGGTACACCCCCATTGTCCTGTTGCCAAGATGTCTTGCAATAATTAACCAGCGTACGCTTCCAAAGTGGGCAGACGGTGACAAAGCGCTCTGACAAAGCAGAAAATCACGCTAGAGACCATAATATTGCAACGGTGAACGCGTTCTCATCATTCCCCGCTCGTTGCTTGTTTACTCGCGTATACGCCGTTCTGGTCTTGTTATGGTCTGTCTTGAGCCATTCCTTACGATTCCGTTTAAGGCATTTCAATGGATTGCAATAAGGGGTATACGAGAGAGGGGTTGGAAATGAGGTGTGTGATTACCCGTACTCGTACTCTTACTCGGGCTGATCTTCGTACGGGGTATGTGTTCGTCGCCTCGTACAAGTATAGGTCACATTTATTCTACTTCTAGGCCATCGCAAATCATGTCTCAGAGCATAGCTTCTGCCTTTGGTGACCTTCAAAGTCCGTGTTTATTCATGTTTATTTCGTGTTGACGCTAATAAGTTTGCACTGTACGAGTTTACAGTCTGTGAGGCCGATGCTGATGTAAACAATTGGAGGTGTATTAATGAGTGATATATGTTAGGAGCGCGTCTGGCGTTATTATTTTCTTGTTTTTGTCTGGATTTGGCTGTTCAGATGTGGCAACTCTTCGTCCTATTCGTCCTATTCGTCCACCTTGGTTTTATGATCATCATGTCTGACCTCATTGGGCATTGCCGTTAACCACTACAGTTGTCACGCTAACCAAATTGTTGGATAGGGTTGCACTTTGCAAGAAAGTTCACTATAACAGTTGGAGTTAACGATATTGGGAGAATGTTAGGTAAGCACCCACCTGAAGACCTCCTCTTTCTCCTCCACCAACCAACACAGCACGTTCATAATATCTTGCTGCGTCGCGTAAAATCCATATAGGGCCGCTCCGAGCTCCGATATGCAACGTGACCACCCCCACCGTGCCTCCATCATGTCCAGCCGGTATATGGATCCGATTGAAAGAGCATAAACCATACAAGTAGCATTTGCTTACTAACGACGGCCTAGCCAAACTGAACACCGCGCTAAAAGTCGCAAGGCGCTGTTGGTCTACAGAAGCCAGCGCTAGCTATACGGCTGTGCTATCTAGTGCTACGCTACCGTGGGATACCGTCACGAGGCCTTTTCCACGGTATTTCGTCAATTCTTTTTTCCATCCACAACCTTCCATGGCCTCACGAACCCAATCTCTGCCAGTCCCAATACGGCAACCTGGTGGCCGAGGAATAAACTCGGGAATGTGTAGGCAAGCAAAAAATGGAGCTGGGAAAAATGCAGCGTCAACAAAGTCGAGTGGAGATAACGGCACATTCTGTGGCTGTGGAATGTGCTTGGTAGAGTGTCTTGTAGCAACGTCCGTGGTAGTGTGACCAACAAAATACTTGTGTAGAGTAGTAATGGTGCTAGCTCGATGTGACAAAATACCGTGGCCAAGTACGTCCTCCTCAGGCACCCGGTGTACCCTTACCAAGACTCAGCTGATTCAGGGGATAGGGGAGACTCATTTACGGGGGAAATTATTACCCAGGTCTTTAATATTTTCCAGGTGGAGATACAGGTGCATACTGAGGGGAGCGAATAGGGGATAGGGGGAAAAGCAAGTAGGTGTGGGAAAACAGCGGTGGAACAAGCTGATCGCACGAGACTGAGTCAGTGTTGATACCTGAGCCCGTTGAAAAAATGACAGCAACTGCAACTCTGCCCTCGTTGTGTGGAGATCTCACCTCTCCAGACGGTGCAAATCCTAGGGCAATCCGAACATCCATGCCGAGAGCTAAAGAGTGGACTGCGGACGCTGCAGAGTGAGGGAATGTATGTGAATGAAAACCACACTGGCGCGTACAGTCTGGATATGAACGGAAGTAATGGAGCTAACACTATAGCTATGGGCGGTTGCGACCGCACAAACCGTCTTCCGACTTACATTCTGGCTTGTTGTCTCCTATAGTTGTTTGGGTGGCCTCATTAGCGCCTTCTCATTGTGCTAGCCAATCTCGTTTCTTCAGATGGCTTTGACGTGCTCAGATAGAGTTGCACTCTATGAATAGGGGTCCGATTGGCTGAAAAAGAACTGTGAGGCAATTAAGCGATATTACGGGGTAGCAGAACCAAGCCTCGGGACAATGGCAGTATTACCAGCTGATTTCTGGACCTCCACGCCCGCCAAGTCGCCCATATCACCACCCAGACGCGTCACGTAGCAAACCCACACAAGGAAAAACTCTACCAAACTAACGCAGCCAAGCCTGTAAGCGACCGAGCTTGTGTCCCAAAAGGGCACTAACCATACCGATTTAAAAATGCAAAAACGGTAGAGTTTTTGCAAAAAGACAAAGTGACGGCCGGAGGGTGTAGCCCTCGAAAAACATATATAACCATCAGTCGCTCCTCCCCAAGCCTTCTCTCCAGCAAACCAACATCTCACCCTAGTCTTTCTTTTACGGATCCAACCAACCCACCCTAACACAATGAAGTTCTCCACTGCCGCTCTCATCTCTGCCGCTGGCCTCGTTGCCGCCCAGGTTGCCAACGTCACCGTTGTCTCCACCGAGGTCATTGCCTCCACCCTCCTCCTCACCACCACCCACTGCTCTGACACCCCCTGTCACGCTGAGGAGACCAAGGCCCCCGAGCCCAAGACCGTCACCCTGACCACCACTGACGTCAACGGTGTTACCATCACCACCACCTTCTGCCCCGAGACCGAGGCTGCCGTCCCCACCCCCGCCCCCGTCCCCGCCAACTCCACCGTTGTGCCCGTCGGCCCCAAGACCATTACCCTCACCTTCACTGACGTCGAGGGTAAGACCGTCACCACCACCTTCTGCCCTGAGACTGAGACCGCTGTCCCCACCATCCCCCTGACTCTGCACTCCGTCCCCGTCGAGTCCATTGTCGTCCCTCCTCACCAGAACTCCACCGTTGTTCCCGGACCCGTCCCCACCGCCTCCAAGCCCGTTGTGCCTGAGGTCCCCGCCGGAAACTCCACCTCCACCGTTACCTCCATCACCCGTGTTACCCTGACTCCCGTCCCCCAGGTCCCCGAGACCACTCTCCCCGAGCAGGCTAACGGTGCCGGTGCTCTCGCCCCTATGGCCGGCCTGGCTCTTGCCGGTGCCATCGCTGCTCTCATCTAAGATGCTTGAACAGCCACCTTTTAGACTTAACTTATACTAATTAATTGTTTGTATTTAGTTGCGAGCGAGATTGTAGAGAGATTGTACGAACTAACATACGGCTTAGATTCCATTGAAAACTAGCATACTGAGATTGGCTAAACATGCAAACTAAGCAATCAGATTCAGAGATCATACCCAGGGAGCTCACCCACCCAACACACAACTGGACTCACTAATCGTATTTCTTTTTCTTCTCCACCCCCACCTGTTTACTCTGCTCTTGTTGCTGCTGCCTCTCTGTTTTGATATGCCCTTCTCAAGCCATCTCTTACAGTTGTGTCGATCAAAGCATATCTCATGGATTAGCGGAAACCGAAAAACCAACCATGCACTAAAAATAAACACACTAGCGGCAGCCCAAAATCCGGACAAGAACGCACTACCAAAACAAGCGCCATCGACCCAGATGCCCTGCGGTGTACACTATCAGATTCTGATCAGTCAGCCAAGCCCCTGAGATCTCTCCACCCAATGCCTCTTTTATGCCCCCTCTTTTCATTTGACATCGTATCGGTCAAAGTCAGATAGCGGGCTTGCCAGACAGGGAATGTGTAAACAGCGCTGTACTGAGAGATTGGCATGTCACGTAAACATTCCAGCACGCGCGGACAAAGACTCTGCAGCAAGCGGCTTTGTCTGCACCCAAAGAGGTAATTTGTCGAGCTAAAAAGCAGATAATTTTTTCCACAGAAAAGCTAATCAAATGGCGAATTACCAGGTGGGCGTTAAAACCTGGAAACCGGGGAGAAACTGGAGAGAAAAACATGGAATTTACATAAATCGGACAAGCGCAGAATTTATGACTCGTGTGTGTTGGCGGCTTGTTGAGTGCACTACCAACTGGAGAGTTTGAAGCTGCACAAGAGCCATCTCCGCTTGGCATTCTGTCAAATGTCAGATCGCCAGTATATACGGTCTGTGCACGTCTGAACTGCTTGACGTTTTGTCCGACGGTGCATTCTGAAACACGAGTCCGGGTAATATGTAGGGAGTTGGGGTGTGCTTCCAAGTTTCAGGGGTATGGTACGAGTAGCTCATGATTGAGTGGGGAAGTGAAGCTAGAAATGTGGAGAGCAGCAATAGCCACTGAACACACACATTAGCGCTCAATAGCTACACTCAGCACAGCCCCGACGCCTTCTACTGTACGTCCTCTACACTCTGTTTTGCCTGCATCATGGGCTGTTTTATGCCTCGGTCTAGAGCCCAGATTGAGCTCACATGCATAGTGCTAAAGCAGCAGGGGTGATCGTCGACTCGCAGCACACCCGGAAGGAAGAGGCCTCGTGAGTGCATCCGTCCGAGAAGAAAGAGACTCCGCTCAACGGTGATCTCCGGGTCGATCGTCCAGTACGACGAAGTTTGAGCGGGAGAAAGAGATGGATGTGGAGATACGACGTATATTTACTAAGCTGGGGATAGTGCCATACTACAAGTACATTAGTCAGAACACCTCCACCAAACCCACGCGTCTGAGTTCACGAAATACAGTTGACATGATTCAGATACCGAGGACAGGGACATGGGTGGCATGGAATGTGGTCAAGTATGCAAACGGGCTGCTCAACTAATGCTCGAGCTCGACGTTATACATTCTTCTCACGACCAGGGTGAATGAGGGTGGGATACGACGAATGATGCAGTCCGTGAATGTAGAGGAATGTGGAAGTGGTGTAAGTGGAGTCACGTGGATATCGTGAGCGCGCGATGGAGGGTGCTCAAGAATACCAGATTCACGTGATTTGTCGTGGATGATTTGTGATTAGTAATCGAACGTGATACACAGAGAGGGTGAATGTGATACATCTATTAGAGTGATGTTTGATTGCCATTTATCGACGTGATGGGTTTTAATTTCCCGTTTGTTGTCATTTCTTCCCCATCTGCTGAGTCAGCGACTGAGTGCGGTGTATTAGTCAGCGAGGACATTTGGAAGTGTCAGAGGGGTCAGAGTTGTTCTATAGCGCTATAACAGGATGCATCACACCATGGAATCTGATATAACTCGTTTTGTTTGAGCTTTGGACTGTCTTCATACAGCTAACGTCACAGGCTTAGACCTCTCAAGTTGAAGGAGGAGGATACTGAAGACCATGAGAGGATTTGACAAAGAAGGGAAAGTCAAGTGGGAAGAAAAATGGTCACAATCTGAACCAAGACTGGAAAATGGTCATGAGAGGTTCATTTTCGCAAGTATTTCTTCAAAAGTTGCAGAGGTCTACCACTTATTCTTCTCACACCCATCTCCACGACTTGTAGCTGTCTTCGATATGGAAGTTGTACCATACAACCATCATGTTTCAATGCTTACACATAGGAAACGACAACTTGGCCGAAACAGCTTATCTTATGTTTGATCTGGATTCGCAACTGATGTAATCATACAGATCTCAAATCGTGTTAGTCAGCTACTGTCTGGACCTCAGAGAACATATCTGGAGTGTAAGTAATCAGGAACTTCAAGGAAATACCAATATATTTACCCATACATATATCTGAGAAGACCAGCCTTCTACAGAAACCGCTCTACTTGTGTTTGTAGCTCTTCTCACCTTCGTTGATTGTACCTGAGTAGCCAGAGCTCCCTTAACAACCAATACCGCAGATGGGAAAGCAAGCATTACCGATCCTATTGAAAGGCATTGGAAACGTTTCTTTTCCTAACCCCCTTTTGACAAGTGTCCACTCCACTCCACTCCACCCACCTTATCTCAATGATCTACACCTTCCATTAGTCAATGTTGGTAAGTGACCCCCACTGGCGAGTAGCCCCGAGGTCACCCCCACCAGCTGTATATCTGAGCATGTGTTCGATTTGGAAATTAGAGCTGGAGACGAAAACGAGCGACAGTTCCGCCCGGTCTATTTTTCTTCCCTCCCTTGTCTCCTACAGGGGCATGTGTTGTCTCGGTCGTATCCAACTTCCGTCGGACCCCGTATCCACAGAGTTAACCTATGATAGGTGAGGAGGGAAGTGCAAGGTGCTAGTGTTTGTAGATGTTAAGGAAGTGTGACAAGATCTGGAATATTTATCGACTACAGTGCAGCTTGTTGTTGGTTGATCATCCACTTCCATTCATCTTTCAGTGGTTCTTCTCTTCCCTCTCGGTATCTGATGTCTCAGGTTCTAACGCTGATGGACTCAAGATTGCCATTTGTTTTCCAAAGGTGGGCAAATAATACTTGTCCTCAAATCTCTGGGCTTTTGAATTTCATCTAAGCGGATCTACAGTAACATGGTTAATCACTCAGAGGGCTTTACCCGTTTTGTAGATACACCTCCACCAGGTTTGGGGGGACCTGGGTGATAATTTTGATTGCACGTGTCTCAGTAAAAGTTGTCTACCTGGTCTCAAACTGCTTTTCGTCTTAGCCGTGCTATAATAAGTGTGTGCCGTGTGTAGAGGGGCAGTGTTAGTGCTTAAGAGTGTTTCAAGTGGTGCTAAAAGTAATAACTGAGATCACGGCATAGCACTATGAGATCTGGGCTAGATCTGGGCTAAAGCTGGAGGCCTGAGTGCTTTTTATATGACCATGTTGCACCATTATCTTCATAGTTTAAGATACTTACCACTCCCAACTAAAGCCAACTAAAAGCTAATGGGGATTTTCATAGCATAGACTTAAGCTCAAATTAGGGTAAAATCTGAGACAGCCAGCACCCCAGCCTCGTTGAGTGGTAGCCAGCCACTGAAAGGGAAGATATGGTGTTTTTATGTAGGGAGACGGGGGTGCAGAAAAAACAACAATTGCTGTTATTCAGGGTTGCAGAGGGCATTGTGCAAGTGCACCCTGAGTCCCATATTATGAGCAAGTTCCGCATAATATCTGAGCCCAGTTTTCCACCAGAGCTGAAAATTAAGCCAATTTTGCCGAGAGTTTGATTTCATACGAAGCAGAAATAGGGGTAGACGTGAAGGGGTTATTAGGGGGTGTAGGTTGGTACCAGATGGGATAGGTAGACCAGTTTTAGGCCGTTTAAGCCACGTTTTTCCAACATAAGACCACTTTTCCACCAACCATGTCCATATGTCGGATGCCACATTGGAGATAATATTTGGAATAATTATCTGCCAACATCTGCCTCTCAACCCTCATGCAGCCGAGTTAGTCTAGCAACCCTGCGGATAATAGTGGCGATGTGACCTTGATCTGAGATCTGGCGTGCGGGTATCGCCAGCCACGCAGAATAGCAACGATAGGGCCCGACAATCTCTGCGGGCTGGCTTTGTGAGCCGGGCGAAATGAAATTCTCGCCGGCCAACATCTCATCGGGCTGGTGATCGGCATGCATGAGTGGGGTTGCTGTCGGTCGTCTATAGTGCGTTAACTAAAGGTGGACTACGTTGGGCGACTTTAGCTGTGGCAAGACATCTCCACTGACTCTTGCTTCCCCCTGTCAGATCTCTTGCGGCATATGTCAGTATTGGTGAGACATGGCTGGTACTTGGAGTGGACGGCACTAAATGGCTAGTGCTTGCGATATCTTGTAGAACGGGAATCCATAGAACAGACCAATATACGAGCTCGTACTCGCATTGTATGATACAAGGCTCGGTAAGCGCTTGGCTCGGCTACCTACCCCTATTCTGACAGGGCTCTATCTGAGCCATCTGCTTAGACTTTGCAGGATTAGGTTGGAGAAAAAAGGAAGATCCTCCAAAACGACCTACGAAAAACTGAGACCTGAGAGAAGAGGGTAGACGAGGACACAAACAGGTGACAGAAACACACGAGATATGTACACAAGCCGCCAAATCTGACGTCCCCACACCTCTCAACACCCGCACCTCCCTGCTAGCTCCACTTTAGAGCGCTTCTGCCAGGGTCATCCCCTATTTTGCACTAAGCCTGCGCCCAACTCTAACTTTCAACGGTGCAGCATATGCTAAAGTTGGAGATGAATCTGATCTGAGATTTGGGCCGGTCGTATAACTCTTGTCTTTGCATCTTACCGACCCCAGACTTCTTCCCTACTCTCTCCAACGACCATGACGCTGTGGTTTGTGCTTCTATACCTAGCGCTTCTGGCTCAGGCAGGCCCTATCCGTTGGCAGCCTCGCCAGGCCCCCCCAGCATACTACAAGAACGGTCGATCGGCCCATTTCAGAAAGCCGATTGATCTGGACGTCGCGGAGCGGCCCGAGGACACAGACGTGGATCTGGACGAGCGCCAGAGCCAATGCATCGAGCTGACGGTGGACATGTGCCGACAGAGCTGCCAGGGGATCATCACGGGTGTGTCGTCCTGTTTGCCACTCATGCGACTAGCCTGCGTGTGTCCCAAGGTCGAGACGTCGCTGCGAAACGTGGCCATTTGCGTCGCTTGCACGTCTCGATTCCCTGTCATTTCCACACTGGGATCTCAGGTCTCTGGTTTCCTCAGAACCTGTAGTGCTCTCCAGCCCCCTCAGCTGCAGTTTTGCGACGAGTTCCCAGACGCTAGCTCAGGTCTGTCGGGCTTTTCGGGCACTTTGACGGACTCGTTTAGTGACATTGACGGGTCAGTTACCAGTGTTCCGGGTCTCAGTGAACCCAGTGTGACGTTCAGCAGTGTCTCTTATGATCCCAGCTTTAGTCTGCCGTCTCTCAGTGGACCTAGCTTGACAGGTCCTTCTCTCACAGGTCATACCCCCAGTTTCAGCGGTCCTAGCATTAGTCTTCCCTCAGTTACTGGTCCTAGCATTAGTGATCCTTCTTTCAGTGGCCCTAGTTTCACGGATCCCTCATTGACTAGACCATCTTTCACAGACCCTAGCTTTTCTGGACCCTCTTTCACTGAACCTTCGTTTAGCGGACCCTCGTTCACAGATCCTAGCATTCCAGGTCCTAGCCTCACAGCCCCCTCTTTCACTCGTCCTGAGGTCACTCTCACAAGCGGCAACATTTCGCGAACTTCCACCCAGCACTCCTCTGCCTCTCCGTCGCAGTGTGCTTCGAGCAGGGAAGCGTGTACTGCTGCCTGTGTGGCTGTTGTCTCTAGCTTGCAGCAATGCACCCAACTGACAGCTCAGAGCTGCCTCTGTAACGCCATCGAGAACTCAGTGCCTGACGCCAACAACTGCATCTACTGCAAGATGATCTACCCTGACATTGGCGGCAACATCCCCGACTCGCAGATCAACGGTTTGTTGCAGTGTCCGGGTGTCAGCCGGGCTGTCTGTGGTACAGTCTTGCCCACTAGCATTCAGCCCTCGACTACGGCTGAGAAGTCTGCCTCTGACACTTCTTCTTTCACCATTTCAGATTCTTCTTCGGCTGCCAGTTCTACTGCAAACAGCACTTCTGCCGTCTCCAGTTCAGCTTCTCCCTCTTCTGTTTCTGAAACCATTTCTTCTTCCAGTCACAGTTCAGTCAATACCACTTCTGTCGAGCCTTCAAAGTCCTCTGACGTCACCACTTCTGACGTCACCACTTCTGACACCAGCTCGACAGTCTCTTCAGCTTCTGTTACTTCAAACGCCACTTCTGGTGCTTCTTCGGAGGCGACTTCCGAGTCCTCTCAGGTGACGTCTTCATCCTCACCCGTGACTTCGTCTTCTCCCAGCTCTGTCGACTTGTCTAGCGGTTCCGGCCTGCATTCTTCCGCCGTGACCTCTGGCTCGTCGTCATCTCCTTCTTCTTCGCAGACTTCGTCGTTTGTCAACTCCACGACTGACAGAACCACTGCTGTCATTCCCCCAGGAACAAAGTCGAGCAGTGAGCTCAGCTCTGCATCTGGCTCCAAGACTTCTGCATCTGGCTCTGAGACTTCAGCTTCCGCTTCTGGCTCTGAGACTTCAGCCACTTCTTCTGGAGTGTCCAGTACTGGTTCCGAGTTGAGTGCTTCCAAGTCTAGCGCCTCTGAGTCCACTTCTGGTTCCAGTGCCTCTCAGACTTCTGCTTCTAGCTCTGACGTGACCAGCTCTGCCGTGACTTCTGACGCTTCCAGCTCTTCTGATTCTTCTGGTTCAGCTTCTTCTGCATCCACTTCTGGCCCTAGCTCTTCTGGCTCCAGCTCTGATGTATCCAGCACGGGTTCTAGTTCTGCGGGCAGCTCAGACTCGTCTGCTACATCGAGCACCAGTGCTTCCACTACCAGCAGCGCTACTGACAGCAGTTCCACTGGCTCGTCAACTGGCTCTTCTGGTTCTCAGTCTTCAGCTTCCACTTCTGGACCCACTTCGGCTTCTTCTGGTTCAGCTTCTTCTGGTTCGACTTCGGCTTCTTCCGGTTCCTCTTCTGGCTCCTCTTCTGGTTCCAGCAGTGCTCCTACTAGTGGCTCTGTCACCTCCAGTGATGCCAGCAGTACCGCCAGTGCTTCCAGCTCGTCTGCTTCTTCGGGTTCCAGCTCAGGTTCCGGCTCGTCTGCCTCTTCTGCCTCTGCTTCCAGCTCTTCGGCTTCTGACTCTAGCTCTGCTTCTTCCAGCTCTTCCGTCACCAGCTCGATTGGCTCCAGCTCCTCGGGCAGCAGCTCCAGCGACGTGTCTAGTACCGGCACTTCTGCCACCTCTGGCTCCTCGGCTACCGGCTCTTCGTCGTCTGCTTCGTCTGGCTCCTCCGACTCCTCTTCGGCCTCGACTACTGACTCCTCTTCATCGGGCAGCAGTTCGGCCAGTGCGTCGTCTGGATCGGCCTCGGTCTCAGGCACAGCTTCGGAGAGTGCTTCGGGTTCCAACTCTGCCTCTGCTTCTGCCTCGCCTTCTGCGTCTTCGGGCACGTCTTCCATCCCCCAGACCTCTGCCAACAACACCAGTCTGCAGATTCCTTCCACCCGTTCCATTCCCTACAACGGCACTGCCATCCCTCCTGTCGACGGCAACGGTGCCAACCCTACTGCCAACCCTACTGACTCTCCTGTGTCAGCTCTGGGCGACGGCGAGTCTGCTGTCTCTGGTGGACCTTCTCCTACCGGAGCTGGAACAGGTGGTAACGGTAACGGCAATGGAAATGGTGGCAACGGAGATGGAAACAGCGGTAGCAACGGTGGTGATCCTAGCAACGGTTCTGGTAACGGTGGAAACTCCAACTCCAACGATCCTAACGATCCTAGCAACTCCAGCTCTGATCCTAGCAACGCTGGCTCTGATCCTTCTGATCCCAGCAACCCTAGCAGTGATCCCAGTGACCCCAGCAACCCCAACAGCCCTAGTAACGACCCTTCCAATCCTTCTGATCCCAGCTCTGACCCTAACAGCTCCGATCCTTTCAGTGCTAACGACCCGTCCAACAACTCTGACAGTCCTAGCAGCTCCAACGATCCTTCCAACGACCCCAGCGATCCTTCTTCTTCCGGTGCTGCTGGTGCCAACGGAGGTAATGCAGGTGGTAACGGATCTGGAGGTAACGGAGGTTCTGGTAACGGTGGCTCTGGTAACGGTGCTGGTAACGGCTCTTCCGGTGGTTCTTCCGGCTCTGGCAACGGAGGTTCCGGATCTGGAGGCTCTTCTGGCTCTGGATCTGGTAACGGCGCTCCTGGCTCTGGCTCTGGATCTGGCTCTTCAGGTTCTGCTGGCGGTAACGGAGCTCCTGGAACTGGTAACGGTGGTTCCAGCGGAGGTTCCAGCGGTGGTGGAAACGGTGGCAGTGGAGGATCTTCAGGTGGAGGCGATGGTGGATCGTCTGGTGGATCTAGCGGTGCCAACGGTGGCTCTGGTGGTAACGGTGGTGGTGGTAACGGTGGCTCTGGCAATGGAGGTTCTGGCGGTAATGGAGGATCAGGAGGTTCTTCTGGAGGTTCCAGTGGATCTGGCTCTTCTGGATCTTCTGGATCTTCTGGATCTGGATCTGGCTCTTCTGGCTCCTCTGGTTCTGGTTCTGGCTCCTCTGGTTCTGGCTCCTCCTCCTCCGGCTCTAGTGACTCGGGAACTGGCTTCTCGGGTTCTAGCGGCGGTTTCACTTCAGGCAACAGTGCCAACAGCAACTCGCCCAGTGACAACAACTCGCCCAACAGCCCTAACGCCAACGCCCCTAACGATTCCCCCAACGACACGCCTGACCGACCCACGTCGACTACTCCTCACAACAACGACGGTTCCCCTGCCTCGCCTGTGCAGCCTCCCATGGGCTCTCAGGGCACGATTCCCAATCTCCAGGGCAACCGAACCAACTCGACACGGGGCAACAAGTCCGAAGGCAGCACCACGTACGGTGGCCTCGGCGGCAACGGCTCCATGTTTGGTTCTGCCGCTACTGCGGTGACCATGAGCGTGGTTGTTCTCATGTTGTTCTAGAGAGAGCCCAAAACTAAAACGTTGTCAAGACTTCAGGGTCTTGTATTTATTTATAGACTAATTAATGCATGATATTATGGTATCCGATCGTTGTAGACTTTGTATTGTGTTTCTATTGTCTGAGGTATTATCCCCCATAAAAAGGAATACAAGCCTGCATCTGGCGGACATTTACACCCACTGTAGGCGGTGAGTAAGGTGACGAAGGTGATCGTTGTTTGAAAGATTAACGTAATGATGGGCTAGATCTCACAAGGCGATGAGCTGCAATCATGCACAACGGTGAATATCGTCAGAGTGTACAGCCAACGCTTTGTGGAAGTTACCAGGCACGGCTGATACGAGTTTGTAGTAAAGGATACAAACATGCTCGTGACTCCTGCCAAGTTCGCCAAGTGGGGAGGTGGTAGTATGAGCTGATCACTCAAGTTTAGCTACGTGGATCTACAGAATGGTGAGAGAAGTCTTGAAATCTCTTATTGGCTACAACAGAGTCCTCCACACTTATCACAGAAGCATTGGACTTTGGCATCATGTCGGGTTAGTATGGGCTACATGCATAAGAGATGATGACAGTTCCTACATTATGGCAATACGTCTACTGTACTTGTACTTGTACATGTATCTTAAGTGAAGAAATATTCAATTTGAGGTAACGAGTTGTAATCATGTGTTTTGATATCGTAAGGAGTACCCTCCTTTATTTTTTATCACTGGGACACTTATGACAATGTTTGACCAGATGACTTGAAAAGAGAGAGAAACACTAGGCAGCTCTTTCACTCCAAAGATGGTACGAAGACTATTTAGATATACCACTCAATACGTTTTTCTTGCTTCTGAGAGTTATTTGATACCATTATCACACACCTTTACCTTCCAGTGTTTACATAAGCATACCTCGATCTGGATATTACTAAGCGGTGACGACGTCTATGGGGGTATGGTGAAAGCCCTTAAGAAGCCAGGACAAGAAAGGGATCAATAGCTGGCCTTAACAACTCTCAGGTTTATACTGTGACAGTCGATCGTAGCTCACCAATGCTTCCTGTCTTTAAGTACAAGTGCGGTGTATTGTAAATTGCCACATAGCCATACACCTACCCATCGAGATCCCTTTCTTCGTACTGACACTCGCTTCTACTGTCTAACATCTCTCCATACCAAATATACATTTCTATATCACCTGTGATCTTTTCTAGACCACAAGAATGCAAGCTGAGCGTGCGTGACCCAGTACTTGTAACACCAACATCTCCTTCTCCTTACAAGTGGAACTTCTTCTTATCCTTGTCCATGGCCGACCGATGCTCCCATTCCACCTCTCCTCGAATGCCTCTTTGCAGCCGTCTGAGTCGCAGTGTGAACTGGGGACCGAGTTCCTGCAGACCCACCCGCTCCTCGTTCTTGAACACGTATCTGTGTCTTCGGAAGAAGATCCAGTCTCGCTGGTTATGCAGAGTCACCACCTGACGTCCCACAAACTCCGGTTGCTGGGGGAACATGGACTGGAACAGACGTCCCACAGTCTTACCCAGCCGTGTGGAAAAGTTGTTGAGAATCAGCTCGGGAATGTGAGTGGTGGAGTTTCCGTGGCCCTTGATTTCCTTGGGCATTTTCAGCGAAGACACTGAAAAGTACATGGTGGGTCCCTCGGGCAGATGAATGAAGGTCAGACCGTTCACCTTCTTTTTGTCCTCGTTGATCACCACCAGATCAGTGTAGTCTCTCTCGGCGCACATTTTCGCAATCTGTGTCATTGTGAAGTCACCGACCCGCTTTTTGAACTCGGAGCCGGGGATAATGTCGTACAACAGATCTGCAAAGTCGTAGGCCTGTCCTCGAGCTCGCTTTGAAGTGGTGATCAGCACCTTGGGTGGCTTACCCTCCTCAAAGTACTCCTTGAACTCGTCCTCTCCCTCCATCTCCTGAGCAATAGTCTCATCGTAGACTCGCTTGGCCTCGATGGTGTCAGGCACGTTTTCAGCCAGACGCTTTTCCTTGAGCTCTGGGTTTTTGGCCTCCTCCTTGGCCCGCTCTCTTCGCATCTCGTGACGCTCCTTGTTGAGCTTGTGCTTCATTTCCGCGAACACCTTCTTTCGCTTCTCCTTGTTGGCGATCCGGATATCTCGCTTGACCGTGCCCATTTTGTATTACTGTAGTTGTGTGTGTGGTTCCGATATCAGCCTGAAAATATTGCCAAAATATTGGCGATAAAAAAATCTTGCATGAACTTTATGCAGCTCTAGAAGGAGGTGAGAAAGTGGGAGTGGTGAGATGGTATTACTTGTATGAATGGTAGACTCAAGCGTTTATTGGGATTGAAGAGTCTGATATGGGTGTTTATATGGGTTATTTATCACAGAGAATACCCTTTATGTTTACTATGTTCACTGAACATGGTGTTGAAGAGAACTCTCAAGTATTTCTCAACTGTATGATCTGAAAGCTAACTAATACTGTTGGAGACTAAGCGTGTGATCTTGGCAGATCGGAAGTATTCTATGACTCAAGAGGGATAGATTTCCTGAATACAAGACACACTAAGAAGATCCAGTAGAAGTACTATGTAACCAGAAAACTAACAGCGCTCTAATCTCTTACTCTCATCTACTGACTTGAGATAGGCATCAATGTCAGTAATAATTCCGTCACAGCTCAACCAATATTCACCCAAAAAGAACTACAAGCAGCTCTATAGCACGCTAATTGTGCAAAATTGACAAATTCGAACTCGCTTACTCTTCATCTATCACAGCTCATCCACCACACTTCTTTCCTTCCATGATCTACCCATGCACTCTTAAACGTGAACAACACAAGGGCAATAACTACTGATCTCAAGAACTCCCACCAAATGGAAATAGAGAACCATATAAAAACGTCAAATAAACACCTCCAACTCCCAAATCACTTCCATCCCTCTCCTCTTTCCCCACTCACTTGCCTCGTATTCGCCAGGGTTAGGGTATACCCAACTGGGTTATATGGAGTGGAGATTGATAGATCAGAAGATGGGTATGAAGCGATGAAGCGAGAAGTAAGAAACTGCAATCTGTTATACCAACTATTCTTTCTCCAAGCATTTTTATTCGGTCACGTGACCACCATCCCTTCACCACCCACTCTCTCCTCTCTCCATAAATCAAAGTTTCAAATTTCACCATTTGGGATAGAAGCCAGATGTACATGACGAGCACACGGTAAATACGTCATTATCACCACCACAAGACACACACACCATGGCTATCTTGGAAGAAATCGACGATGTGGACAACATGGACTTTGATCCCGCGGAGTTCGATCCCCGGGCAGTTCTCAACGAGGCCACAGCTCATCAGGAGAGCGAGGGACGAGGCCCCATCAATCTGATTTCCAAAGCTGAGCTCGAGAAAAGAAAGCAGGCTGAGCTCAAGAAGCTGCAGGAACAGCAGCAGCAGAAGCAGCCTCAGGGTCAGCAGCCTCAGGGCAACAACCCCATGGCCGCTTTGCAGCAGATGATGGATCAGATGAACCAGGGAGGTATGCCTCCCAACATGCCTCCTCAGGGAGGTAAGCCTGGCACCCAGGTGTTTGATTCGGAGGAGTTCGAGAACCAGGAGATCCAGGAGTCGGATTTCAAGGACTGGCAAATAGTGTACCCCGTTTACTTTGACAAGAACAGAACCGTGGGCGAGGGTAGACGAGTGCCCTTGGAGCTGGCGGTGGAAAACCCTCTCGGACAGACTATTGCCGAGGCCTGCAAAATGCTCACTCTTCCCTCCATCTACGAGGCGCACAAGACCCACCCCAAGGACTGGGCCAACCCCGGTCGAGTCAGAGTGCAGCTCAAGGACGATCCTGCTCTGGGTCTGCCTCCTCACAGCGTCAAGAACAAGCGGCATCTGTTCAGACTCATTGCTCAGTACATGAAGGAGCACCCCACCAAGGAGGTGACTCCCTACCAGGGCCCCGTGTTCCAGAAGATCAGTCAGACCAACCCCGAGTTCCCCTGGAACCAGAAGAACCTGCCTCCCAAGCCACAGTACCCCCGAGGCTGGAAGATGCCCGAGGTGCTGCCGATTCTGTCGCCTGCGCTGTCGCACGGCGAGGCCAACAACGACATGATGGAGCAGATGGCAAATCAGTTCATGCCCAAGATCCCCGAGGCGCCCCCACAGCAAAAGGTCAAGAAGATGAAGGTCAGAGTCGGAAGATAGTATATATAGTAATGAAATGTGGTTAGGAGGTGTGTTTGTAGGAACAATGCAAGGGAATGGTATTTTGAAGGAAAGGGGAGTATAGAACAGGTAAGAGGAGAGATCAGAGATTTAAAGGAAGAGATGGAAAGCACGGGTTGAAAGAGAAGAACTTGTTAACATGATGAGGTTTGGTGAAACAGCTTTGTATTATGGTGAATTGAGCAGTCATGATGAAAGTAGCAGAGTATGTACCAGTTACTTGTACAGTACATTGCAGAATGACTTTAGTCATACATAATTAGAATGTTAGTATGATAGGGTAAGGCAAGAATGAAAGGAGGATGATGAATGAAGATGAGTGTTTGTAATGAAGAATGATCAGACACTCAAAATGAAAGATCACGTTCGAGCGTTAATAGGTGCAAACAAATGAACATTCTTGAACACTCAATGAGTATACTCTATGGTGTATCGTGTACTGACTATAATAATGCCCACACAGATACAATCTTCGTTCCTCATACACTTCACCCACTCTAAACTACACTTTCATTACTCGTCTATTTCTACTCCTTGGGAGAGTACTGGTCTCGGTACTGCTCGATCTTCTTCTTCTCATCCTCGGTGAGAATGCCGTCGGTGTACTGAATAACATCATTGAGGTTGAAGATGTTGAGCACAGGCACGTTGTAAGTCTGAGACACAACCTGGACGGCAGACTTGGGCGAATCAACGGTGGTTTCCTGTCGATCCAGAGCGATGACAACAGCAGAGACAGTAGCTCCGTTAGCGTCAATGATAGAGAAGGCCTCCTTGATAGCAGTTCCAGCGGTGATCACGTCATCAATAATCAGCACCTTCTTGCCCTTGAGAGAAGCTCCCACAATGTTTCCTCCTTCTCCGTGGTCCTTGGCCTCCTTTCGGTTGAAAGCGTACTCCTTGGTAGCGTACTTGTCGCCTCCCAATTCGGCAATCTTGGCAGCAGTCACGGCAGCCAGAGGAATACCCTTGTATGCGGGGCCAAAGATGACATCAAACTCGACACCAGAGTTGATAATCACCTGGGCAAAGGAAGCTCCAACGGTAGAAAGAGCGACTCCGGTGTTGAACAGACCGAGGTTGAAAAAGTAGGGCGAGGTTCGGCCGGACTTGAGGGTGAACGAGCCAAACTTGAGAGCCTCGTACTTGGTAGCCAGATCCAGAAAGTCCTTCTTGTAAGCCTGCATGGTGATAATTAATTGCAAGATAAGAATCAAGCTCGATGTTGAGGTAAGTTTTTTTTAGAGTTGCCAAGATGGTGATATGGAGATGGGTGGGGAGTTATTGGGGGGTGAAGGAGAGGTGGTATTAAGATGAGACTAGCCTGGGTGATCTAGAAATGTCTGTTTTAGTAGATTTTAGTTGTTTTTGTGTCTTTTTCGGTATTCGCGACGGCGTTAGAGAGACATGTCCTACTTCCCTATTTACTTGACATTACTCACTTATCCCAAGTAAACACTTGAGATCATGAGGCTGAGAAGACAGAACACCATCTCAAGTGCCAAATGTAGTCCAAATTCGTCAGAGAAGTTGAACTACCATCTTTTAACCAGCTAATAACTTCACCAACACAAGTCACGTGACTCCACCTTCTCTGCTCACCCCACAGTGACTCAATCACAATTTCCACCATCCTCACTAAGTTCATGCACGATCTCCACTACACTTCTCCATATCACCACAACATGCCGACGGAGGAACAGCTGCTCAGAATCACGGAATCGCTGCGAGAAGTCACGCGGAAAGCGGATTCGGCACCCACAACTCCCACAAAACACTCGCCAAAAAAATCGCCGCTCAAAACAGCCACACCAAACAGGTTTAGTACCGCTTCTTCCACAAGTGCTGGAAAGGTGACTAAACAGAGACCTTCTCTCATGGAAAGAATCAGACAGGTCAAGGAGAAGGACTATAGACGTGCTACATTGGCTGTTACCAGAGAAACCACTCCTGCTGTGTCTACTCCTTCAGCTACTCCTGCTACATATACCCCATGGTCCAAGGAAGACTTTCTAGACAGAGTGTCGACTTATACTTACCAAAAGTACCCTGTTGACACGTCATTATACCCCAAATTGAGTCCCTATAATGTGGCTAGGTATGGATGGAAATGTACAGGCCCTAATATGCTCCAATGTGTTAGTTGTGGCAGTTATCTGGCCGTCGTTTGTGGAGAAGACGAAGATGAGGGAACTATCAGGATTATCCAGGAGAAGTATATGGGTTTGATTATTCAGAATCACTCTAGCAGGTGTCTGTGGAAGAATAAGCCTTGTTCTGAGAGTTTGGGGTCGATTGCTGGTAATCTGGGTCAGTTGAGGAGAGATCTAGGAGAAAAGATTGAGGTTCCTCAAGGTGTGGAGGTGGAAGTGGATGGAAAAAGTGTGGATGAGTTTGCCAAGAAGCTCATTGAGGAGGTTGAAGCTACAGAGAACAAAAAGGATAATCACAAAGAGCCAAATGGGGCTGATGATAAGACAGCTAATGAAAAAGTTGATCTCACAGAGTCAGCAGTCACGAAGTCTGACGAATCAGCAACTTCTGCATTAACTCCATCTGAAGTCTCTAGAATTATCTTGGCTGCTGGATGGAGAAAGTCTCACAACATGTTCAAATGCCACTACTGCTCAAGAATGGTCAAACCAACGGAAAAGTTCGATATCGTGTGTGAACACAGAGACTGGTGTCCTTACGTGGTGGAAAAAGACGGCGGCAAACCTGCTTGGTGGAAGGTGCTGGTCAGACCTACCAAGGAGTCTTCCAAGAAACGTCTCTCGAATATCAGAGAGGTGTACTTTGGTGTATAACAGATTAATGAATGTATTTATTGTATCAGACTGGTAAACCGTATCAAGAACCGCTGACTTCATTTATTATCGTGAATTTTCTTCCTTCTTATGTCTACCTTATACACTAACAGAACACCACAACAACACAATAACGAAGACCTTCAGGATCCCCTAGAGACACAAAAAACAATACATACCACTTATACTCCCCTAAGCAACCTTTGGGTATATTCTCAATCATCTGATAACCCATATTTTCGCCAGCATTAGTCATCACACCTCTCCACCGCTACGCCAAAAACTCGCCAGGATCACCAAATCCGATATAGTGTAGGGGCTATCACATCACGCTCTCATGTTGAGAACCGTGGAGACCGGGGTTCGATTCCCCGTATCGGAGTGTGCAGCTGAAGAGCTGTTTCTTTTTGCTCTTTTTTGCTCTTTTTGCACTCATCCTGTATTGGTATCAACCATTTCTCCAAGATGACTAAGCATGACTAAGCGGAGGAAATGTCTTCATTTTTGTGCTTCATACTCACCGCATAACCCGCAAAACTACACCACATCACTCATAATCATCATTCGTTACTATATACATGTCTACTCGAGAACGGTCCACTTGTTCTTGTCCATGGTCTCGTATCCGGGACCCAGAGCGGCCACGGAGTACTCCTTGGGGTCCACGAGGTACTGCTCGGCCACCCGCTTGACGTCGTCGACAGCCACGTCCAGCAGCTGTTGTCGTCGCTTCTCTCGCTGCTCGTAGGTGAGTCCGTTGGCGTAGAGAGCCATTCCTTCGGATTTGACGGAAATGGGGGCGTCAATTCGCTGGAAAAGCGACAGTTTGGCCTCCTGAAGGTCAGAGGCGGTCCAGTCCTTCTTCACAGACCATTTACCAGCCTCCTGGCACGTCTGGAGGGTTCGTTCCAGGTTGGGGTCTCTGTAGGAGTAGTACGAGAAGAAGCCGTCAGTGGGGTTATACGAAGCTCCTCCTCCGTAAGCACCACCCTTTTCTCGAATCTCTCGATGCAGGTGTTTGTGGGTCAGCATGTTAGCAAGCACCTGAAGGGGAGCTCCATCAGCATGGGTGTAGGGCACACCAGGGATGGCAATACCGGCGTAGTTGACCTGGAACGGCAGCTTGAAGAGAGTGTTTGTGGGGGTTGCCATGGGGATAGACAGCGACGAGGTCTTGAAGGGCGACTCGGTGGTCTTGAACGAGTCGGCAAACTTTCGCACAAGTTCGTCGTTCTTGGTCTGCATGTCCTGGCCACAGGTGACAGCAAATCGCTGAGACCGAGTGAGCGCAAACTTGGCAATCTCCTGCAGTTTGGGGATCACCTCGTCCACCAGCTCCTTCTCGGACTTTGCAGCAAGCTCAGACAGGAACCGAACCTGAGCCACACCACCCAGAATGTCGTCAATCTTCTTGACGGGAGAAATGTCGGAGGCAGCTCTCAGCATGGCAAACGAGTGGCCAGACTGAGCCAGGGCGTTGGACAGGTTGGCGGTAGAGGCGGCAATCATCGTCTTCAGTTTCTCCACGTTAGTGAAGTCTGTGTTTCGAAGCAGCTCCTGGAACAGGCCAAACATGGTCTCCACGTTCTTATCGAGAGCAACACCGTCCATGGCAAAGTTGAGCTGAGAAGAGGGCAGAGAAAGGGGAGAAGACGAGCACGAAACGGAGAAATCGAGTCCTCCAGTCTTCAGCTTGATCTCATCTTCCAACTGACCCATAGTCTTGTCCTTGGTTCCCAGGAACGTCAGGGAGGACGTGAACAGGGGAAGGAAGGGGTAGTACTCATGGGGCAGTCCCTCGAGAGAGGAGATGGAGTGGAAGTAAGTCAGACCGTTGGTAGGAGCAAGTCGCCACTGAATAGGGTAGGGGTTCTTGGTGTGTTCCAGGGCAACTCGAGCTTTGCTTCTGGGAATGTCAGACACGTTCAGAGTAGGCAGACAGTCCAGGTTCTCGGGCTCCTCCTGCATCTTTTCAAGGTTCACACCGGTCTCGAAGATCTCCTCCTTGTCGGACTCAGTCAGCTTGGACAGCTTGTCGGCCAGAATCTCGTCCTCCTTCTTCTGCACGTTCTTCTCGTAGTCGGGGTTGGGGTTCATCTGGAAGTGGAAGTACTTGTTGTCGAGCAGGTACTTCTTCATCACCTTCTGCAGGAACTCGGGGTCCGCCTCCATGTCCTTGTTGAACTTGCCAAGCACAGAGTTCCACTCCAGAGCCTCCAGAGGGTCCACCTGGTTGAACCAGCCGGGGAGAACACCGTTCATGAGAGCCATTCCAAACTTGGCGTTCTGGTCCTTTCGAGCGAGCTCAGTCTGGTGCAAAAGACCGTCAATTCGGCCCTTATCGAAGCCCTCAGCAACGGCAGTCTTGATAGTGTCGAGGATGACAGTCTCAACCTTGGCAAGATCGCCCTCGGTGACGCCCTGAAGACCCACAGAGAAAATGTTGGCTCCAGGAGCACTGTCGAGACCAGTGTTGGGAGAGTAAGATGATCCAAGACCGGAATCAATCAGTTTCTGGTGGAGAGGAGAAGAGTGGCCGTCAATGAGCAGCGAAGAGATGATCTTCACGCAGAAAGACTCGTAAATGTCCTTAGGGGAACCCATCAACCACGACATGCTCATCTTGTGCTGCTTGGAAGTGTCCAGCAGAGTGTCAATGGGACCCTCCTCGACGATTCGGGTGTTTTCCGAGGCGGTAGAGAACTCGAGAGGGAGTCTTTCGGTGTTTCCGGGAGTCTTTGAGATTTCGCAGTTTTCAAACTTGGCGTTGAGAGCTTCCAGATGATCAGTAACAGAGATATCGCCGTAAGAGAAGGTCTTGGCATTGCTGGGGTTGTAGTGGTCAGCATGGAACTTTTTGAGTCCCTCATAAGTCAGCTCAGGAATCACAAGAGGGTCTCCTCCAGAGTTGTTCAAACTGGGGTAGATCTTCTCGAGGTACCGAATGTAGAAAGCGTAGGCGGCATTTGACATCTGGCCCTTCATTTCGTTGAACACAACGCCCTTGAGAATAATGGGACTTTTCTTGTCCTTGGAATCCTCATTCTCCAGTCTCCATCCTTCCTGGGAGAAGTCGAGCTCTCGAAGCAGAGGTTTGAGGGTAGCATCGAGGTACACGTCTCGCAGATTCTTCATATCCGTGGCGTTTGTGGTGGCAAACGGATAAAAGGTGTAGTCCTGAGCAGTCATGGCGTTCATGAAGTTGGCCAGAGATCGGTTCAGCATCTTGAAGAAGGGATCTCGAACCTGGTACTTTTCCGATCCACACAACGTGGTGTGCTCCAAAATGTGAGGCACACCCGTTCGATCGGGCGGGTTGGTCTTGAATCCGATGGAAAAGACGTTGTTGGAGTCATCTCGAGCAATATGGAGATGTTGAGCGCCAGTGGAGTGCTCTAACAGGGTAGCCTGCAGATCAAACTCGGGGATTTCTTTGGTTCTGAGAACATTGAAGCCGTGGATTTTGTCGCCAACTGAGAGGGTGGGGGCGGCGGAGGTGGCGAAACGGCGGGCCGTGGAAAAAACCGGTTTTTGAAACGACTTGAGACGTAACATGGTGATGAGAGAGAGTGTCGATGCAGGTCTCGATTTTAGATAAAAGACTGAACAACTCTAAATGATTTGTCATGGCAAAGACAGGGTGAATAGTGGGGGATGGAGTTGAGCGATTTTGATTTTAAAACAAGGGTTGGAATCCTGGAGAAGAGGCGGTCACGTGACTACAGCTACTTTTCCGACATTTTGTCTACACCGCTTTCTAAAGTTCTTCCGGATCAATAGCCGACTTTTCCTCGATGCGGGGAATAGGGTAGGGGGAGAGATCGTGAGGTGGCAAGACAAGGGGTGATTAGTAATACGAGGCGGGGTCGTGTGAGCAGTCACGTGATAGAACGGAGGTGATCACGTGATCAGGAGTTGATTTCATGTCGAAAAAAACGACATTTCCAATCACTCCTCGCTTACATAGCTCTAAAGACGCTTCTAGAGATGCATAATTAGGTTGGAAAAAGAAGAGGTCTAGAATGCCAGTAGAAGGTGAGGTAGGGAGACGACGTATTGAGTTGATTAGTAAGGCGATTGAGAAGATATACATACCATTCGAATCAGCTCAAGTGTGGCTTTCGATTGGTGTAGCTAGCTAAGCAATCGGACAACTATTGGGGTTTCTGTGTGGTGTGGCGACTCTTCATTCAAATGAAATCATCTTGATCAAGGTGGATGGTATACACAACTCTTTAAAACCGAGCTGGAAAGTATCACGAAGAGCCAAGTCACCTATAAGCATCATCGTCTTCTTCACATCGCTCTCTACATCTATCATCTGTCGGAATCAGCATACTCCCGTGAAAATGTGGACCTTGTATTTTCAGGGCCTGGACTGTTTCGGTGGGCTTTTGGATCGCAATCTCGCCACCAGACTTTGGTTTGCACCACCGTTTGTAGACCGGCACTGGTTATGGAACAAGCAGCGGGTTCTGTTATGTGGTGTGTACTTGTAAAGTGAGGTTTGATATTGGGATGTTGTGATTATTAAGGTGAAGGTGGGTGGGAGTTTACAGTGTTTCAATTAATAGAGCTTGAGTGAAAGAAGAGGAAGAGAAGATGATCATCTAAAAGGTGGATAAAAGTGGATTATGGTAGAATAAAGACTACTTGGTGCTATCTAGACTCTTCATTAGATCACGTGACTAGTTCCCCACCTCTCATTTGGTCACATGACCCCCTTTCTGGCTAATTACCACCCATTCAGACGCGTTTCAATTAAGCTCTTGGGACGCGTCGTGAAGGCTGGATGGTGAAACCTCCTTTCTTTCTTCTCCAACACCATGGACAGTTCTCCGATTCGACTGATGAGTGCCAGCGAGCAGAATTCCGCCTGCGACAAGCCCGCTGTGGCAGCTGACAAGCCTGCTGACAAGTCTGTGTGCCATGTTTCCTCCATTTCCACGCCTGAGCCGTCTCCCAAGCGACGAAAGATTTCAGCTGAAGAGAAGGAAAAGATGCGACTTGAGAAGGAGCAGATCAAGAAACAGAAGGAGGAGGAGCGGGAGCTGATCCGCAAGCAGAAGGAGGAGGAAAAACGGCAGCGAGAGGAGGAAAAGGAGCAGCTGAAGAAGCAGAAAGAGGAGGAGAGGGAGCAGCTGAGGAAGCAGAAGGAAGAGGAGAAGAAACGAAAGGAAGAGGAGAAAAAGCGAATTGCCGACGAGAAGGAGGCCGAGAAGGCCAAGATTGCCGAGGAAAAGGAGGCCAAACGGCTGGAAAAGGAGGCCGAGTTGAAAAAGAAGGAGCAGGAACAGACCCGAATCATGTCCTTCTTCAACAAGAAGACCAAGAAGAAGAGCAAGAAGGTTGAGGTTGCCAGTGACCAGACACTTGACTTTGACAAGGACTTTCTGCCTTTCCATATCAAAGACTCAGTTACCATGGCTACTGAGTCGTGTGACCTGATTGACCAAGATCCAGTTGATTGGCTCAGTAGTTTGAACATTAGCGGTAATGAAGTGAAACAGGAGGTTGATCCTGTTCCCGCAAAGACTATCATCACTCACATTCAGACTGCTGCTACCCTGGGACTCAATCCTGATGTCTACAATGGTACTCCTTCAGACACTCTTGTTAATGCTCTTCCTAGAAGATATCTCCAGTTTTACGGAGACGAAAGACCCGCATATCTCGGAACGTACTCCAAGACCTGTTCCAGAGACCTGTTCCAGAACCCTCTGTTCCAGGTACCTGGTCTAGACTACGAATATGACAGTGAAGCTGATTGGGAGGATGAAGGAGAAGATATTGAAGATGACGAGATGAGTGGAGATGAGGAGATGGACGATGACGAAATGGCGGACTTTGTGTGCTCTGACGACGCCAAGAGTCCCTCTACAGTCACCGCAAAGGTCACTACAGCCCAGGAACCCGTCGTTGTCTGGGGATGTGCTGATATGGTTGGTATGGCATTTGGAGGACTGATTGCAAACGGAGGTATTGATCCGTTTAGAGATTATTGGACTGTGAACAAGCCTGTTGAAGTTCCTGCTGTTCCTTCTTCAATTGGCTCTTCTACCGCCCCTTCGACAACTCCTTCTTCTAAACCCGATCTCAGTCCTTTTGCTGTTCTTTCCAAGACTCTTTCTTCCTCTCCAGCCGTTGCATCTGCCGTTAAACAGAATCTTGCCGCTGCTAAACCCCAGAAACTCATTGATGGAGACGACCTCAAGGCTCTTCTTCAACGAGTCAACGGATCAGACGATAACAAGACTCTGCTCACAGAACTGCTTTGTAAGCAGTACCCTCAGTACACGCGAAAGATGGTCACTGCGACGATCCAGCATTACGCTGAGCGACAGGGTTCCAAGAGCGATAAACGGTGGGTTTTGAAGAATGTCTAGATAGTATGTATTGACAACCTAGAGTAATGAATAATGATGACTATGAATACATAGAGTATTAGTGAAAAAGCTGCTGCATATATATTCGCACTCTACTTATTATATAGCACGTGGCACTGGCTGTATTATGGCGCACCACTGTAGACTTGGTTGTATTTTCTTATTATGACAGGGCTGAAAGACACTCAAAGAAGTGCCACTCGAAGCACATAGCTGTCACCATAATAGGACGAAAACGACCTTGACCATATTTTCTATGTGCTACATTGATCACGTGACCATCGAATCCGGCTGATATCACTCCGCTTTTGGTATCCCTTCCTCATCTATTTCTGCTCAATGTAACACCGTGCAACACCCCGTAGCCGTGAACCCAGTTTAGCTCAGATCAATGTCTCTTCGATGGCTCCTGTGAAACTAGCTCCAGCCTAATAAACTCTTAGCTTACATTGGGCAAATGAGAGGAGCGATAGATGCCCCGATAGGCAGATCGACAGTAGCAGAGTTTGGCCGAAACAAGCGTGTCGAAGCGTATTTCGATGATGTGCAAATTGCTCTGAGGGAGAAAAAGAGTGGGGGTCAAGGCGTGAGGGGGTTCTGATGTGATCTGTAGTTACTGTGTATAGTATCAACGATAGTCTCGATAATCTCTCGATGCCAAGATAAACTACTGACAGCTCGTGCTGATGTCAATCTCCCCCACCCTTCGATGCGGTGTAAATTAGCCCATGTGTCTAATGTTGGATGTAGCGTTTCAGCTGAGAAAGAAAAAACAGGGATCTTTTTCCTCTTTTAGGTGTGCCTTTGATAAGGCCGAGGTTGATAGAGAGAGAGGTGGTGAGAATCTGAAAGCTGTTGGTAATACCGTTAGTCATCATTTGATGAACTGGTGGGTTTGATTTACTACCATGGAGTTCTCAGTTAAGTGTTTTAGGTGGGCATCTACTAATGGTTGACTAACTCCTATTTCGTTACTTCTATCTCTATCTGTAGTTCCTACAATCTCCGACCCCATAGCTCATTCTACTCTACATTACTCTCATACAACAATTAATCAATTACTTTTGGACGTCTTTCGACAATAAATAATGTCGTTTGCACGACACATCATCTAACACTCCCCTTGATTAAGCCCACTTGGCCAGCAGGGCCATGAGACCGGCTCCAGCGCACATCCAGGCAAAGGCCCAGAAGATTCGCCAGTTGTTGGCGTGCTTGAACTCGGACGAAAACAGAAACTCGTGGGCCATGAGCTCGACCAGACCAGTGTAGAGCAGAATACCGGACGAGACGGAGTCAAAGATACCGTTGGTGATGGAGGCAGTCATTCCTCCGGGAGGGTAGGTCTTTCGCACACCGAGACCAATGGCAATGGCAATGGGGGTGGTGAAGCCGAAAGCCAGACCCAGGAGCCAGGGGGTCCAGGTCTTGTTCTTGGGCCAGGGGGCAGTGGCCAGACGGGTGCCCAGACCGAAACCCTCAAACATCTGGTGGAAAACCAGCACAATGTACAGGTCCTTGAACTCGTCTCCGGAGACGGCGAGAGTGAGACCGATGAAGACGGAGTGGAAAATGATACCGAATTCCAGCACGAAGATGGAAATCAGCTGGGCAGAGTAGGTCTCCAGACCCATGTCGTTCTCGAGGTCCACGTCCTGGGGGTCGGTGTGCTCCTCGCAGTGTCCGTAGTGGTCCTTGGGGGTCAGAGGGTCGTGGTTAGCAATGGGGTTGGGCATGGAGACGGGGACAGAAGAGGGCTCTCCGAGCTTTTCGTTCTCCTTGACAATCTCGTCAGAGGAGTGCTCGTCGTGGCTGTGAACTCCAGCGGCCTCGACGTCCTTGGTGGAAGCCAGACCGACAGGTCCGTGGCTGTGGCCCTGGTGTCCAAACATGTTGAAGCAGACGAGCTCCACGGCGAACATGAAGAAGACCATGAACAGACAGATACCAAAGGCATAGGGGTAGTCGTTCCAGTGGCCCAGACAGGGCTGGGAAAGAGCCTCGTTGGCGGGCTGGAGCAGATGGAGCAGCGAGGTAGCAATGATAACACCAGATCCAAAGTACTTGGCGCAGAAGAAAAACACGGGAGGGACCTTGATCTGCGAGTACTTGGAACAAAGAACGGGGAAGAGCGCTCCAAAGGTACCGCAGATGAGAATCACAAAGATGGACGAGATTCGGGCGCCCATTCGGCCGTCGTACTCGTTGCCGGAGTCACACACCACGGGCCCATCATCGGCGTCGTCTCGGGTCAGCAATCTGACCAATTGATCGGTGATTTCGGGAGACATTTGTGAGGTTTGTCGAGTTGATGGATTTCGAGATGCCAAGTGCCAAGCCCGGATATGAAGAGATATTTATCTGGGTGTCTGACCTGTCTCTGCCGAGATGGAGGGCGAACAAGCACGTCTGAAGGCTGTCTTTGTCTGTCGCTCTGCTCTTGCAGTAGGTTGTAGCTTGAACCGTAGGGGTTATGCTTACACGGTGCAATTCAAGAGACCCGTCAAAGTGAAAAGTGGAAATTTTTTTTTTTCCAATCTGAATTCGGCCTCTCTTTGTAGAGGACCCGCCCGCGCAATGAAAAAAAACAAACTAGTCTGCTATACCTCCAATCATCAGCCATACACCAGCTTTCTTGGCAAAACTCTGTCCAGGCTCCACACGGCTACCGCACTAAAACTGCCTACTGTCCCAAACTGTCTTCTTTTTTTTTTTCGCTCTCGAGAACCTCCAAGGTGCTCGTTAATCTGAACGTTAACGTTATTGCAAACCTTGATGGACGATATCGATGAGACGTCTAGATGTCAGAGATATTGTACAAGAAGACGTTCAATCACTCCTCTCAAGTTTCTACATCTCCACAAATGCACCTATAGACCTCACCATCGCTTTAGTACGCGCATATCAGGCCACCGGTGGCACCAACTATGAGCGTAGCATTAGCTCCACCCTATACTACTCTCTATGAAGGGCGCTACAGCAAGGGCTAGTGAGTAGGCGCATAGAAGAGACCTATTGTGCGGGAAAAGCCTCCGTGGGGCATAAGCGGGTCTGCAGAGTGCGGCAGGCGAAAAATCCTGCGATTTACCGGTATTTTTCACCCCCATCGAAGCACTCTCAAACTGACATACTCTACCACCAGCCTTCAACCATCAAGGTGCACGTCTCAACTTTATGTTTAGGTGGGTAGCACGACGACATGGAGCCGCTTATCCGGACACTGCTATTACACATCCTGAATACTCGCGATTTGGGGTCTATGGGGTGTCTAAGGTCAAGCTTGAAAAAATCTTGGCGTAACGGTCCATTTGATAAGTCGGCATAAAAATCAGACAAAGACCAGATCCGAGGCATACTGAAACATGTAAACTGTATGATAGTAGAAGAATCGACTATTCGAGGGGTACCACAAGACAGTGAAACTGACCCACAGAGACCATCAATGGCCCAGACCGACTTCACCAACTGTTGAAAACCTCAACAATACCCCTATAACTCTCATCTATCATAGCTCTAGAGCGCCGCCAAGAGTAGCCCCATAACCTACGAGACTTTAGCGTGCAATACGGACGGCTCTGATCGTCGAGCGTATTTGATCGTCTGATGAGCTGTCTTAGATTCGAAATTAGTTCCAGATGGCGAGCTTGAACTCCTTCGGACACCTATACGTAGACTTTTGGTTGTGTGTCCATGCACTGACGCTGGACGACATCATCGTATGTCTCTGCTAGCCAATGACAGCCAACGCGTTCAACACAATACAGTATTGGCCTGGTATCCCAAACAACGAAACCAGCATCTCCTCCACGCCTCCACCTCCTCCCCTGTCACTGTCTACGTCAATACAGAAGCTTTTCCAAGACCCAGGTCGAACGACACTTATGCATATCATCATGCAACCGCGGAGTCCGTGATATTTCTGTATTCCACCGTCTGTCTTCTCTTCTCGACTACTGACACAATCCTGTCTTTAACGGTGTACTCTAACTATCTCTTTTCCACGTGTATTCGTCTCACATCACGTTTTCGTCTCGTATAAACACACACCTAAAAGATTATGGGTCCAGATTACCTACAGCCCTCTCTCTACATACACTAGCTGAACTCTGGAAAAAACGGCTGAGCATTTCGGAAATGGTGGACTTCTGCATCCCAAACCTCTGCCGCTAATACCGCTATAGCTCAACTGTATGGGAAAAATTCTCGTCCAAACATCGCGGTGGAGTGCTCAAAAGGGAAGGTGTACGAGCAAACACAGAGAGGGCTTGAGTTTGAGACCGTGGAAGTCGGTAGCGTCAATCTAGAAGAGCGTTGAATTACTGTAATCGTTTCTCGGTTTGAAAAATTCTCCATCTCCGAGCCGGAAACATGGAAGTCGTGAAGGTGTGTGTGTATAGCAACATTGAGCTACGTGGAGTTGAAGGTATAGATGAGAGAGCTTTTCCAAAGGAGTCTAGATCACCACAGCGATTTTCCTACAAGTAGGTCTCTTTGTCAACCTGTGCCGTATACCGTATAGGATGCAGTCATGTAATTTCTTCTCCTTTCACTGTCTTTCAATACTGCAAATAGCCAATGACCAAGGACAGGATCTCTCTGCCTGACACATGCCTGCTTCTTGACTGCCGCGATACTGTCAGTTACCTACAAGGTGAAAGGCAACAAAGAAAGACCCACTTGTCAGATGATGGTTGCTTCACTATATCGGCGTATATATACGGTTCCTCTGATAGTGTTAAGCTGCTGAACAGACAGTATCTGTGGTCATGTGATTGATGATCTAGATTGGTAGATTTGTGATTTTTCTGATCTTGATAGCTGACTCAGATACGACGTTCAACTGTTGAAGCAGAAGTATTGAACATCAATAGACAGAAGAGCACTTGAAAATAATTAAGAGCGTTGGGCTATCTTCCAAATCACGAGCTTTATCTATCTATTAGCTAGTCTCAGCACTTCTACTCCAAACAAACTATAGCTCTAGGTGTTCTGAGGCGTCTCAAAAGCCAAGAAACAACTCGGAGATAACGAAATTGGTACCAAAAGAATACTGGGGTTCTGGAGAATAATAATGTGAAGTATTTGATCAATTTGGGCGTCACATTTGGATTTTATACCAGAAAACGGCGATTTTGATGGTATTCATGGTAAACACAAACTCCCCAGAGACGTAACAGTGCTAACGAATAGACGAGAAGTTGATCAATGAGACCCCAAAATCTCAATGATCAGTCTTATCAGCTTTTTGTACCAGAGAAATCTCCACTCTCAACCAGAGACACCACTCGTCAACGATGATTACATAATACACTCTAATTACCATCCTGATGATTAATCATTCGAATGATATCACACAGTAATAGGAGAGTGAAATGGATAAATGGTATCCGAGAAGAGAGCCACGATTGTATAGTTAGCTATTTTACCACCAGTGTTGGCCTATTTTGATCTTCTGAATAAGGCAGACGTTCGAACATCACAGGAAACGCAAAAGGAATAGCACCACTGTAGAGAGGAGATTTTTGCGAGTATTTTGATACTATACAAGCTATACTAACACCTCCGATGACAGCCATCATGAACACACCTCAGGTCCCCTCTCCTCCTCCACTTACCTAATAAGCTCTTTACTGCGCCTGTCATATTTCCGAGATGAAACACTCGTTCCGAGAATAAGGGAGAGAACAGGACGATGGAAGAGGGTGTTAAGTAAGTCAAAAATTGACGGAAAAGCGGAATATCTATCAAAACACCGTAAATAATCATTACTAAGCAACAAAAACGGCAAGATATCTAGTCACCCTCCTCACAGCAAACCCCTCAGGTCCATCAGGGTTAGGGTAGGTCCGTGCATAGCGCTCTGCATATCTACGTGTAACTCCATACACTAACAATCTCCAACCGTTGACCATCAGGGCGGGTACCACGTTTCAAAAGTGAGTAACAAGGTCGGAATTTGGGTGAAGGCGATGGTATCAAGATAAGGGATCAGATTTGTCATCGATTGCTACATTACCTGTGTCATTTTCTACCCTGAAAGACGAGTCAAATGTCGCGATGAGATGAGAGGATATGAGAGTGAATTGCCAGTTTGCGATTTACGGGTGATGTGAGACGGTGAATTGGATGAAACGGATGGAATCAATTCGATTGTCGAGAAGGAGGATGCTACGGGGATAGGAAGATGTTCTATTACATCTCAGCAACTGAGATCAATGTCATGTTGACATACGATTTGGTGATGATATGACTGTTGTGACATGGTACACAATTTCGATGATGCCAAAGTGTCGTCCGTTCGAGACCTACGGCCTCTCACTGATAGGATGTTGTCCGTTCGGACCTACGGCCCTCACTACCTACCGAGCTAACACAGTGCCCCCCAACTCCCTAGCTAAACAATACGATGCTGACAAGGAGCGGCTCATCAAGTCGTGCTTTTCCAAAGTCGACCAGACCGGCCAGCTTCTTGAGTCATACATTACCCACGTGCGAGTCACCGAGGACTCCCACTATCCCTCTGCCAGACCTCCTCCAGACTCTCCTGCTGCCAACAAAAAGCCTCGAGTGATCATCATTGCTGTGCGAAAGAGTGGACGAGTGCGGATGCACAAGGCGCGAGAAAACGCCAATGGCACGTTTCAGATTGGAAAAACGTGGAACCTGGACGACCTGACGTCGGTGGAAAACGATCTCCAGGTCGCCAGCGGTTTCACCATGCATCTTGGTAAACCATACTACTGGATGACCGGCTCGCCCAAAGAGAAGACCGTCTTTGTGAGCTCGGCGATTCGAATTTACCGAAAGTACCGTAACGGTGCTGTTCCCACCATGATTGGATGGGACGCCTCTATTGGATCGCCCATGGTGGGCCAGAGTCCAAAGTTTAAGAGTGGAGGACAGGGACAGGGAGGAGCACATGGAAGCCCGGGACACGCAAGCCACGGTAGTCCCGGCAACATGGGAACTCCCCCCATGGCTGGCCAGTCTCCTTTGCATCCAGGACAGTCTCCTTTACAACCTGGCCAGAGTATGCCCCTGCAGCCTGGTCAGAGTCAGCCAATCAAGGTCGGTGGACATGCCGGTAGTCCTGCCAACGCTGGGTTTGTCGGTTCACCTGGAAGTGCTGGGTTTGCCGGTAGTCCCAGTAACGCTGGGTATGCCAGTAGTCCTAGCAACGCAGCTGGATACGCTGGTAGTCCCAGTAAAGCCAGTCCCTACAAGCATGCTCGAGGCCGATCGACGGCATCTGTCAGTTCAGCCGTTTCCATCGGTTCCGCTTCGTCAGCTGGAAACTCCATTCCTGGCCACGGTCGTCGAACCTCCGTCATCTCCATCAACGACTCTCCTGCTCCCCAGTCGCCTGCTCGAGCTTCAGGCGGTATCACCACTTCACAGTCCGCTCACAATGTGCGATCTATGGTCGATCCTGAGCCTGGACAGAGCGGCATGTCTCAGAGCAAGTCGCTGGGCAACGTGGCTGCTGCTGCTGAACCCCTTCCCAAGCTTGACGATCATCTTCTCGAACAGCAGCGTCAGGCTGAACAGCAACAGCGACGTGAGCAGCAGCTTCAGGCCGAGCTCAGAGCCGAGAGAGAGGCAGAACAGCGGTTGGAGCAACAGAGACAGGCCGAGAGACAGGAACAGCAGAGACTCGCTGAACAGCAGCGACAGGCTGAGCAACAGAGAGCTGAGCAGCAGCGACTCGAGCAGCAAAAGCAGGCCGAACTCGAGCACCAGCATCGACTCGAGCTCGACAGACAGGAACGAGAACGCCAGGAAAAGGCCCGTCTTGATCTCCAGCGTCAGGAACGAGAGCGACAGGAACGAGAACGGAAACACAGTGTCAGTCAGGCTGCTGCTGCCGCTTCTGCTGCTGCTGCTGCTTCTGCCGCTGTTGCTGCTGCTGTTTCTACCACCCCTGGTCGAAAGTCGTCCGTTGCTGACTCTTCTTCAGCTGTTACTCCCGGTCGAAAGTCTGCTGACGTCATCACCATCGAAGACAGCCCCTCTCCTCCTACAGCTGCTGCTCTGGAGAACAGACAGCCCACTATCCCCGTCATTTCCGTAGACGACGATGTGGTCAATGTGGACGAGGATGATTTCGACATGGACGCCCCTAACCCTGCTCCTATCGCTCCCGTCGTTCCTCAGGCTCTTGCTCACAACCGATCCTTCTCTCAGGAGCTTGCTGGAGCTGGTTTCGTCGAGGAAAAACCTGTTGGAGCTTCTCGAGAACCCACTCGGGAGCCCAAGTTGCCTGAATTCGTTGTCATTGACGATAAACCTACTCCTCAGGTCCAGCGACATCAGCGAAACACCTCTCAGATGTCGTTCGAGAGCAACCTGGAGCCTGTTGACGAGAACAAGCCTGTTACTCGACACCAGAAGAAGGTGTCTCTCAGTGAACCCTCTTCGGAGGGTCTTCCTATTGTGGGAAGCACCAGACGGGATAGTACAGGTACTGGAGGTCACAGACGTAACCGAAGCAACGGCAGTTTGGGATCTTCCAGACGTCTTTCTCGAGACTTGTCTGCTGGCGGCAACATGGCTCCCATCACCTACGTTGGCACTTCTCAGGCTGACTCCACGTTGATTGAAGATACTCTGATTGAGCTCAACTGGAGTGGCAACAAGGATGCCAAGGAGCTGGAGGCTGACATTAACCGGGAGCTTGGCCAGCTTGAAGAGTCTAACATTTCTCACGTGATTGATCTCGACACCAAGTTTGGCGATCTCACCACCGATCTCGACCAGGCCATTGCTCAGTGTGACGAGCTCGATGCCATTCTCACCTTCTTCTCCGTTGAGCTTGGAGGTCTGGGCTCTGACATTGACTACATTGAGTCCCAGGGTCACGGTCTCCAGGTCCAGACCACCAACCAGAAGATTCTCTGGGAGGAGCTCAACTCCATTCTGGACACCATGTCTGTTCCTCAGCGAGAGATGGAGATCATTCGACGAGTTCGTCTGGACTCTGCACAGGACGTGGCGTACGCAGAGGCTGCTCTTGTGGATCTGTTTGCTGCCCTGGCTTCTGTGCGAAAGATGGGCGCCAACAACTCTCGAGACGAAGAGGTGTTCATTGGAGGAATGCGAGCTTTGCAGGAACGACGATCTCTGTATGAGCAGGCTGCTGTTGACTTCATTGCTCGAGCCCAGGGAAGTCTCCAGGAGAAGGTGCGAGAGGCTGTTGTTTCATCGAGTACTCAGCTCAGTGCTGCTTCTGCCTCGCCTACCATCCCTGGTCTTATCTCTACTGTCAACTCGCTCTACAAGTATGCCGGTATCATTCTGTTCATTCGGGACGTTGATACCGCTGCTTACTCTGCTATTCTCAAGCAGTACGAGCGATCTGCACGAGACTACTATGAGGCAGCCTCCACGGCCTTCTTTGCCAAGTGGAAGCAGCAGTTCAAGGCTTCTGACAAGACTGACCAGCAGAGTATGTTCTCCCCTGGTCGAGAACACGATTCTCCCGAGCACAAGGTGTCTGCTGTTCGACAGCTGACCATGAAGCGAAGCCACAGTCACCAGAATGTCGGCCAGCGAAAGCGAGACGTGTCTCTCAGTCTGAGCAAGAACGACAAGCTGCAGAACTCCTTCTCTGGCATTGTTGAGGCTCTCCAGACCGCTCTCAACTCTGAGCAGGAGATTCTCATCCAGCTGTTCCACATGACCTCGTTTGGAGCCGCCAACTACGCCTCTTACATCAAGCAGTTCCCTGCTGGACAGCGATTGGCGTTTGCTCGACATGTTAAGAAGCGTGGAGTTGATCCTGATCGAGCCCAGACCCGTGCATTTGCCACCGTTCTCTCAGGTATCTTCGCTCCCTTCTCTCACGAGTGTCTGACGTACTTTGAGAACGTGATGGAGAGTCGACCTCTCGAGTGTCCTACTCTGTTTTCTGTTCTTGATGCGCACATTGAGCCCATGGAGAGCACCAACCAGGCCTTCCTGCTCACTCTGGTGCACAAGATCTACGACAAGTCTGTCAACATCTGGAAGACGTTTGTTTCTCGACAGATTGATATGATCAGCAACACCCACGTCAGCTGCAAGCGTCGATCGGGTGTTCTTGGCTTTGTGGCCACCTTCCCCGAGTTCTGTGAGAAGGTTGAGCAGCAGATTTCCGGTGAGAAGAACGGAGCTGTACGAACTCTTGTCAATGACTCTTACGACAAGCTTGGCAAGGCTATTCTGCACAACCTGCAGCGAGCTGCTGACGATGTGTCGCTCAAGAACAGCTCTTCTGGAGGCACTGGAACTGCTATCAAGATGGCTGCTTCTCTGGCTTCGTCTTCTGGTGCCAAGGGTGATGAGCATGAGGACAAGGAGATTCTCAACTACCACATTCTTATGGTTGAGAACATGAACTGTCTGATGGACGCTCTTCACGAGAACATTATCAGCCACAGTCATGTCTTGATCGGACACCGAGACACTGCTGTTTCTCAGTACCGAACGCATCTCTCCGAGTACTCTGACAATGTTCTTCGACGACCCTTTGGAAAGATCATCGACTACGTCCAGGGCGTGGAGGCTCTTCTCAAGAAGGACCCCTCTGCCACTCCCAACCAGAAGCATTCGTACAACAAGAAGGCTCTCAAGGCTGCCATTTCGTCCTGTCCTCCTAAGGATCTGCGAAAGGTCATTGACATTCTGCGAAAGCGAGTGGAGAAGCATTTTGGCGCTTCTCAGGACGACGAGCTGGCTACTGTGGGCAACGTGCCTGCCTACAACGACGAGCTGCTGGCCAAGGTGTGGAACGCTCTTCAGGCAGAGACCATTTCTGTCTTTAACCGGCTGACCAACATTATGAACAAGTACTTTGCCGACAGCAGTGCGCAGAACGATATCACCAAGCCCGAGATCCAGGCTGCTTTCCGACGGTGATTGAGTATATAGGTGATTACCACCATTCTAACTATTATAATAAATGTATTGATGAATTAAACTGGAGTGTAAGTGGTATGTGGTGATCTCCACTTTAGGTGTTTTGTCTCACCTCGGACGTATGCCAAGGTGTCATTGAAAGAATTGGGACAATGATTAGTTGATATACAGCCGATATAAGGAAGTAAAGGATTGGTACAAATAACCGATTCTCGTTATTGTAACGCCATATTATCACTACAGCACTCTACCACATGTTTCTCCCCCCCCACCCTCGTATTTATAGATAAACACCCCCTGTAAAGTCAAAGTGACAGGTGAACAAAGGCATCCCTGGGTTACTTGTCATCGTTCATTTATCATAACATCCATCGGGGTTCCTATCCCAATCCGGCATAGATCTCCACCACCTGTGCTCTCCACATGTCTATACGAGAATAGGAGGTGGTAAACTAGGACAGTGACGTGAAGACAGGGCTCCTAATTAATGTCATGAGATCATTAAAGCCCTCCAATACCCTTTCCAAGTAAGACACTAGAACCAATATGCCCACCATCTCCACCTCTCCGAATTCATCACCTTCTTCTTGGCAAGCCCTGTTTGATTAGTGCAAGCCCCTTTTCCAACAAGCCGTAGGGTGGAGATGAGCAAGAGGTAGGCAGCTGGAAGGTGAGAGGGTCATTATAATACACAAACAATTATTATTGCAAAGTGAGCGGCTTCGAAATATCTCTTCGATCTCTTTACTTCATGTCTCACTCACTGTTCTTCAGAGACACCCTGAGCCAAGCACACTAACGCAACATGTATATATAGAGATGGGAAGGGTAGCAGTTGGAAGTGTCCCAAGTCCAGCAAGATGAAACTCCTTCAGCTGGCTCTTCTCACAGCCACAGCCACAGCCAGTCTGTGTATTGACTACCAGACTGAGAACGACCAGGTCCTTCTGGCAGTCCAACCGTGTGAAGACTCAGTCACCGATGTGGAGTCCGAAATGAGTATTTTCATTCGAGCAGCTGTTGGCCAGCCCGAGGCCGAGCTCGCAGAGTCGCTCAAGCTAAAGCTCGATGCTGGAGACTTTGCTGGTTACCTGAGAGACAAACTGAGCTTTGATACCGATGAGCCTCCAGTCAATGTGGCTTCTGCTTTCGCTATAGTGCCTGGAGTGGAGCTCAAGAGCATCAAGAAGTACGAGATTCAGAACCCCGGCTCGTTACAGAAGAGAGGAGAGTGCAGTATGTGGAGTCCAGGCAACTGTGGTCTTTCAGATGTCCAGACCAACTACTATAGCAACTTTTACACCGTCCATGCTGATCCCAACCACCAGGTGTGTCTGGGTATCTGTACCGACTATCTGTCGCACATTTGGAACGATGGAGTGCTTCAGGGCTCGTTTTACTACACTTACAACGGGTGCAAGTTCCGAAGTCAGAACAACTGGAACGGCAAGACATGGAACTTTTGTCGAGTTGGAGCCTTCTACGTGATGACCAAGTACGCCATTTTCCCGACTCTTTATGCGATTGAGCTGACCGGATGGGTCGATGGAGTCAACTATGTGTCTCCTCGATTCTGTATGTCTGCCCTGAACAGTTGCAACTCGGATACTCCTTCTAATGGAGACACTGTTTGTTAGGGGGGTAGAGTCAAGTATAAGTCAAGTAATAATACCACTAATTTTGATGTTGCCTTAGTAAATGGAAGACAAGAGGGACTCTCTAGAATGATGTAGAAAAGGGGTGTAGACAATCTGAAAACGACAATCGCTTACGGAAGGCTCGGCGAACACATTAAAGCTCTCTTCCTGCCCTCTCTACGTACAACTTTTCGCCATCTCAGAACACACGCCACACACCCTCCTCCCACACATGCACCAACGATAAAGTTTCCGAGCTAGAATTTTTTTGGAAAATATATTCGGCGTGCATTTGAGAACTGTACCGCACACTCAATACACCAGAAAAAATGCCCAAGCCCAAGGCCCCCACATCCAAGCGAACGTCCACTCGATTGAGAGAAGGCATCAAGAAGAAGGCTGCTGCCCACGGCCGAAAACAGCGAAAGCTCGCCAAGAAGGACGTGACCTGGAAGTCCAAAAACAAGAAGGATCTCGGAATCCCCAACTCCTTCCCCTACAAGGAGCAGCTTCTGCAGCAGCTGGACGCACAGAAACAGGCCGAGGTGGCCGAGAAGGAGCGCAAGAAGGAGGAGGCTCGTCAGGCCCGAGCCGAGGCCCGATCTAGAGGCGAGTTTGTGCCTGATGAGGAGGAGCTGGAAGAGAACCCCATGGCTGCTCTTTTGGCCAGTGCACGAGCTGCTGCCGAGGAGTACGAGGGCAGTGAGGACGAGGACGAGGAGATGGAGAGCGAGGTGACCGAGCTGGACGTCAAGGTGAACCCTGGAGATGATGTTTTCAACGAGTCTTCTCGAAAGGCCTTTGACAAGATCTTCAAGACCGTGGTGGACCAGGCTGACGTGATCCTGTACGTTCTGGACTCGCGAGACCCCGAGGGAACCCGGTCTCGAGCTGTCGAGTCTGCCATTCTGTCCAACCCCGACAAGCGGCTCATTTTCATCCTCAACAAGGTCGATCTCATTCCTGCCGAGAACCTGCAGAACTGGGTCAACACTCTGCGACTCACCTTCCCTACTCTCCCCCTGCGAGCTGCCAACTCTGGTCCCGTGACCGGCCGTCAGCTGTGCAACAAAAACGTGACCCAGCAGTCCACCTCCACGGCCCTGCTGGACGCCCTCAAAAAGTACGCCAAGGACTCGCAGCTCAAGCGATCCGTCATTGTCGGCGTCATTGGCTACCCCAACGTCGGTAAGTCGTCTATTATCAACGCTCTGACCAAGATCCACGGCGGAGGACGAGCCTGTCCTGTTGGAGCTCAGGCTGGTGTTACCACTGCTCTCCGAGAGGTCAAGATCGACAACAAGCTCAAGATTCTCGACTCTCCCGGTATCGTCTTCCCCTCCGAGAAGGCCAACAAGGTGCAGGAGCAGGCCCGTCTGGTGCTGCTCAACGCCATCCCCGCCAAGCAGATGGTCGACCAGGTGCCTGCTGTGCAGCTGCTGCTTAAGCGACTCACCAACGACGAGTCTCTTCTCCAGCAGTTCATGGAGCACTACTCCATTCCTCCCCTTTCGCACGCCAACTTCAAGGACTTCACCACCAACGTGCTGATCCACGTTGCCCGAAAGACTGGCCGACTCGGCAAGGGAGGTATCCCCAACCTCGAGGCTGCCTCCAAGAACATCATCAACGACTGGAGAGACGGCCGAATTCTGGGATGGACCCAGGCTCCCGAGTACACCGAGGCTCTGGCCGACGAGGAGAACCGACCCGGCATCTCGTCCTCCAAGTCGCTCAAGGCTCCCGCCAAGCAGCAGGACACCAAGACCGTGGTCCAGGAGTGGGCCAAGGAGTTTGATCTCGGCGGTCTGTGGACTCCCGGAGAGGACGATGAGGACGTTGAGATGTAGGGAAGATGAAAACACACGATATGTAATAGGTTATAGTATAGAGCATGATTTGGTTATGAAAGAAGAGTGGTGCAGAGGAGGATAGAGGGTGTAGATCTTAAGAATGGTACTGTGAGCCAATGAACGATGTAAAAGTGTAAGTTCTGAGTGTAGTGTAAGTAGTTCCTAGAACGTCTTTGGATACTATGAGGTGACATCTCTTGGAACTGGTAGTGAGTGAACCATGGTAGATTATACTGGTTGGAAGTGTGTACAGCAATTTTAGAACATATTGGTAGTGTACTTTAGGATGATGGAGAAGCAAAGATCCTGGAATTCGAAGCTCGAACGTGTCCTGATTGAACAATTTCCAGAGGACATGTTTCATAGAGGGTACAACTTCTAGTTGTTATGGATCAAAGTAAACGTCTCGGAATACACTACAGTAAGAGTAAGATCCGTAACTGATTAAAGCAACTACTAATGCTACATCGATCCATTGGTGATTATGTTTGATCACGCCATCCAATTAGTCATCACAGACCTCCAACGTCACTACCCACTTCTCCACTTCCGGATCTTCATCTCGTTACCCCTGCTTACCCAAACTAGGTTATTATATTTCCCTTTTTGGACATGGTGAAGAGCAGTCACGAGACATTGGTATTTCAAGGTGAAGGAGGTGTGGTGGAGGGAAGAGAAGTATACCAGTCGACTCTTCTCAGTCACGTGATCAATTTGGTGCATCTACCATTCTTCTAACTCATTTCCTACATCTCCAACTCGGCACCTCCTCCACCGTCCCAATCGGGATGCATTATGCAGACGCGTCTAACCACCGTCATTTAGTATTTTCGACGTCCACGCGATCTTCAGCAAGTTACACCAACAACGACTTTTCCACCATGAGCGAGCTGGAGCAGATCCGTCTGGCCAACATTGAGCGAAACAAGGCGCTTTTGGCGGCTCTGAATCTCCCTACCGAGGCCAAGAAGGAAAGTGCCGAGCCCGAGGCTCCCAAGAAGAGCAGAAAACGAAACTCTGCGCGTCTGGAATCTCCTGAAGATGGATCTGGAGATTCGACGCCGAAAACCCGTCGAAAATCTCGACGATTGCAAGGTCTGGATCCCGAGGCTAATGCTCTGAAGCAGGAGGATCTGGGAGGAAGTGGAGAGCTGAAACGGTTGATGCAGCAACTCAATGGAGGCTCTTCTGTAAAGAAGGAGCGACTTTCTGGCGATCTGAGTCTCAAGGAGATGCTGACCAAGACCGGTCTGGACGAAAAGGAGTGGAGTGCTTCTCTGGGTCAGCTGTTTGGAGACGGATCAAGAGTGTCTCAGGGCGACTTTTTTGACGAGATTGTCAAGAAGGAAGAAGAAGATACGAAGGACTTCGACATTAAGCAGAGTCGAGACAACTTGAGCGGTTTGCAGCTTGGAAAGATGGCCAAGGTGACCAAGGAACGAATCTACATCACTGCTGTTCATCCCAGTACTGATAAGAGAGTTGTTCTTGCAGGTGATAAGATTGGAGTTCTTGGCATTTGGGATGTGGATTCCGATTCCGAGCCTCTGCAGCTTCAATTGCATCACGCGACCATTCCTGCTCTTTGTTTTGACCAGAAATCGAACGATATCCTGTATTCTGCCTCCTACGACGGCTCTGTTCGAAGTCTGGAACTGAAAACAGGCAAAAGTGGCGATGTTCTTGATCTGGAAGCCAAGAAAAACTCCAATGTTGGTGTTTCGGACGTGGCAAACCCCGAGCCTCATCTTCTCTACGCTTCCACGCTCTGTGGACATCTGATTCGAAAAGACCTGAGAACCAAGTCCACCGAGTTTGAGACTCTCATTCTCGGCGAAAAGAAGATTGGCGGCTTCTCTGTGGATCCCATCAACACCCATCTGATTGCGACTGGCTCGCTGGACAGATCGATGCGAATCTGGGACCTCAGAGCGACTGAAACCGCTCGAACTATTCCTGGAGGAGAGGTCATCGACACTCCCTACCAGATGCCCCATCTCCAGGCAATCTACAACTCTCGACTGTCTGTGTCGTCTACCGACTGGAACCTGGCTGGCCAGATTGTCTGCAACGGCTACGACGACACCATCAACATTTTCAACCAGAGTGACTACTTCCTGGACATGCTGAATGACGGGAACGGAACTGAGCCTGTGAAGAAGACTAGACGGACCAGAAACTCGAAACCCGTCGAGCCTGAACCCACAGCCGACCAGGAACTACCCGAAATTAAAAAGCCGTCCGTCAGAATCAAACATAACTGCCAAACAGGACGATGGGTCACGATTCTCAAGGCCAGATGGCAACCACAGCCTCTGGACGGAGTGCAAAAGTTTGCCATTGCGAACATGAACAGGTACATTGACATTTACTCGGGAACGGGCCACCAGCTGGCTCATCTGGGAGACGCACTTATGACCGCAGTGCCTGCTGCTCTTGCTTTCCACCCTACTCAGAACTGGATTGCAGGAGGAAACTCCAGCGGAAAGATGTATTGGTGGGAATAGGAGGTACAGTACGTATATAATAGAATCAGTAATAGTAATTGACGAGCTAACCAAAGCGGGAAGACTGTTCTTGTTAGTAAACGACACTCAACTTACGAGTCTATACGACTATGAGAATAGCTGTAAAATACCTCTTGGCATTCAAAGCTGACTCTCAATGACACTGGCAACTAAACAATCATTACAGCTCTACCTATACTAGAAGTCTTTGTTTCAGGTCTCCAGACTTCTCTTACCTGGCAGTGGTATTAGTCCATACTGTATTCTAGATTGTCTACACTTGTGCATGTTCCACCGTCACCTCTTCCACTATTACTATTCATGCCATTATTATATACTCCTCCTATCTAAAACAAACCAAGTAGATCATCATTGGCCTTTCCCTGTCCCTGCTGCTGCGCAGGCTGCTCCTTTGGTTTTTCCGAGCCGTTGCCGATATTGAGCGAGGCAAACGCGTCTGCGGTGTTGACGGCAGACAACGAGGCAAAGGGGTCGGCGGGGGCAGCCATGGGGGCAGGAGAACCCATACCGCCCATTCCGCCCATGCCACCCATGCTGTTTCCACTCATGCCGCTCATGCCGCTCATGCCACCTCCCATGCCGCTGGAGTTGCCAAACAGAGACATGATGTCGTTCATGGACGAGGCTCCAGTGGCGGCAGAAGCACCGGAAGCGCCGGCGTTGGCAGCGTCGGTGTTGCCGTCTGTGTGAGAGAACAGACCGTCGAGATCGTTCAGGTTGTCAGTGTTGGCAGCTGCAGAGGCAGGAGCAGCGCCGTCAAAGTCAATATCGAGCAGGTTCTCGATGTTGACGCCTCCAGAGGCAGCTCCAACCGCAGCGGCAGCAGCGCCGTCCTGGGCAAGGGCTCGCTGCTCCTCAATGGCCCGTTTCTGCACGGCGTCGGCGCCAAACTTGCCCTTACCCATGAAGGTAGAGGCAGGTCGATGGTAGACGGACGCCAGGGTGCCGAGCTCGCCCAGAAGCTCGTCCAGCAAAGCAGGCTGGACCTCGGGGATGATAGACGCAATGGGAGGCTTGTCTGCTCCAACCACGCTCTGGGCAAAGGCCGTGTCTGACGACAGAAGACGCCAGTAGATGTAGGCTCTGTCTCTGATGTCGGCATTGTCTGACGACGAGGTGGCGGTGTTGAGGGTCTCCTGGATGAGTCGCTGGCCCTGGTCGGGTTTCTTGACGTAGAGCTTGACCACGGCCGTCAGCAGCTGCAGCTGCACGGGCGTGGACTCCTCGAGGAACTGTGGGGTGATGGAGCCCAGAATCTCGGCCACGTTGGGCACCTGGTCGACGTACTCGCCCAGAATCCAGATGATGGCGGCCTTGGCCTCGGGCTCGTCGATCTCGTCCATGTTTTCGCACAGCAGCGGGATCACGGGCGCAAACACCTGACTGGAAATGGCCTTGTCGGCCACTCCACCGGGCAGGTATCGTCGCAGAATGTCTCGGAAAACAATGACCACCTCCTGGAGAATGTAGTTGATTTTGGTGTCGAGCAGCTCGAGCAGGAGGGAGACGCACTTTTCGGCCGATGAGGGGATTTTGATGGCCAGCTGGCCAATGGCTCGCACTGCTCGTCGAACAAAGTCGATATCAACCTCGAGAGCATACTCCTTGAGTTCTGCAAGCAGCTGACCAGCGTTGTTGTCGTTCGCCACCCGCACGAGAATCTCCAGCTTCTCCATCTTGAGGTACGCGGGGTCGTTGTACTTGACAAAGAAGACTCGAAGGTCTCGCGACAGCAGCTGTGGGTACTTTTGCAGAATGAGACGAATGTTTCGCAAACTCACGTACTGCACCTCGGGAGGTGACGACGAGCCTACGAGAGACACCAGAGGAGGAGAGATCTTTCGCAGCAAAATCTCCCGGTTCTCCTCGGTCTGTGTGTGCAGGTGTGCAAGGACACACTTGACAGCAGCCAACACCACCGACGGGTTGGCATGCTGGAATTGAGGCACGACCCGGTCCACAATGTGGGTGCCCTCGTCTCCGTCGGCAGTGTAGTCTGCCAGCGAGGTCAGCAGGGTCACTCGACCCCACTCGGTGCACTCGTTCAGAGCGCTGAGCAGCTTGCCAAGAATGTGGGAGTTGATGACAAAGCAGTTGGTCGAGGGGTCTCGATCCTGGATCTCTGCGAGCGCAGACACGGCATTGGCCACAACCATGGGGTTCGAGTCGCCCATGAGACCCTGCAGGGTCTGCAGAAAGCCCTCCTCGACACAGGTTTCAGGTGCCAAATCAAACAGCTTGGCCACACAGATGGCGGCGGTTTTTCTGACGTACGGGTTGTCGTCACCCAGCGTCTTTCTCAGAGGACCGTCCATGTAGTCAACCATCTTGTCGACTCGAATACAGCCCATTGTTCGGATAGCCAGAGCTCTGACCAGAGGATTGGGGTCTCCCGAGTCTCCCACAAAGGTGTTGACGGCCAGAATACACAGCTCGGGATGCGACTTGGCGTAGTTCATGAGATACAGATAGACGAGTTTCTTCTGCTCAATGTCGTGGGTGGCGAGGTTTTTCATAATGTCGGGAAAGAGAGCAGAAACGTCCTTGCCTAGAGTCATGGCCTGGATCGTGCGCTGAATGGCCTCCTTTCGCTCACTGGCGTACTGCGACACGAGCCCCGACCGCAGCTCATACGTCTCGCCCTTTTTGGGCGCCTGGAACACGCTTCGGATCCGCTTTTCCAGCGACATTTTCGGGCGATTGATGGTAGTAGGGTGGTGGAGGGCTATTTGGTGATATGCTGTGCTGTTAACTATCGACCGCGAATAGAGTTGGTCACGTGTTGGGAGGGATTAGTAAGCGAGGGGGGAAGAAAAGTTGTGAGTAAGTGGTATTAATGGTGGTAGTGAGGAGTTTTATATGAACAATGACTGCTGTGACGTTGCTTCCCGTTATGCCGTAATCTGCTCAGGTTATGGAACGTCAGATTGAAGGTGTACTTTATGCTGAGCTATTATGTCTTGAGGTGAGGTGAAGTCAAGTGAAGTGAAGGGATTATGCAAGGAGATGTGAGAGGATGGTGCAGTGAGAGAAATGGAGGCGAGGTGGGAAGTGGGCTAAAAGAGTAGTTGGTGGGGTTTGAAGAGATCTCTTGAGTGGAAATGTGCATTTTTGGATTTATATTGTTGGAATTGGCCCCATTGAGTGATGTTATTGAAGAGCAGTGGGCTAACTATAGCGTTGAGCCTTTGGGGGAAATAGTTGAGCTAATAGTTGAATGAGGGACGGTTATGAAAGCTCATGGTGCTGTACTTTGTACTTGTATAACTGACGAAGAGACAGGGGATGAAAGAAGAGCAAACGAAGCCAATCACAGTCCTTTCTAAGGCTTCCAATGTCTCTTCTCATTTTGAAGCTTCACTTTGAGTGCCACGAATATCAGATCAAGTCCATGTCCAGTGCACTTAGCTTGTCTAATAGAGATGATGCTAGAAATGCCAAAAAATCTGAAACAGCTTCAAAAGTTGACAATCAGGGGATCTGATAGCGGGACTGATGAAAACGAGCAGTGTTTAGCCGTGAAAGTAAAACTCTTTGTTTGCAAGACTCTTCTACGCCTTGATATGGCATCTTCACACCTACTTGTAGGACCACAGCATCTCTCAGTATACAAGTACAGTAGACTCATCTTCATGATCGTAGACAAGATAGGCACTCCAATTTGTTGCTATTACATTGAACAAGGAAGATTGTAAACGCCTCTAAAACTACTTTTTTACTAATCCTCGCAGGGCGTTCTTGACAAGACGCTTGTTAACCGCACATCTCTGTTAATCTCATCAAGGCTACACTATGAGGAGTCAGAAGAAGCTCTTACAGAACTCATGCCAATGCCTTCATCAAGAGTACCTAAAAGACTTGCAAGTAACAAAGCAGAGAATCCAACACTATCTGACTGTACCATTGAGCTATGTCCTGAACACTAGAGAGTACAAAGCCTTTGTATAGGAGGTCTCGATAATTAGTCCACTGTAGACAGATGTTGATGTCCACACTTATTGAAACATGGTATGTACCGTTTGAAAGTCGCACTCATCGATATCTACAGTAATTACCTCTGCACGAACCTCACTTCACGTATTCAGACGAGAGTCCAAATGCAGCAGTTTTGTATAAATAGCATCCCCTCGCAGTCTATTCTTAACTCAGCTCAACAATGAGAAATGTCTTAGAATCTCTCATCTTGTCTGAGACACTGGCTGACTAAGCCCAAAGCACTCGTACTCGTACCCCCTGACTCCCATTGTGACACTGGCGTCTCTTAGGCACGGTGCACGTTTCCCGTTCGTCGCTCACAATGCACAAAACTCAGGGTCCCACCTTTTCGCCAACTTCACGCCATTTCTCGTATAGCTACGGACGTACCCCTATTTAGACCAGGGGAAGGGGCTAATTGTCTAGGCTGCTCATACTGGGGGATTATTGAGGAATGTGGTTGATATCAATAGACGGTTTGTGTCTGTACCACTCATCACATTTCCGTTTCTACTTGTTCACCTGTTCATCACCTATTCTCTTGTCTTTTCTCTTCTTGCAGTTGTTAATCAGCCGTATACAAGTATGGAATGTACAATCCGTCAACCATGCACATATCCGTCAGCCGCGTGAAAAATATATGAAAAAACGCGGTGGGCAGTGTGCGGGAATGGGCATCATTGAACGTGCACAAGTACAATAGAAGGTGGCGCTCTGTAGCAGGTCACGTGACAAAACGCCCGAAACGCATTCTTTTCTCTGCCACAATAACATTGTTTCCCGTCGTCAATCACATTCCAAATCAGTATCTAATCTTTGGCCCAACTTAGTCGGCTAAACCAGGCACATGTTGATCCCCAACTTTATGTTGAGGAGGGAGGTGTTTTCGTGGGCGATAGAGAGGGGGTGGAGGTAATTGGAAAATACATAAATACTCGCTGAAACGAGACGATCAAAAAGGTACAATTTGTATCCACAAAACCCTCCTATTACACCCCCTGGAAGGTCCTCCCCCAACATGATCGTCACCGAATGACAACGTGGTTAATACACAGTAGGTGGAAAGCTTGAGGGTTTTGTACTCGGCGGTAGAAGAAAGATATTTCAAATCAGAAAGAAGAAGGTTGATGAGACAGACTGGGGCTAAAAAATGAGCGTATTTCTATTCTTTTTGGTCCTCCCCAACACACCCCAATAATGTCCACATCTGTGGTAAAAATTGGGAGTGAAAATAATTAGAGTTCTGGATACTGGAAAAGAGAATGTCTTGTAGAACCACGGCTAAGGAAGATATCCTTATTTCAGCGTGATAAATCGACTCTCCAAACCTACCCAAACAGATCCATACCGCTAGCCACCCAAAAGCCACTCGCCATCAACCTCCAAACTAAGTCTTTCTCCCTCCGTTCTCCCCTAACCGCAACTCTAATTAATCGCGATACTACTGTAGTTGACGGTTCTGTCTTCCACGTAGCACAGCACCACGAGACTCTCTGCCACTCACACGCACGCCATGGAAAAATCAATCACCAACTCGCCGGTTCTGTCGATTCTGTCGTACTGCGCGGCCTCGATTCTCATGACCGTCACCAACAAGTACGTGCTTTCGGGCACCTCGTTCAACCTGAACCTGGCGCTGTTGGCGGTCCAGTCCATTGTCTGCCTGACGGCCATTAGCATCGGCAAGTCCTTTGGGCTGTGCAAGTTCCGGTCCTTCAACGCCGACGAGGCCAAGAAGTGGTTCCCCATTGCGCTGCTGCTGGTCGTCATGATCTACACCTCCTCCAAGGCCCTGCAGTTCCTCTCCATTCCGGTCTACACCATCTTCAAGAACCTGACCATCATTCTCATTGCCTACGGCGAGGTTCTGTGGTTCGGCGGCTCCGTCACCTCCATGGCTCTGGCCTCCTTTGTGCTCATGGTCCTGTCCTCCGTCATTGCCGCTTGGTCCGACATCTCGGGAGCTATTGCTACCTCTGGAGAAGCCGCCGCCTCTGTTACCGCCCTCAACATTGGCTACTTCTGGATGCTGTCCAACTGCTTTGCGTCGGCCGCCTTTGTGCTGTACATGCGAAAGCGAATCAAGCTCACCAACTTTGGCGACTTTGACACCACCTTCTACAACAACCTGCTGTCCATCCCCGTGCTGCTGATTGCCTCGCTGCTGTTTGAGGACTGGTCCGCCGCCAACCTCGCCGTCAACTTCCCCGCCGAGTCCCGAAACCTCATCTTCTTCTCCATGGTTGTTTCCGGTCTCATGAGTATCGGTATCTCCTACTGCTCGGCCTGGTGCGTGCGAGTCACCTCGTCCACCACCTACTCCATGGTCGGCGCTCTCAACAAGCTGCCCCTGGCTCTGTCTGGAATTGTCTTTTTCGGCACCCCCGCCACCTTTTCTTCCGTGTCGGCCATCTTTGTCGGCTTTGTCGCTGGAATCGTCTACGCCGTGGCCCAGATCCAGAAGAAGAAGGCCGAGGCTGCTCTTCCCAAGTAAGCCTGTTGTTCACCTTAGAAGCATGGGAAAAGAGGGGTATGTCCTCGACTACATGGACGTTACCCACAGGACTCCCGAGGTCCTAACCAAAGTAGAATAATATTAGAGATATTGCCTATTGTAGTGCCTACTGGAAGGTTGGTGTAGAGTCGACGATATGACATTAGAAGATCATAAGTGGTTAGCTATCGATCTATAGTGCGACATTTAATACTGAATTTGGAGTGCTTCTGTTGACGTTCTTGAATGTGATTTTTAAACTGTCCACTCTATTCATCTCGACAGTGATTGCTCGATAAGGATACACCCAAGGGTATCGTGCCCACCTCGGTAACATGACCAGTTTGTCTAGCACTGCTACCTATGAATGTCGGCTTACATTCCACTAAGGGCTTTCGAAGTGACAATAGTCGGCGTGGATGACACACTGGAAGGTGTTTCTGTCTTCTTCAATGTGGTTCTCCTTTTACTCGTAGTCCTTATAGCAGTTCTTGAGGTGCTCTTGACAGCTCTTCCTGTAACTGTTCTTGGCGGTTGCCATTACTGGTTAGTCACAATCTCATCAATCCGTAGTATGCCTTTCAAACACTTCTGTAAGAGTATCACAGCTTCTCCAATAGTACTTACAGTAGCTAGCACTTCCTATAGCAGCCCTTTCGTTACTGTAGCAGCAGGTACTTGTCGTATCGGTGGCTATATCAGGCGTTCAACAAATAGTTCTTGTCATAGCTATTCTCACAGAAGTTTCAAATACCGTAGGCTGTTCAGACCTTTCGAGACTAAACATTGGACTACAGTAAAAACAGCACTCAAGTGTACAGTCATAACCGAATGCTTCAAGCTGATTTTCTGTTTCACTCAACTCATTGGGTGGCCAGTCTATTCACTCTACTCTATAGCCACCGCCATGTTTCACCTCTTTCTACTCTTTACAGGACTTCTACTCTCTCCTCAAGTGTTGTACAGAATGCATTAATTAAGTTAGTTTTGGACGTCTACACGGTTGAAGGCATACCAGTCTAGGAAGTGGCCGTCGGAAATATGCTGGTTGCGGAACTGCGTCAGCGCAGGCAGAATGGTGTCAAAGTCTGCGCCCTTGAGCTGCTTGAGGCGAACGTTGAGCTCGGTCCTGTATTGCTTCTGCTCCTCGGGCGAGACGCCGACAAACGCCCGCATGATTTCGAGAATCCGCTCGTTTTTGCTGAGCCGCAGGTCGCGCCAGTGCGCGTACTGCTCACACTTGGAGTCATTGCACACGCCCTGGAGCTCGTACGGACACAGCGGCAGCTCGCTGGGCTTGAACTCGGCCAAAGAAATGGTATCAGAGCCGGCGTCAGCCTGTGAGTCGGAGGACTCGCTATCTACATGAGGTTTAGGCCGCTCCAGCGAACTGAGAGGACCAAACTTGTGGCTACGGAAGGCCGCCAAGGGAGACCGGTAAGAAGAGTCTGCCGTCTCCCGCCTCTGTTGCTTGGTGTTAGTAGGTAAAATGGAAATGAACGATCAGGGCTGGGCCAATAGAAAGAAGTGAGCCAAAACAAAAGCAGCTGCCTAGTCGAGAAAGAGAAGGAAAAGAGAAAGTAAACATCGCGGTCGTAAGTCGAAGGTCGAGAATCGCGAACAAACGAGCGAATAAACGAAAGAACGGCACCCAAATGTAATTGAAGAGCCAAAGAAATGAATCGGTTGGAATTCGAATCTGCGTCGAATCTGCTCCAACTTTGGTGCTGTGCGAATCTGCCCTCCTCTTTTTTTCCTCCTCCTCACCGAAGCCTCCTGCTGCATTTAAGCTCGCTCACTCTCAGCTCAGGGTTCGTCACTCCATTTAAAGTGTCTTGGTGATTTCTCCTTAATGGGGGAGTCTTAATTCGCGCTGTGTTAGCCATACTTACTACAAGGGCAGGTTGGTCCTGCTGATTAGATTGTTGGGTTTGTGTCTGTGGTTGTGGTGAATGCAAGAGTGGACCCCGAGAGTCGCCTCCTTCTGTGTCACTTTGGTTAGGATGCCGGGGGGCAGAGAGTGGTATATCTGTGGGGGGTATCTTTTTCGTGGCGCTGAGAAAGGCGTCCTCCTCGCCTTGCAGCAGCGTCTTGAGCTTCACAATCTGGACAATCTTGTCCAGCTGAACCGCGCTCAGCGATTCCAATGCAATGTTTTTCGAAGTGAGGTAAGCCTGGACCTCGGGGGTGATGGGAGGCAGAGAAGGAGTGGGGGAAGCTTGGGTTGTAGGGACAGCCGCAACGACAGGCGAATCGGTAGACTCCACCTTGACTTCCACCCCATTCCCATTAACCACCGCTCCTCCAACCTCACCGACCTCGCTCACCTCACTGTCCTCGTGGCTGGGGGTGCCGTTTCTGGACGACGCGCTCTGCTGCGCAATCAGCGCCTGGATACGCGCAATCTCCAGCCGCGTCTCCTCCAGCGACATGTCCTTGTGTTTCTTGGACACGACGCCGTCTCCGTCACTGTCGCTTTCACTGTCACTAATCTCAATGCAGAGTCGTTTTTGACGACGAGATTTCTCTCCGAAACGGGGGATGGACCGCGTAGGAGGCGCAGCAGCAGTGTGAGGCGCAAAGGTGCCTGCTGAGGTAACAGGAGGAGTTCTGGGAGTGGGAGTATTGAGTTCCGAGCGCGTTTTTCGAAACTGCTCAAACGTGAGCACGGGCTGTGTTCTGGGAGATGCAGTGTTGGGCACGGTCTGTGGTTGCACGGGCGCTGGTGCCGGCTTACTCACCACAGACTCAATGCTGTAGCCCAGCTGCTTGAACACGTGCCGCAGAAACTCCTCACTACATCCGCTCTGTTGCAGAATCTCGTCGAACCGCAGCCCCAGTCGACGGAGGTCGAAAATGGACTGGTAGACGGGATGTCCGCCCAGAAGACCCAGAAAGGTGGGCTTGGAGACAACAGGCGGAGGGGGAGCGTGTTGTCTAGGGTACGGCGAGGGTTTCTGCCGGGCCAACGGAGGTGGAGTGGGTAACGTTGGCAGCGACGACATGGTCTGTGTCGGTAGTGACGTTGGCAATGTCGTGGGCGGTATTTGCACGCCCGCCAGTGGTTGCACACTGGGTGCTTGTGTCTTGGGCCTCACGTCCACCACCTGGACCTCGTCATCGACGCTTTTTCTGCGTAACGTGTCCAGATGGTCTTTGTGGGCGTACAGCGAGTTGAGTGCCGCCTGCCGGATCTGCTGTATGTCCATGGCGACAGATTATGCTGTAGTGTGTTGTATGTGTGTGGTGTATGGTGATGGAGTGTTCTGTTGAGAAGAAGACAAGATTGAGAAGTGAGTGTGAAAGTGAAAACGGGTTTATTAATTAAGGTTTGCCCTTAGTTGGGTGTCTAGGGTTAGGGTAGGTGAAGGTGAGGTGCGAGAACTGAGTAAGAATAGTGATGAGGGATAATCTATAAGAAAGGGTGATACAGTCTGAGCTGTATAAAAGAAATATGTGAAGATCCAATGAGTAATTTCTCCTGCTTCTTTTACAGACAGCCACAATAACGCATACACGCACCTCATCTCTCTTTCTTCTTTATGTCTCATGATCGACAGTCTTTCTTGCGATGTGAATACGAGCCTGCAAGTGGAGACTGAGTGATATAGACGGAAGGTGGAAGTGATGACATTAGAAAAGGGGAAATTTGAACTGCGCAATTTGATTGGCTATCACTTATTCGACTATGAAGGTCATTTCCACCTCCTCTTTCTAAAGATCGTCCACTGAGACATGTCGTTACGGTTCCGATTGGGTTCACAACCGAAACTGTTCGTCAGTCAGGTGTAGGAAGGGTACGGAGTAGTGTCGAGGAGACAAGTGAGACAAACTTGAAGAATGTGCAATTTGATTGAATCAGTAATCTAGTACTCTTATTCATTCTGGCATAGTGCTATGACCCCCCTACAAGTATAAGACTCACCATACTGAAGATGTAGATCACAACCGAGGTTTGGAGGGCTATTGTATGCCACTTCCTCCAGTGTGTAAAGACACGGCACTGCGAAGGAGTTCGAACTCAACTGAGCGATAAGATGACCATGCAGTATCAGTGGAGTTATTTATAGTCAGAGAAGGTGAAGGCGGAGTAGTCTGTGGAAGGTGTAAGGAAGTGTCAAGGGCGGAAAAGTACTGCAGTTTGTAAGAAAACTCCCCGAAAGGACTAGAGTCTTGTGTTGTCCTCTGGTTTTAATCAAGGGAATAACTTCAGTCTTTAGATAAGTCGTGGTAAGAGACTTCTCTCTCATAGCATCAGACTGAGACACAGTGCCTTTTCTACTGAGTCGACTACTACAAACATGCTAGTTTAAACGACTCAATCTGGACCCGTAGATGCTTTCATGAAGCTCATTGTAAACTTCCATCTCATATTGCATCAGGTCCTTCTCATCTAGACCATCTAACAACTAAGCCTACACTTCAAGACAAAAGGTGAAGGCTCACGGAACTACAAAAGTTGCAATTTGTAGTCTACCAGGTCTGCTCATCACTCAAACCACCTCCAGTTACTTCCAAGTGCTCTAGACCACGACACACTCTACTACTTTCCAGTCAGCTTCTACATCACACCTACTCATCTCCTCCCGCCACTCTAAAACCACCAACCGATTACTTATGAATAAACCCATGAATACATGCATCCTGATGAAAAGATCAAACCGGCCACGCGCACGCGGCCAAACCAAAGTGTAATATGTGCAAGAATACCGCCTAAAGCTGGCTAAGTATTCACGTCCTTATAACCGTATCCCTGATACTGGTTATAGCTCTGACCCATGCCTAGACCCATTCCTTGTCCCATGCCGGGGGCTCCGTAGAAACGCACGTAGTTTGCGTCAGCCACGACCGCCGCTTCTCCTCGAGACGCTCCGCATTTCAGACACGCCACGTTTTTGGCAAAGTTGTGGTACGAGCATCCGTTTTTGCCGCACTTCCAGTCGCCTGCTCGGAAGGGGACGGACCGGTTGCCGCCGTGGTTACCGTGATTATTGTGGTTGTTGTGGTTACCGTGATTATTATGGTACCCGTTCTGGTATCCGTTGGCGTGGTTCTGGTAGCCGTTGTTCTGGTAGCCGTTTGTCTGGCCGTTTCCTCCCACTCCAATCGCCTCGTTGCACCGGAAACATGCGGTTCTTCGCTGAAAGTTGGAGAATCCACACACCTGGCACGTCCAGTCACCCGGTCTGGGTCTGTTTTTGCTAGGAGGAAAGGGAGTAAGCAGATCCTGAGCTCGCTCAATAACCTGCTCGGAAGAAGGACTCACTTCGACCACCTTATCATTCAGAGCTCTTCCGTTCAAAGCCAGAGCTTCAACAGCTTCTTCATGCGAAGCGAACATGGCAAAACCAAAACCCGTCGGTTTATGCTGTTCCGGCGTTCTCATGGTCCAGAACCCGATCGGCCGGCCTCCGTGCTGGATGAACCAGCTCTCCAGCTCGCTCTGGGTGGTGTCCAGAGGCAGGTTTTCCAAATGCAGCACCTTGCAGCCTCCAGTGAGAAACGCCCTGAGATCAGCCTCGACATCCAGAGGACGAGTGAGCACAGAGGGGAACTCTCTGGGGGGAGCTACATGCATCAGTTTGTGTAAGCACGAAGCCACGGTAGCTACCATATCTTTGGCTCTAGGAGACGTAGGAGGGAGAACGTCCAGCGAGTTGCAAATCTGGATCAACGGAGTAGGGCTAGCAGGCACCATTCCTTTCTGAACAGCCCACTTTTCCCACTCCTTGGCCAGATCAAAGACCCGAGGGTGGGCCATGACAGGAGGCAGCTTGACTCCCTTGTCACGCGACTCTCTCTCTAGCTGGACTCTCAGGTCCCACGAATCAAGACACACGTAGACTGTGCCGTCATCCGCAGCTCCCGAAGCCGCAAACTGCGCAATAGCCTGCTGCAGTCCGACGCCCGAAGAGGCAGTTTCCCACGAGATACCCGTCAGCTGGGTGCACAGAGGGGTGATGGGGGTGTTGACTGGTCGGACCAGGGTGGACTGGATGGGCGAAATTTGATCTGCCGAGACGGTCGTCCAGGCAACCTCGATGATCTCGGTCGAGTCACGTGTCACGTACACGCCCTGTTCGTCGCATGTCGTCAGGACATGGACCACTAGGTATTTCATCGTTGACAGAGTCTGGAGGTAGTGTGATTTAGCTCTTCATGTAGGACGGGTAGATGGGAAGACAAGACAGGCAACCCTAACCTGGGAGGGGGGGGGCGAGAAGGGTGGTTGTAGATAACTTGTTTTGTGGGAGATGAATACACCGTTTCGTTTATTGCTTTGGTTTCCGCTTTTTCACCATTTTTACTGTTCTCTAGTTTCACTTCTTTTTCCTTTCATTTCCACAATTTTCACACTAATTCTATTTTAATATGCCCTGTTTCCGAGTCTCAAAAAGTGCAGGTGTGAGCGAAAAAGGCGAATAAAAGGCCAGAAGCGCGAAGACATTTAATTACACACATATGCATGCTTAACGGAAACAAGGTTTGATATCGTGTGAGTGGTGAGATGGGGAGGCAAAGGGGGGTTCAAATCGAGCTGAAAACTAGTAATGAGAAGATTATATTACGCCGAGAGCTAATAGGCACTTGTTTGCGGTAGCTGACAACTTTCAGGGTAGTCATTTAGCTTATATCGGCTGTTTAAGGTGGTACAAGTATTTGTTAAGATTTTGTTGGGAGGTCAACTGCTAGTTGGAATATCAGTTATTCTTTATCACTCTAATAGTGACGATATTTAGCACCGGAAAGTGCTTTAAGGTGCTCAAAAAGCAAGAATGTATTTAACTGAAGAGCTCTTGTATTCATGTCTCACTCAAAACACCAGATATACAGGATGTTGTGTTTCAAAGTTGCGTGAAGAGTAGATGACAAACAGTGTCATAACTCATCGGAGCAAAGAGGAAGAGGGTCAAGAACTTCAGTTCTGCATTTAGTAGAGCTCATCAAACTACCATTCATAGTGCTATGTGAATTCCGAAAGCTGCCAAGACTTCTACTCATGTCTTGGCTCTCTATACACCTCCTTCATTATCGTCACCCCACAACCCCATGACAAAGCTATCCAGCACTGTATAAACCAACCATCTATTTTTCACGTGACTAATCCCTTCTAGGACAACAAAGACCCTCGTTGGTTTAGTCCGTTTTCGTTAGTCTAGACTAGAGCCATACAGTGTTGTGGAGATGGTTGACGAAGAGTACATGAGGTTATTGCTTCACACACTCTGAGTTGACGAGAAGCAGAAACTTACATTTGTCTCGTTCTACCACTCTGTACGTACCTCATCACCACCGTTATCAGTCAGTGTCACAGTTAGCGCCAGTTTTAGACCCAAGCTAGTGTCGTTTTTTAGTACACGAGCATGCCAAGGGTGCCAACCTGAGAGAAGAGGTGATCAAGATGAGGAAGGAGGCTGGCGTGAAAGAAGGGGACTGCTATTATAACTGAGTGAAGAACATAGGTTCGCTGAGATCAAAACATAAAGAATGAACTGGGACAGAGAGAGTAGACAAACAGGAGAGCTATATCCTTCAACCTACCGGTAGCTACTTCATAATATCCATCCAAAGATCAAGTCTTTGTATTCAAACGTGTCTGACATCTCCTTCATTCAAACTACACTTCGAATCATGTTTATACACCACCAAACCCCCAAAGGAGTCTTCCCACTCTACCTCCTCTTCCCCATTAATACCTCTCTTTAGTCCCGCTAGCCCAGTGTTAGTGCACATCTCGTAGCCCATCTTACAGTCCACATCTCCAGTCCATCTCACTCACCTACACCATGAGAATACAACTTTTAACAGCTATTTGTGGTCTCATTTCCACCGCTTTTGGAGCCCTCCAGCTCGATCTCAACTCTCCAGCTTCGGTCAACAATGCTCTAGCTTTGGTAGCCCAAGGCATGCTCGATTACTACGACGGGTCCAGGTATGGAGGCACGATTGGAATGTTTGTGCAACCGTACTACTGGTGGCACGCTGGAGCCGCCTGGAACGCCATGATCGAGTACTGGCACATCACCGGCAACTCTTCGCTGAACGATGTCACCTATGAAGCCCTACTCCACCAACGAGGCGAACGCTACGATCTCATGGTGTTCAACTTTTCGTCTTCGGAGGGAAACGATGACCAGGGAGTATGGGGAATGACTATGATGACAGCTGCTGAACGCAACTTCACAGCTCCTACTGACGAGTATGGATGGCTGTATGTCGCTCAGGGAGCCTTCAACACCATGGCTTCGAGATGGGACGATATTTGTGGAGGAGGGCTTCACTGGCAGATTTACCAGTGGAACTCGGGATACTCGTACAAGAACGCCATTGCCAACGGAGCTCTGTTCAACATTGGAGCAAGATTGTATCGATACACGGGCAACGAGACGTATCTTGAATGGTGCGACAAGATCTGGAACTGGGCTGAAGCTGTAGATTTGGTCACCAAAGAGTACGAAGTGTACGATGGTATCCAGACAGGTTCGGGAAACGTGCCCAACTGTACCAACAGAACTCCGTATATCTGGACTTACAACTCTGGTATCTTTATGCACGGAGCTGCTGCCTTGTATAACGGTACTCTTTTGAGAAACGGCACTGGTTCTGAAAAGTGGGGTCAGCGAGTGAGAGGTATTTTCAAAACTGCAAGTTCGCCTCTGCACTTTTTTGGAGGTCCCCAGGGCAACATTATGCGAGAAATCGCGTGTCAACAGGCCACAATTACATGTGATGCTGATCAGCGAACGTTCAAGGGTATTTACTCGAGTCTCCTGGGTCAAACTGCTCAATTGGTGCCTGACCTAGCGCCTGAAATTATGAAGTATCTCGTTCCCAGTGCTCAAGCAGGAGCTAGAACGTGTTCTGGAGGACGAGATGGACATACCTGTTCTCTGGATTGGTTGACAGGCACGTACGATGACAAATATATCGGTCTAGGAGAACAGTTGTCGGTCATGGAAGCGATTCTCAACACCCAGATCATGAGCTCTCCTGGACCTCTGGCTGATATCACTGGAGGCGATTCCAAGGGTAACGGCTCTGCAGGAGCAATCTACGAGTCGCCTTTTGCGAACACCATCGCTGCTCCGCTGGAAATCGGCCCTGGAGACCGAGCTGGAGCTGGTATTATTACTGCAGTGGTGGGTATCGTTCTGCTAGGTTCAGGATGGTGGCTCTTGACTGATGGTATGTACAAGGGTTTCAAGATTAAGAGACGGGGAGAGTAGGGTATAGTTAGAGTGTTAGATATGAATGTGATAAAGAAGTGTTGTGTGTATGGTTGAGTAAGAGGAAGAGTTCAGTTGGGATGTGAGAGAGAACAGGGCATGGATTTATTGCATATTAGAGATTATAAAAATGACATATTAGTCAATCAGCTTATTGAGCAGCAGATAAAACCACAGTAAAGGCTTTTCTGGTTCATCTCTATTCTCTATTCTAAAAGCAGTGATCACCCTTTATAGAAGGCTGATGAATGAGAAGAGATGAGAAGGGTCCACAACTTGGTTAGTAATGAAGATAGAGAGATGAAAAAGACTGATTTGAGCTCAAATAACTGTGGATATGTCACTGTAGAGCTCACATAGTTCCACCTCTGTTCAAACACCCAGAAAAACATACATCCTTCTCCTTACTTTTAACGAGCTTACACTTAGAGTATTACTTAGGAGATTCAACTAAAGAGGAGAGGTAAGAACATGTCTTCAACTCGGTCAAAAAGCAAGGTATAAAGACGATTAAAAACGGAATCACCTCAAAAGCTCCCAAAAACTATTACTGAAAAGCTCTTATACTCTCTACTCCACTTCCATATCCTCTTCAAGAGCCCCCTCAACTTACCACTCCCACCTCTTTAAAGTTCAACCACCATCACGAAACTCATCTTTTGACGAAACTCATCTCAAATCAACCACTACACAACACTCTTCACAATGATCCGCCCGGCGTTCCAGCGAGCTTTTGGCTTGAACAGACACATCGGCATTCGGCGGTACTCGACGGAAAAGCCCCATTTCAGCCAGTTTTCCAAGCCTCTGACCTCCACCTTTTTCCTCGCCTCGTCAGTCTACGCCATGATGCACTTTTTCTGGTGGAAGTGTGAGACCGATGAGCGACGAAGATCATATAAGCGTGAGTGTGCCAACTGAGTGACGAGACATATCTTTTGAACATGTCTATAGTGCTTGTCTAAAATGACATGTCTACAGTGACTTGTCTAGGGAAGACTTCTAGACCCATCAGTTCACCCTACTAACACAGAAACAATTACTTCTCTGGAAGAAGAGCTCAAGGCCAAGCAGGCCAAGCAGTAAAATATGTATATAGACGAATTTATGAGATTTGATGAGTGTTGTGGTGTGTAGTTGAGCTTATGTAAGGTGGTGGAGGTGGGTTGACAAAACATCAGAGAAATAAAGAGAGAGCAATGATAAAGTGACTTGCAGTATATCAAATGAAAGCCCTGGATGAGGCGAATTGAATGGTACAACTTACTAAGCTATATGAGCGCTGGATATCGAGATATGATCAAAAGTGTTCAATTTTGGAATTTAGGAGCTAAGACTCATCCAGGCTGTAGAATGCACGTAAAATACCCCTATGAATCTCCACCATAACTTCAATCATATTTCTTTCACCACTTCTTCAATATCTCTTGTCTCACCCGTTTAACTTCCAACATGCATATCCTCAATCTTTTGATGCACCTTTTTCGTCACCCCAATACTACAACCACACTCTATCAAACTCCCGTTTGAGATGTCATTTCAAAAAAAGAACGTCGCAGTTCCCAACAGAGCGGCCGTGGATCGCAATTCTGGCTCTCAGCTTCCCCAGAGAGGGCCTGGAGCTGTTCCTGCAAGAGATTCTGTGATTCCAGGCAGAAATCCTAGAACTCCAACTGCAGACGCTAGAGGCATTTCTGGATTTTCTAACCCTGCTCAATCGATTCAGCCGGTGCCAAATACCAAACCCTCTCTCCTCCAATCCTCCACACCTACTGTGTCGTCTGGATGCTTTGATTTCGACAAGCTAGTGGGACACAACGGCATTCCTACAGGTACCCTGACTCTTCTACAAGAGGAATCGACTACAGATTATGCCAGTATTCTGATCCGAATGTTTGCAGCTCAGGGCTGCATTGACAGAAGAAATGGAGGGTCTGAGGTCGCTGTAGTGGGTACTAATGATGCATGGGGAAGACAACTGCCTGGAGAAAGTGATAAAAAAAGCAGATCTCGAGACTATAGCTCCAAGGCCGGTTCAGGAGCAATGAAGATTGCGTGGAGATACGGATACAACAGCGAAGTGGAGAGAAAAGAGCAGCTGGCTGAAAATAACACCGCTACTTTTGATCTGACTAAGCGTCTAGGAGGAGCTGAAATTTCAAAAATCAAGTACCTCAAACCAGACAAGTCGATAGTCGCAGAGATCACCAAGCTGGCGGAGAGCGCACAGACCGAAAATTCAGTCCTTAGAGTCTGTATTCCGACTTTTTTGCACCCTGCAATCTACGATAAACAAATGGCCGATTCTGATTATGTAATCGGTCTTTTCACACAGCTGCGAGCTCTCACTCGGAAGTATAAGCGTTATTTGGTCATTATTGTCTCTCTTCCGCTGGTTTTGTACCCCAAATCGTCTCCCCTGACTCGATGGATGGAGATTCTGGCTGACTGTGTGCTTGATTTCTTCCCCTTTGACGTCAAAGTTCAGGAGAGGGAGTTTCAGGGTTTGGTGAATGTCTCTAAACTGCCCTGTTTGTCAGATCGAGGTCATATGCTGGTTACCCAAAGCGAGTATGCTTTCAGAGTGACGAAACGGACGTTTGAGATTGACGAGTGGAGTATTCCTGTGGAAGAGGATGATGGGGAGAAGAAGGAGGATGTTCTGGCGTTCTAAGGGGGTGAGGAATTGGTCACGTGACTTGTGGGGTTGGAGCTTGCTTCTAGGAGTGACTATGGGGTATCGTCTTGTCTTGACGTTTAGTTGAGCTAGTTAGCTTAGTCAGCTTGTACTTGACAATCTCAAGTAAACAGGATGACAAGGAAGAAGCGACTTAGACTGTTGAAACTAGTCTGGAAGTTTCACTATGGCACTAGATAGCTGCAGAATGCCCTAAAACCTCATACATCGGCACCTGTGGCTCAGTAGCAATGTTGAAACCTCACGTCTTGTCGACCCTATTTTGTTAAGCTCTAGTTAACTACGGAATCCCGCTGGGGGTCCATTTCCGCTGATACAGACCCGGTGGCGAAAAAATAACTACACCAATCGACTCAGAAACGCCCATTTCCCAACCAATGTACAACAACAATATCCTTAGTCATAATATCTCTAGTCACACCACTTTGTCGTATTCGGTAAAGGAGTAGCTTTACACTTGAGAATATGAGGCTTAGAAATGTGAGACAGCAAAACTATTGTATTTGTCTCAAATTTGATCTTCATGCTCGCACAACAGTTATAAGCAGTATTGTACAACTGCGTGTAGTGTGCTAATTACTTGTGCTCACACTCACACATCGCCTTCTACTGGTACATGCCCCATTCCTATCAACACGTGCTTGCACTTGCATACAAACTCTATTGTGTGTAGGGTATTTACAGTGAGAGTAGGAGGGGATACAGTTGACGAGAGAAGACGAGTTGGTCTCACATCAAAAACAAAATCAACATATTCTATACGGCTAACAAACACTCCTGGTATCCACACTACTAGCCATAGAAGCACAGTTACAATAGCACAAGCACCTATACCGCTAGTCTAAGCACGCACGGCTGTGGCTTGTTGAACTTAGCCGTGTAGTCGGGCCGTCACTACCGTATTTGTATTGTTGTTGTCATTAGGCAGCCAAAATAAATACATACTGAACTTGTATCCTCTTCACTGACCTCTATTTTAGATGTATTTCTCTTCATTATTTATTATTTTCGAATAAACTTTCCCAACTCCTCTTTTCTGCCCTGATAACTGTATCCCTCACTGCACCTTCATCACCACACTACAAGCACAGCAGCATCTTCAACGCTGTCATGGAATACAGCACGCCTGGAAACACGAGTCCCGGCTCAGGCACGACGCCACGGGGCTCGGCCAACAACTCGCCGGTCATGAGACCCACTTCCCACGACACTGAAGTCGCAGACATGCCCGGTGTCGCATCTTCGTCGTCCTCCACGTTTTCGTCCTCCAGCAGGTTCAAAAACGCCCGACAGAGACTCAGCCGACTCATGAGCCGTCTGCCGTCCTTCTCGTCTGACGCGAGAGACGGGTTTAGAAACGGATTCGTCAATATCAACGGAAGTGTGGCGAGTGGATGGGGAGCCTCTTCTTCTTCATCCAGTGGAGCTCCCGCGGTGAAGAAAAGAGACAGGGAAGACCCCCAGACTACGCCACAAACAGCGCCGACCACAAAGACGCCAAAGAGAGTACCCACATCCCCGTCCATCACGTCTTCGGCGCTGTCTCGGTTCTCATGGTCAGAAAGTGAACATAGACGCACCCTGTCGTCCAAGCTCTTTTACTCGCCACAAAGAGTCATCGGGGAGACGGAGTCTGGTATCGCCTTCATCGATGACGTGCCCCAGGGTACAGACTTTGTGTCGATTCTGCCAACGGAAATCTCCTTCTCCATTTTTGCATTGTTGGACCCCCTGGACTTGGATAATTGTGCCCTCGTGTCACGGGACTGGAACAGAGCCATCAACAGTGACCCGCTGTGGAGACAAATGTTCTACCAAAACGGATGGAAGGCTGTTCTCGAACCCACATATTGTTGGAAGTATCTCTACAGAACGAGACATTTGTTAGCCCAACAGTGGGGGACAACAAAACATGCCCAAACACATACCCTCGTAGGACACCAAGACTCGGTGTACTGCTGCCAGTTTGATAACGACAAAATAGTGACCGGGTCACGTGACAAGACGATTCGCGTGTGGAATGCCTCCACGTATGTCTGCGAGCGTGTTTTGGCTGGTCATGAGGCCTCCGTTTTGTGTCTTCAGTTTGACGACAAAATCATGGTTTCTGGCTCGTCTGATTACTCGATTATTATCTGGGACATGGTTTCCATGCTTCCTATTCGTCGAGTGATCACGCACACCTCTCGGGTTCTCTCAGTGTGTCTTTCTCCCGAGTACATTTTTTCGTGCTCCAAAGACGGCACCATTTGTGTCACCAAGAGGTCCGATTTCACGCTCAAGTACCGTCTTTCGGGCCACAACGGACCTGTCAACAACATCCAGGTCTACGGCGACTACATTTACAGTGCTGGAGGCGATGCGCTGATCAAAAAGTGGTCTTTGGCGTCCGGACTTTGTGTGAGAGACTACAGAGGACACACTCGAGGCGCAGCATGCATTGAGGCCAACGACCAGTTGATAGTGTCTGGTTCAAGTGACAACACGATTCGGGTGTGGGACAAGGAGAGTGGCACGAGCAAGGTGCTTGAGGGTCATTCGAAGCTCGTGAGAAGCATTAATTTGTTTGACGATTATATTATCTCGTCGTCTTACGATCTGTCTATCAAAATTTGGACGATTGAGGGACGATTGTTGACGTCTTTGACGGGCTACCATTCCGGTTCGTTGATTACTGCCAAGGCGGATAGACGCAAGATTGTGTCCACGTCCTTGGGTTGTTCGCCGGTCATTTTCGACTTTGGAGCTGGGCTGAACGAGGAGCATCTGGCTCAGATTAAGGGGTAGGAGGCTAATAGGCTGTAGCATATGTATTTATTGGTTGGGAAAGGTGGTGCTTGTAGGCAAACCAGAGTGGTTGTGGAGTTATAGCTGTACAAGTGGTTGACCATGAAGCCTTGTGAAGGCTCATAAGAAGACTGGCAACCAGAAACACAGTAGTGATGCTTCGTTCTAGATGTGAAGATTGAGACCGGCTTGGAGGGTTAGATTGAGGTCTTCTTCGGAAGAGTATTATGTCGCTTGTTAGTATCGTACGATGCAATATGCGTTCCAAGAGCAGCTCAAAGAGACCAATACAATACAGGTAATATAGAGCTCATAGAAAGAAGAGGAAAGAAGCCAGGCTATCTTTGAGCCGAAGATTTTGAACTGTATGAGCTTCTGTCATTAGTCTCTTTATGATATTCTCTACGTCAAGCTCTTTGAATGACTGTCTTTAGCCTACAGTCAAGACAGAGAGTGACCTGATGGTCCGTATTCTATTGTGTTCCAAATGAGATAGTTTCAGAAGAGATACCTGCCAGTGCTAATACTATGTCAATTAGCATACCAGCGTTTGTATTATTGAAATACCACGACTGCTGAGCCCTCTACGTCCCATGTTCAGCCCTCTCATCTCTCTGAGCTTAAGGAGGGTGATAGATTATGGAGGTGGGAACCTGAGAGTAAAGAATAAAGGGATCTGAGAGATACACAGTCTTCCAGTACGATTTGTGAGTCATTAATAGTGGAATAAAAACAATTTCAATATTGTCTTTACAACCTCCTCATTAATCAGGCAAAAAATCCACCCCTTCGCTACGCTCGGGATGGAAAAAGATTGCAGCACCCAGGATTCTCGTATGGTCTCCCACTACAATACTAACTAGGCTCTCTGGTGCTTGACTATGGCTGATCGGACGGGAAGCCGTATTTTCACCAGGATATGGCCGCAACCGTTAAGATAAAAATAGTGCTGGACCGTTATACGGGGCTTAATATGTCACGTGACCTGGTTTTTGAATGCGTTTTTGAGGTGATTAGGAGGTGACAAGAGAGGAAGTAAAAAGTTTATGTTAGTGAATGAGACACGGAGAATAATTTGACATAAGTTTTGTGTCACGTGAGCTTCAGGAACATGGTGTTCTGGTGATGCTGTGTGAGAAAGGGAAGAGGTCCATAAAATGCGCAACAATAGAGATTTATTGTATTGACAGACATCAGAGGGTTATTTGTCATTTGGAGAAAACATTATATATTATTTGGACAATAAATTATAGCTCCTACATCTTCCAGAGCTCTCCCTGATATTCTGGGGTTTCTTCAACTATACCTAACCTAAATTAGTTGAGTGATCAAGTAGAAGGAGGCTTGATTTACAAGGGTTCGGAGTGATGGTGGAGCATGTTTATTGCGTTGTGCATGGAAAAAATGCCGGCTTAAAGCTGAATCAATGAGTGATTTCTATTCCTATGAGGTCTGGTTGTTCATGTAGTCAACAACAAGGTCTCACTATAGCAGATGGTTCTTACGGGTGGATAGGGACATATTCTTGAAGGATCAAAAGGCATGAAAATCTAGTGGAGTGAATGGGCATAGCTAGGGAGTTATCTTGAATTCACAACTCTCCAGCATTCTCAGACTACCCTCAAGTACATCTGAGGGTCTACAACTGACACACACTTTTGACAGTGCCACATTAGGTGTTTCAGAGCTACCAAAATTGATTACTATTCAATAACTGAGAGTTATGGGAGGTACTGCTACCATATCTGATCTTTGCTCAGTAAAAACGACTAGACTAACTACAGCTTTTTATCAATATGAGCTGAGAATATTGTGGTGCAAGAGCTTTCAGAAACAGCCTAAAGGTACAAGCAGTTGACTGTTCAGAGGATACTACTAGTATGGATCTTTACAGAGACTTAGTCCAGTACATTCAAGTCCTCATGTACATCCTCTTTTTTTTTCAAGTCATTCAGTAAGTAAGGACTTCTCTGAACATGGACCTACTGACACCTACTGAATCTGAGATATCAACATGAGCATTCTCAAGACTGCTATACAACTCCAAACTGCAACGCCTCTTGGTGCCCACTTTCTCATATCTCTGTCCTATAAACGTCAGACATATTGCACTACCCACCAAATATATTTAGCATGTTTATATTTAGCGACCATAGCCACACAAGACCCACTCATAACTCAGGGTTATAGTATGACGTAGCTAGACACGCTGAATACAACCAATCATTGCTCCACCCTGTTCTCCACAGTCAGGTACACTTTTGACTTACCCCAGAATGACGATCCCTCGCTTACTGTAACAGATATGCTCTGAGACATGGACCTTCATGAAACTTCTTTAAATGTCCACCAATACGACCAGTACGAACTCCACCACTTCCCCCCTCCACCTCAATAACTCAAATATATTACTCAATACATGCTAGAATCTGCGACCCATGCCGCTCGTTACTCGTTAGATTAGTGCGTTTGTACAGTGAAGGAACTGAGTGCAAACTAGAAGTCGTTCATCACTTCCAGTTACTTCAGCTACCCCCAACAAGGTCGGCTAACGCCTCCCTTGTCATTCGCCGCTCACGAATGATACTGATGCAACGACCGCTTATGCCTCTGCAACAAATCCTTCCTTGAAAACGCACTGCTACACTCATCACATCTATGCGGCTTCTCCTTCGTATGACTGAGAATATGCCGCTGCAGATGCTCCTTTCTGTAGAACGTTCTGGTGCACTGGTTGCACGCAAACCGCCGCAAATGCTGCTTGCTGGGCAGATGGGCGACCACGGGCATCACCGGCGTGTGGTGGAGCGGCTGGTGCTGCATCTGGGACGCAACGCTAGGCTGCTGGAGCTGCGCGTGCATGTAGTTCAACGGGCTCGGGGGTGGAGTCACCCGTTTGGGCGAATGCTGCTGCATGGGCATGAGCTTTGTGTGGTAGATATGGGGATGCCGCTGTGCAAACACGTGGTGGTAGTCCGAAATACTCCAGTCCTCGTACGCACGCGCCATTCCGATATTGTACCCTCCCAGCTGCTGCATTCGCAGGTCCCACTCGTGCCGTTCTCTGTGTGGGAAGTTGGTGTAGAGAAAGTCCAGGGCTTGTGGAGTGGTGGTACAGAGCCGCGAGAAACGGATGAGACAGCAGTCTTCCACGGTGTCAAACATCTGGCTCGGTTGGTTGGGAGCATGGCAGCCGTATATGGACGGCTCCGTCTTGACTTCTGTGTATGCCATCATTTTGAGGGAAGAGTTGGAAACGAACTTGTCGTTAACGGAGAAAATTGTCTTGTGGTGTAGTGACTTGAGCTATCAGTAGATAGATGAGTGAATCTCAAGTAAAGAACTTGGTAGTGTTGGATACCAGTGGTGAAGAAGTAGTCCAGTTAAAGGTCTTTTTCAAATACTTATCAGGGTCAAGTATGAAAGCCTTTATTCAAACAGCAGGTGTGATTCAATCCCTCAATCAATAACAGCAATTCAGCTATGTTATTACTAGCCTTGGAAACACACTAGTGGGTTCTAGACTGGAGCTGTGTTAGTGGCGTTGGTAGTGTGACATGGTATCTAGCGCAGGGAATGTGCAAAACAATGTGCCAATATCGTGTGTCTGTGTATCAAAAGAGATGCCCCATTGTTGTTATGCCCCATTTGTCTGTCATTAAATCGTCTTTAGAATGAGTCTTTGGATAGAAGTCCACTTTAATTTGCTGACAACAAATCCTGACGCTCTTTTTTTCTCACCCTCTTCCTCCTCCTCCTCACCTCACCTTTCACCGCTGTACTTACAATAGTGGGTATAATGAGCTGATAAATCAACGATTCGTGTCTGCAATTATTGGTCGCGCCTCAGCAAATCTCAAGTCGCTAATCGTCTGTGTTCTTTCTGTCGCTACTGTCAGGTCGTCAACTGAACAATGTCGTGATAGGTGGCACAAAAACTGTACAAAAACTGTTGCACAAGGATGGAAGTGTCGTCTCCTATTTGTGGCTCAAGTGTGAGTATTGATGGTCCTTCTGGTTGTGAAGGGGTACAAAATGTGGTTGATGAAGAGTCGTCAAGTCGATGAAGAAGTCGTGAAGTTGTTGCTTGGTGTCCAGTTTGGGGATGTTTTCCCTCTCGTATATTTGCACTAGCGCATCACCTGACTCTAGGCGACACCACTTGTTAATATAGTCTTGTCCACAGACGGTCTCTTTTTTCTGCCATTGTTTGTCTCGCGCTCCTTGTCCATGCGTGGACGCAGCAATAAGCTTTGCTCCGGATTTTAGCTCGCCCACTTCCCCACACAACTGCATGTAATGTGGGGAAGCGAGAACAAGGAGTATTAGGTGAGGAAAAGGAAACGAACAGCAACACCATGGAAGAGTATGCTGAAGTGAGAGGTTTTGAGTGGTATTCTTTTTGCAAAATTAAGAACCTCAGAAAAAAAACACCACCCACTCATTACCCGTTTCCACTTTTCTCTGACATGGGGTAAGCCCTGCGTGATGTGCAGTTACTCCAAAAGCCTAACCTTATTTCTTGCTTGCGAAGAGCGTCCTCAGCAACTTCCGGATGCGGGTTCGATTTTCGAAGAGGGGATTTGGCCGTAGAAAAACAGGGAAAATGGCAAGAAAACGCAGCGCACCTTGACAAACACGCTAAAATCGGACGCCTTCCCCACACATTTTTTCCACCCGTTTTCCGTCATTTTTCGAGCGTCTAAAACGGCTTGTCCTCGCCTCGATCTCTTAAATTACCCCAGTCACAAACCCCTTTCCCCTCTCGAAATCTCAGTGCACATAAAAGGTGTGGAACATGCACTGCGACGGAGTGCATACAGCTCAACGATCGTGCTGGAGGATATGCCACACTGCAAGCGCTTGCATTCCGCGCAGCTGGACGTCGGACATAAATACCGCATGTTCCCAAATGAAGCGTAGTATTTCTCATAGATGTTTCCGCATTAAATTCAATGTTCCTGTGTATCATCGAATCTGTAAATAAGCTTTGGCTAGAGTTGCACAAACACACAAGTCAAGCAAAGGAATAAGGCCGTGGTCCAGAGACATTGAGAAGGCGGCATGATGGGTCTCAGGTTCTGTTATCGAGTTCATTTTGCTTGCATTTTTGCATACTGGGGTGCATGGAGTATGCATGGGCTGCAGAAAATATGCACAGTCGGCTGAAATCAATTCCATCAAAACGTTAAAAAAAGAAGTTTTAAGCGATAAGGTGACTAAAAGCAGAAATTTTGCGTATGCCATTCAAGTGCGACTTTGAGTAAGACAGGGACACCAGTCTGTGTTCGGTTTGTCCCTCCCTTCTGTGGTCACGTGACCTGCCAAATAATCCGACGCCCGGGGGAGGGGAAATTAAAATGTCCGATTATTAAGGTTAAGGTGTGCGAGCTTAAATAAGGTCGGAGGGGAAGGGGCTAGGGCTCGAGAGAATGGGTAGGGGTAGCCGAGAGGAGAAAAAAAAAAAAAAGGTGGAGTGGGATAAGCATTTGCTAGTTGAAGGCAAAGCGGATTTAGTTGGTTGTTTACTTAGAGTTCCGAGGGTCGACTGAGACCTACCGAGACATTATGACTTATGAGTGAATGAGACAGTCACGGTACCTGAAATGGAGTGTGGTTATTTCGGGCGCCCGGTTGGGGTTAAATGGACGTACGAGAGGGTGTTTGAGACCTTGTTTCGGGGAATTGTGTTAATATTAGAGAGTGAGATATTTGGCGAAAAGAGGTGCATCTAGAAAACTGAATAGAATGAGCTTGAGAGGAGATACAAGTTTGAGAGTGCTATAGAAAGATTGCTGACATTTGGGCGGTCATTTCAGTAGTTTTATTTTTGTTATTGAACGTGTTTAAGTGCAAAAAAATCTCCTTCTGTCGTGTTACAGACTAAGGTGAGATGAGATGTTATATTAACGGGTATTTTTTTGTGGAGACGAGCTGTGGGTTCCAGAAGGGCTCAAATGGGGGTAATTTGCTTTGTAAAATACGGATTCGAAGTCCGAAACGTGATTCAAAGCCTCGTTCGGATTTTAGACCGGATGTCTTCTCCTCCCTCCTACATCCTACCCCTGCATAAAGATACATATATTGATGGTTATGAAAAACAGCTGTCGAGATGAGATGAAGAGGAGAAGATAATATGGGTCTGCTCGTGTGACCTGTTTAGATTGATTTGGTTGGTTGATTTTTTGAAGGAGTTAGGAAGGATTTTGTGTTGAAGTGTATGCTTAGTCAGGTATAATTTGGGGGGGTCATATCTTGACCAAAAGTGGAGTAAACGTCATAAAAAATTGTCTGTGTCACCTTCCCTCCTCCACCTTTCAGTTCAACGGCTCGTTCATGTAATATAACTCACCTGTATCACGTACGAGTCTTTGCTGTAAGATGGACATGGTGCATGAAGATGATGTTGTGGAAGATGCCGAGGGGGTGTCAAAAGGGGGAAACTGAAGTTGAAGTGGTATTTGAGTGGTTTGAGAGTGGCTGAAGTTTTTGTGTGTTTTTCTGGGCTTTGGAGGAGGTGTATTGGAGTGTATTGTTTAGTAGAGGTAGAGGAATGGTAACCACTGTATAAAGCTGTAGAAAAGGAATAAAGAAACAAAAAGTTGTGAAGTGCCTCGGTACATACATGAGCCAGTCATGTGCTGTAAAAATTTCGTTATATTACCATTGCTGGTTGTTGTTTTGTAGCTGTAGTTCTGAAAGAAGGTGTTCTCTATACAGATGAGTAAGATATGACTTCATAGAAACAGGGCAAGAAGAGATACAAAGACAGCTTTTTGCCTCGGTAAGGTAGCGGATTAATAAGTAGTCTGCTTTGTTTTTGTGATAATTTTGAATGTTCTATTATTCTTTTATTTGTGTTCAAACAGCTGTAAGGTGGCTGGCTAAGATGTCTGCTATAAAGACACAAAAGAGAGAAAAAGGTGCAAATCGACATTAAAGAAAATCTTTAAGCTGTTATTTAGTCATCAAAAAACTTCCCACCTTTATAGCATACTCACTCATCATTCTAAGTGATCTTCTCTCACTCCCATCTATACCTCAAACAACACTGTTTCATACTGTAGAAAAGTACTGTAAAAGACACAAAAAATACACCCACTCTGCCTCAGTGCATCAGCCAGCCATCTTAATAAGTCGTCAATCTCACTTCTAATCAAACATGTACAGCATGTGAGGTACGTCAGTAATACACGCCTGTAGAGAAGGAAACATGTTGAGATTTAGTATCACGTGCCTCACGTGCTCAAGCAATAAATCTTGCGATTTTGGTCATTTCAGCTTTCAAATGTGAGTTGTAGTGATGTATTATGTAATCAGGTTAGATCTACACCAAATTGTCTCTAAAATGAGATATATCCAAGTTGAACACTCAAGAGTAGTACCATTATATGCACCAGAGTCTCCTAGTTTAAATGGTAGCTTTCATTAGTTTCCATGAGCTCTATGGCAGTTTCTATGATCCAATATATATTCCAGATAGTACATATTCTAAAGAACATCAAAACAGGATTGAAAAGACCTATAGACATAAGAGTTTTCCAGAACTAATGTTTGAAATGTGCCTGATCTTCAAGTAAGCCTCCCTTAATCACTGCTGTTTTCCTTCATTATACAAACTCATATTCATCTACGCTTCACTGTAGACAAGACACCACGATAAAACAGTCATTTGAAAAGATACAGACTCAAGACTTCTACCATCCTCTTTCCTCTCACCTCTTCTCCCACCACCCAACTCACCATCTATCCATCTCTTCACACAATCTTTTTATCTCATCTTTACTTCTATACCCTTATAACAATAGATACTCTCATAGAACCGCCCAAACTCATGTTTAAACCCCATACTCTTCTCACCCGTATTCCCCAACCCTATTCCTTCTATATTAACACCTCTATTACCCTCCTCCTCTCAAAATCCCGGAAATACCTCACATTTACTTTTCTCCACCGTATCCACCTTGTACCCTCGTACCTGCTCAAATGTCCCACAAAAACGAAATAAACTACGTGCCTCCCCTGCCAGCCGTGTAACTTTGGAGCCACAAACTCGAGGAGGTGATTGAACTTGAGGAGGGAAGAAAAATCGTCCTGTTCTTGAGGTGTTAACAGAAAAAGCAAAAACCACTCAACTTGATTAGTAAGCATTAAAAAGACTTGGTCAGCCACCTCCTAAGTGATAAAGACCCATTAAAACTTCCCAACTCACCTACTCCCCTCCACCTGTCTCACTGACGGATTGACATGTCTCAGTTTGTGTCGACCATGACGTCGAGCTGAACTTACGTGGATAGGGGAGAATGAGAGGTGATAAGTGACACAAAGCCGTGGACGCGGAAGGGAGGCGTTTTGAGGAAATGGGGGAGTTGGTTGAAGGTGTTTGAGTGGGTATGTTGGGGGTTGAGGAGTGTAGTTGAGTGGGTGGGTGTGTTAGTTAATGAACCTTATTTGTAGTTGACATGTTGTAAGTAGATTGAGGGATGAGAGGTGTAGTTGGGGAGTGAAGAGGTTAGTTAATGAACCTTATTTGTAGTTGAGAGGAGGTAAGTAAATGGTGGGGGTTGAGAGGTGTGGTTGAGATATGGGTATATTAGTTGACGAAACTTATTTGTAGTTGAAGAGAATGTAAGTAAATGGCTGTGGAAGAGAGGGTACTATAAATGACTCAAAAATAGAGATTGAAGTTCAGGAACTGGATTGGAAGTTGATAGTGATAGTATGGCTATTGTGAGATAGTCTCCTGTGTCCTCTTAAAGAACTGAAAGAACTGTAGTAAGTATCTTGGACAGTTCTACATCGTGGTCGAAACACATCCATAGTCATCCATATCTGTTGGATAGATCTGAGACTTTACAGCTACACTAAAACAAGGCTTCTTTCGCCTCCTTCTATTTTTTGTTTGTTTTTCTTTACTTCTCAGTCTTCCAGGTACTATCTGTTGAGTGCATGTTAGTGTTACATAAACGGGTTATATTTTCAGCTCTGATATGGAAAAAGTCACTGTGAAGTTTTCATACCTATTATCAATGCTAAAGATCCACTCTTGAACATCTCTGGTTTCTTCATCTCTTCATTGTCGTTCAGAAAATGCCCTACCCTCTGTCCCTCATCTTCAAGAGATATTGGATCCTCAAAACTGCTACATGACAGATGAAGCTCCAGAAACATGCTGGAACATTTGTCTCAACTACAAATTTCATACCCTGTAGTTCTTGACTTTCTTGTGGCTCCCTGAAAAAAGTATTCCTTCATCCTCCCCAACATACTCAAGTCAAGCATAGAATCACTCTATAATACCCATCAACAGCCCAATTGAGTCAGGCTTACAAGTTCGGAGCTCTCAAACACTATCCTCCACTTTATACAAGTTCTCTGACTCAAATATCCTGTTTTGACAGATCTATCTCTATTACAAAAAAGTGCTTAAGCCATGACCCAGATATCTCCATATCTTCATCAGCAACAGATATCACCACTTCAAATTAACGTAATAGCATCTTTAACACTCTCAAAAGAACTACCCTAAACTTCTCAACCCTTCATCTGTCCAAACCACCAAACTACAGACACTTTCCCATGCTGACTAAGCACAGCCAAGAACCAAAACCACTCCAAAATCTCATCAGAAACACATTTACTGCACAGAAACAGGCAAAACAAACATTCTCACTGTCAATAATAACATCCCCACTTTTTTTCACTTCTTAGATTTCTTCAATCACCCCAATTGAACAATCCTCATATCTCCTGATTCAATCAAAATCATACTTGCACCAAAACACTCGAAACGATATATCTCGACAAGTGATTATGATAAAACAGTCAAATAACTACCATTCGAGTCACCTAAATCGCCTAAAACACACTGCATCGTTTTCCAAATGCTTACGTAAACATGCCAAAAATAGCTTGCTTATGTAAGCAGGATTATGTAATCACACGGGCCCCATATCGTTATTACGTAATCATCCAGACTGATTACGTAAGCACGCCAAACAACACCCCAATCAATCCATCAATCCTCATGACATGTCACGTGACTATACAGTCCTATCACGTGACTATACAGCCCACATCCCCTCATACAGCGCATGTTTACATCCTCCCCCTATCGTCCAAATGGTGGGCCCCTATACTGCAGATGCCACCACACACTGTATGTGCTGTAGACACTGTATAGTGTATTACGTAAGCTAAATGAGATTTTGTCACGTGATTGGCTGTCACGTGACCCAACCATCCAAGTCTATCGTGTCCTCCTCCTTCGTACCCCTTGTTGCCTCATTAGATGTCTCTTTTTGGACATTTGGAGAGTTTATTTAGGAAGGGGTAAAAATAGAAGAGGTGGTTTATAATGATGATGAGAGGTGTAAAACCCGAAATAAGTACATGGGCGTACTCCCTGTAACTTTCTGGTCACGTGAGTGTTTTTTAAATTGAAATCGGCTGAATATTCGTCAGAAAAATCACTCCTCCCTCTCTTACCTTACCCTCACGTCGTCCCAAAGGGTGATTAATGAAATCGCGTTCGCGTCTTCAAACTTTGCCATTTATTCGACACTTTTAACACCACCACAGCGCTTTCAAAAACGTCAGTTTTCATCCTACACAAAAACAAAGCATACCAAATTACTCCCCCGATTCTCAGCTACACACACATCTAATTCCCATCCCTCCACGATGTCTCTTGACGAAACTCTCTTCCAAGACAGATCGAATCTGTTTCTCGAGCTGCTCGATTCTCCTACGCTTTCGCATCGAGAAAACATCCTGCAAATGCTCAATCGCGGCGAGAAGCGGTACTGCGTTTCCCTGGACGAAATCCGGGACTTTGACCGGCCTTTTTGGCAGGGTTTGATGGACCATCCTACAAACTATCTCGACGCCATGGACAATGCTCTCAAGCAGATTGTGCATGGTATTCGGGACGCTCGTCACGTGTTTCCGGAACACGAGCACTTCTACGTCGGTCTGACGGGTTCCCTGGGCAACCAGATGCGAAATCCACGAACTATCGATGCCAAACTGCTGGGTCGACTGGTCGGAGTGGAAGGTATCGTGGTTCGAACCTCGCTTGTGCGTCCCAAGGTTTTGCGGTCGGTGCATTACTGTCCCGCCACGGGCATGACCGAGTCTCGAACCTACAAGGACCAGACTATGGGAGAGGGCACTGAGTCCCAGGCTGCCATTTATCCCACCCAAGATAATGAGGGAAACCCGTTAGTTACCGAATACGGAATGTGCACGTATATGGACCATCAGACGATTAGTATTCAGGAAATGCCCGAGAAGGCTCCTGCAGGACAGCTTCCTACGTCTCTGGAAGTTGTGCTGGACGACGATCTCGCTGATAAAGTGAAACCAGGAGACCGAATCCAGATTGTTGGAGTGTACAGAACGCACGGCGGAGGCAACGGCAGTTCGCGGTTTAGAGCATATGTGCTTGGCAACAATGTCGTTGTTCTGAACGCCAAAAGTCATGTGGTTGAGGGTATTTCAGACGAAGAAGTGCGACAAATCAACCTCATCAGTAAACGAGACGATGCGTTTGATATTCTCAGTCGGTCGCTGGCTCCTTCCATCTTCGGCTTTGAGTACATCAAACAGGCGGTTCTTCTGATGCTTCTGGGAGGAGCAGAGAAGAATCTCGAAAACGGAACCCATATCAGAGGAGATATCAACATTCTCATGGTAGGAGATCCGTCCACGGCCAAATCGCAGATGCTCAGATTTGTGCTCAACTCGGCTAACCTGGCTATTGCTACTACTGGCCGAGGCTCTTCAGGAGTAGGTCTCACGGCTGCTGTGACTATGGACGCTGAAACGGGAGAACGACGACTCGAAGCAGGAGCCATGGTGCTGGCAGACAGAGGTATCGTGTGTATCGACGAGTTTGACAAAATGAGCGACACCGATCGAGTGGCGATCCATGAAGTTATGGAGCAGCAGACGGTGACCATTGCCAAGGCTGGTATCCATACGACCTTGAACGCCAGATGCTCGGTTATTGCTGCCGCCAATCCTGTATTTGGACAGTACGACGTCACAAAACCGCCCCACAAAAACATCGCCCTTCCAGACTCACTGCTGTCCCGTTTCGATCTGCTCTTTATCGTCACAGACGAAACCAACGACGAAAAAGATAGACGAATTGCCGATCACGTGATCAAAATGCACAGATACGTGAAACCCGGCACGGAAATCGGCGCCGTCACACGTGACCAGCCTCCCCAGGTGCTGGCTGTAGGCGAACCCACAAAAGACGCAGCCGACGACCCCATGTGGGACGTCGAGGAGCACGTGCTCTCGGTCGGCTTTGTGCGCAAGTACGTGCAGTACGCCAAGTCACGTGTCAACCCCGTGCTGTCACGTGACGCCTCCAACCTCATTGTCGACACCTACACTTCGCTTCGAAACGACGACGCCAGTCAGCGGACGGCTCCGATTACCGCTCGAACTCTGGAGACGCTGATTCGTCTGGCGACTGCTCATGCCAAGATCCGGCTGTCGTCACGTGTGGAGCTTGAGGACGCCGAGGTGTCACGTGATGTGCTGAGGTATGCACTGTTCAAGGATGTACCCGTGGAGAATCGTCATAAGCGTCGAAGACGGTCGCCTGAGAACGAGGTTGAGGACGTGGAGGAGGATCTGGAGCAGCTGGAGATTTCCGACGACGACGATAACAACAACAACTACAATTCGGAGGCGTCCACGGCTCGTCAGCGGTCTTTGGCGGCTCTGAGGGCGGATTCGACGTTTGACGAAATGTCCGACTTTGTGGTTCCCTCTTCTCAGCTGGTTTCTGAGATCGATATGGAGGATTCTGTGCTGTCGTCGTCTTCGCAGGTCCGACCTCGGCAGGGCATGTCTGTTTCTCGACTGTCCTTCTTCCTCAGAGAACTGTCGAGAGTGTTTAGAGAGGTGAAGGCGTTTGAGAACGGAGGATCCATGTCCAGAGAGGAGGTTATCGAAGCTGTGAACAAGGATGTTCCGGAAGAGGACAAGTTCAGCCGGGAGGAGGGTTATGCGGCGTTGCAGAGACTGAACGATGATGCGAAGATCCTGATGACCGACGAGGGAGATGTTTACCAGATTTAGAGATTTTAGATTTAATTATTTTTATTGTAAAAAATGGGGAAATTAGAAAAAAAAAGCTGAGAGTTGAGAGTGGTAGGGTTGGATAGGGGGAGGAGAGGGGAGGAGAGTGGTGTAGTTTTTGTGTGTAAATTGTGATTTGAGAGGATTCTAGGCTGTGTTGTCTGGCTGACTAGAGAAACTGTAAAGTTATATAAAATAGTGGGTATATAAAATGTAAGCTTGAGAGTGGTATGGCTGTAATCAGCGTGAAGAGACGAGTACGATGGTGTACTTCTTGAGTGTTCAATGTGGTCTGAGAGAATACTAGGTAGTGTTATTGTCTTCTGACTGAAGAAAGTGCAAAGCTATCTGGAATAGCGAGTTCTAAAGATTTATACATGAGAGTGGTATGGTTGTAATCATCATTAAGAGGGTAATAGAATGGTATAACTTTCGTGTCTCCCATTTATCCTAGGATGTTTTAGAGAACTGTGTATTCTGTATGCTACTATAAGCAAATGCATACCTCTCTAGAGTTGTAAGAATACGAGGTGCAAGCAAGATAGTGGTATGGTTGGAATCTTCAAGACAGGGAGAGAAAGCCGGAGTAGCTTTCATGTGTTTATTGTAACTAATAAGTATGTGACATCTTGCTTTGTTATCAAGCTAATAACAAGTGTAGAACCCTCTGGAAGAGTGAATACAAGAGATAAAATGTACACCAGCAAGAAAGATCAACTTCACGATCTTTGGATCTCTTGATTGACAATGCTAGATGATGGTGTCTACATCTATCCACTGTAGAGTATGTATTGACCTAAAGTCATCAAAGAACTAGCAAACACATCAACAGTGATACAACTAATGTCAGTGGATAATCCATATTACACTGAGAAGTTCTTGTTTCATTAGTCTGAACCTAGCTCTTGATATAAGATGATGTATGTTGAGAGCGACCACAATGTACGTCTCATTCAAAGCCACCAGATCAAACAAAACCAAGCTACAATTTATGTTTCTAGTAATATCAGACTCAGTACTGTATAACTGTCAACTTCTCGTACTCCCAGCTTGTTTATTGACCCAATTAATTCGTGAACTAACGTGTGAGTGTGAGAGTCATGTCTTTTTGTCACCGATCAACCAAGTAAAAAAAATCATGAAAAAATAAGAAAAAGAAATCTCTCAGAGCCAACAACTCACCTTTCAAACCACCTGATCATATTATCTCTTAGAAACCATCTTATCAAAGGTACAACAAAAGCACATCTACGATTAGTAAGCTCCCCATCTATGATCTACGACCTTAATCTCAACCCAATCTGCTTATATAATCCAAACACGGCACACTAACAAAATTCCTCATAAGGTGTCATTCTCTTACACAAACAGCCCCCCACCATTCGCCACCACTCATAACCTCTATGCATCTCGCTAAAGTCGTATTACTCGCAGATGTCATGCAGGTGTCGGGGCACGGCACGTTATCTGCAAAATCAGGACACGTCACAAGTGGCGTTTCCATAGAGTAGAGGTGGCGATATTAGAGTGTATAAATACTGGTCACGTGACCGCCGACCGATTCGTAGTTGTCCCGAGCAAATCGGAGCATTATTACGACTTCCAGCAGCAGTGGAAGATTCCAGAACGTTTCTAGTGTTGATCTGAAGACAAGGGGATGGTGGATGTGGTGAACAAAATGGGAAGTGTGTGGAAATTGAATTGAAAGAGATATTAGTGTATTAGATGGCAGCAGGATGTTCACAGACTTTTCAAAATTTCTCTAGCATTCTTTTTGACCGAGTTAGACTTACGACCATACTGAAAACAGGTCACAACTTTTGATAAAACAACTTCAACAAAATAATTTTTGGTACCATTCGACTCGCACGGATCTGCTGGACTCATTTATACTAATATTGTCTCTCATGCTTCTCTTAAAAAGCCTACAATTTCATTCTCCATGATTTCTGCCTTTTACATACTCCAAACACACCCACCTTAATCCAACCTCCCAAACACACCTCTTCCTACCACCCATAACCTTCTTCCGATCTCTATGGTATCTCTGATGGACATGCCATAATGTTGAAGAACAGAAGAACGACTCAACTCGACGAATAATATAGCTATCGGAATTCTGAAAGCACCATTCGATTCAGCGTGAGAAACTGAGTAGCCCTATGTGTTAAATTTTCAACTTCACCACCCCCCTCACGCCACACCTGCCTCCTTATGGCTTAGTCAAAACCCTAAATTCATCACCACTTAAACTATCTCTTACAGCTCACCACCTCATCATCATCACCATTACGATGTGAGTATGAACGAATGAGATGGAAAGAAATGAGGCAAAAGACAGAAACAGAGGAATGCCATACTGCTGATAAATCACGTGACACAAATCAATGCCACAAACACCTCTTCCCCATTTCCCCACTAACCCAGGACACTGGTAGCGTCACCTTCTATTGCCAGTGCCAGTTTGCACCGGGAGCTGCCCTCTCTGGTCAAGCTGTACATCTGGCCCTTTGTGATTCTGTACCCCATCTTCACCTACGCCTATGTGCTCAAGTACGACACGTGGATCACCGGCCAGGAGTGGACGTTCCTCTTCCTCGGCTCCATCATGACCACCCATGCTCTGACGTGGCTGGGCACCCATTGGAACGTCAACTTCAAGAGCGCGGTCGAGTCGCGGCTCGTCAAGGACATCAAGGACGCCGATCTCATCAAGCTGTTCCCTGCACCCAACTGTGGCGCTGCTGCTGTTGTCCCCATTGTGCGAAAGGTGTACGAGATTGACAACACCACCGAAATCTCGTTTGTGTTCCAAAAACGACGGTACATCTGGAACCCCAAGACCAAGACGTTTGCGCCCCCGCACTTTGCCATTGACGACGAGAATGTGACTGTGGGCGAGTTCCAGACCCCCAAACCCGTGTGTTCCGACGACCTCGAGCTTGCCTACCGGATCTACGGCCCCAACAAGTTTGACATCCCTGTTCCTACCTTCTCCGAGCTCTTCTACCAGCACGCCGTGGCGCCCTTCTTTGTGTTCCAGATCTTCTGCGTGGCTCTGTGGTGTCTGGACGAGAAATGGTACTACTCCATCTTCACGCTGATCATGCTGGTCATGTTCGAGTCCACCGTTGTGTGGCAGCGTCAGCGAACCATGACCGAGTTCCGGGGCATGGGACTCGCTCCCTACCCTGTCCAGGTGTACCGAGATGCTGCCTGGAGTGAAATCCAGAGCGACCAGCTGCTTCCTGGCGATATCGTCTCTGTGACCCGATCTGGAGAGGACTCTGGTCTTGCCTGTGACATGGTGCTCATCGCCGGCACCTGTATCGTCAACGAGGCCATGCTCTCCGGCGAGTCGACTCCTCTGCTCAAGGAGTCCATCCAGCTGCGAGAGTCTGCCGCTGCTCTGGACATGGAGGGCGAGGACAAGAACTCGATTCTGTCTGGAGGAACCAAGGCTCTGCAGGTGACTCCCCCGGAGACCAACGTGCACAGCGACATTCCCCCTCCTCCCGATGCCGGCTGTGTGGCTGTGGTCACCAAGACCGGCTTCGAGACTGCCCAGGGTACGCTTGTTCGAGTCATGATCTTTGCCACCGAGCACGTTGGTGTTGGCAACGCCGAGGCTCTGTTTTTCATCCTCTTCCTGCTCCAGTTTGCCATTGCCGCGTCGTACTACGTGTGGACCGAGGGAGTGCGAATCGACCGAAACCGGTCCAAGCTGCTGCTGGACTGTGTGCTCATTGTCACCTCTGTCGTTCCCCCCGAGCTGCCCATGGAGCTGTCCATGGCCGTCAACTCGTCCCTTGCTGCGCTGTCCAAGTTCTACATCTACTGTACCGAGCCTTTCCGAATCCCCTTTGCTGGCCGGCTGGATATCTGCTGCTTCGACAAGACCGGAACTCTGACCGAGGAGGATCTGCTGGTCGAGGGTATCACTGGTCTTGGAGGCGAGTCTGAGTTCATGGAGATTCGAACCCCCGCTTCCGGTGCTGCTATCCCCGACCAGACTGTCCACGTTCTTGCTGCTGCCCATGCTCTTGTTCTTCTGGACGAGGGTGATGTTGTCGGAGACCCCATGGAGAAGAACACTTTGGGCTCCATCAACTGGACTGTTGGTGCTCACGACGTAATTTCCGCTCCCTCCAAGAAGGAGACTGTCACTGTTCGACGACGTTTCCAGTTCTCTTCTGCCCTCAAGCGATCCTCTTCCATTGCTACCCACTCCTCCGGACGAATGTACGTTGCCACCAAGGGTGCCCCCGAGACGATCAAGAAGATGCTGGTTTCCGTGCCCAAGGGCTACGACGAGACTTACAAGCACTACACTCGTGCCGGTAAGCGAGTTCTGGCTCTTGCCTCCAAGGACGTGAAGCTGAGCAAGGACGAGCTGATCCATATTGACCGAGAGCATGTCGAGTCCGATCTTGTCTTTGCCGGTTTCCTCGTCTTCTCCTGCCCCATCAAGCCTGACGCCAAGGAGACCATCAAGATGCTCAACGAGTCGTCCCATCGATGTGTCATGATCACCGGAGACAACCCTCTGACCGGTGTCCATGTTGCCAAGGAGGTTGGAATCCTGTACCCCGGCCGAAAGACGTACATTCTCGATCTGTTCAACGGCAAGCTTGCTTTCCGAACCGTCGACGAAGTTGAGGTTGACTACGTTGACGCCTCCAAGCCTCTTGATTCCAAGTACCTCGACGGTGTCCACGATGTCTGTGTTACCGGATCTGCTCTCGCCGCTCTCACCTTTGAGCATCCCTCCATTGGCGATCTCATTCGACACGCCTGGGTCTACGCTCGAGTGTCTCCCTCTCAGAAGGAGACCCTTGTTTCCCACATGAAGGATCTCGGCTACATGACTCTCATGTGCGGTGACGGAACCAACGATGTCGGTGCTCTCAAGCAGGCCCATGTTGGTGTTGCTCTTCTGAACGGAACTGTTGATGGTATGAAGAAGATGGCCGACAATGCCCGAATCACCACCCTGCAGAACGTCTACAACAAGCAGTGCGAGATGATGCGAAAGTGGGGCCAGAAGGACCCTCCCATCCCCATGGCCATTGCCCACCTGTACCCTCCCGGACCTCTCAACGTGCACTACGTCAAGGCCATGGAGGCTCGAGGTGTGGAGCTGGACGAGAAGACCAAGGCCCAGGTTGCCATTCTGTCTGCTCAGCCCGTTGTTGCTGGTCAGCCTCAGTCCACCGCTGCTGCTACCCAGGCCTCTGCTCTTGCTGACAAGCTCGTGGGCATGTCTGCCGATGATATGGACGAGGCACCTACTCTGAAGCTCGGAGACGCCTCTGTTGCTGCCCCCTTCACCTCCAAGCTCGCCAACGTGTCTGCCGTGACCCACATTGTGCGTCAGGGACGATGTGCGCTGGTTACTACGATCCAGATGTACAAGATTCTCGCGCTCAACTGTCTGATTTCGGCCTACACTCTGTCCATTCTGTTCTTTGCCGGCTGCAAGACCTCCGACTCCCAGGCTACTGTCTGCGGACTGCTGCTCTCCGTCTGTTTCATCTCCATTTCTCGAGGTAAGCCCATTGAGAAGCTGTCCCGTGAGCGACCCCAGCCCGGCATCTTCAACATCTACATCATGGGCTCGATTCTCGGCCAGTTTGCCGTCCACATTGTCGCTCTGATCTACATTCGAACCGAGGTGTACAAGATTGAGCCCCGAGAGAACCTGACCGACCTCGACCGAAAGTTCGAGCCCTCCATTCTCAACACGGCCATGTACCTGCTTCAGCTGGCTTCTCAGCTGTCCACCATTGCCGTCAACTACCAGGGCCGACCTTTCCGAGAGAGTATCAAGGAGAACCGACCTCTGTACCTTGGTTTGCTGGGTGTTGGTGCTTTCGCCTTTGCCTGCTCGACCGAGTTCATGCCTGAGATCAACGAGCAGCTGCAGCTGGTGCACATGCCCGACTGGTTCAAGGTGCAGCTGACGACGACCATGGCCCTGGATCTGGGTGTGTGCTGGCTGATCGAGATTGTGCTCAAGAAGTTCTTCTCGGACTACAAGCCCAGCGACGTTGCCCAGCGACACGCTACCGAGGTGGACGACGACCTGCGGGAGCCTCTGCCTCTGGAGGAAAAGAAAAACCAGTAGAGAGTTTAGAATAATGAATTAGATGTATTTTAGAATGGATATGTAGGTTAGTAGAGCATGGCTGAGTAAGTTGCAGCCAGAATTGGAAGGAGACAGAGCCAAAAGTCGAGGTTCTCTGTCCCTGCAGAAGGTAGGGGTGTTTGCAGTAAGTGGGTGAGGGTAGGGGTATCACCTAGGTCGATGGAATCACAGCTGTAAGTTGGGTCTTTGAAAGAGTCGTCAGCAGTTATATCGAAGGTATCATCTGGGGTGACGTCGTCAGGGGTATCCATGTCTTCTGTGTTGGCATTGGAATCAGCTTCAACAGTGATAACACTCTCCAGTCTCCTGGTGGCATCTTTCACCGACTCTGTGCTTTCCATGAACTTGGTAAACGCCTCTGCTAGCTCAGCAGTGGTATCAACGTCGTCAGAAGGAGCATTGCAGAACTCCATCGAGGTATCAAGCAGGTTGGCAGTGGTATTGACGTAGGCGGTTGCTGTAGAGATGAACTCAACAGCTGTAGTGATGGGAGAGGGATCTTCAGGGGCATCTGTGGAATTAGTGGTATCTTCGTTTAGAACTTCTTCGTCAAGAGAGTCAGTATCGGTTTCTCTGATATCACTGTCGTCAGAAGCTTCCTCTGGTATCTCTTCTTCGTCAACAATGATACAGTCTGAGTCATCTTCTGACTCTTGAACCGCTTCTTCTGACTCTTGGGCAGCGTCTTCTGACTCCTGGACAGCATCCTCTTTAGTCTCATCATCAACAGCCGTAGTATCAGGATCACTGAAGCTTGAAGTTGGCTCAACCTCTACAAGTCTAAAGTGACCAAGAACCTCATTGAGTCTCTGCTTCTTCAGCTCGTGTGCAAGCTCGGTTTCAATCACCTCAAGGGATCGTTTCAGAGAGGTAGAAGGGCAGACCTGTTCCTGAGGTTGCTGAACTGGCTCGACTGGTTCATCGATCTCACCAAGATCAACCTGCTCAACTACCTCAACTGTTTTAGGAGTCTCATTAGGCTCAACTGGGTCAGGAGATACCTTTGGTTCAACCACAACAAGATGAACAAACCCATGTTCCCAAAACTCGAGCCAAGAAAGGCTGTCGACCACTTTCTGCACATAACCTGGAAGATCTTTGTCACTGATAAGAAGCGAGGGTGTCTGGCGTTGATAATTGTGACAAAATATCTTTGAATATATCCACCCTTCAGAAGGCAGTGGTGCTTTCATACCGCAAGATCTTCTATAGTCTGGGTACAGCTTCACGATCTTTTCCAGGCTCTTTTCAACCACGTTCCTAGCCAGAAGTTTGGAGGGAGGGAGTTGGGCCAGAAAGTTGTCAATGATGAAAATGCAGACTTTCTGGAGAAGTCCGTAGCGGTTGAATCGTGCAAACTCAGGGAGGATGTTGGAGGGGATGTAGTTGGTGAGAGGGTCGACGGGGGTATGACTAGGAGAAGTCAAGGTGGAAGTAGCAGAAGGTTGAGCTGGAGCAATCTGAACTGAAGCACTTGGAACTGAAGCACTCGGAACTGAAGCACTTGGAACTGAAGCACTTGGAACTGGAGTAGTCACTGGTTTCACTGAAGCAGCAGAAGAAGATTTAATAGATGCAATAGAAGCGTCAATCAGGTCTCCATACTGTGTCACGTTTGATGTTTGAGCAGGTTTGTAGTCAGGTGTGTGGTAAGGGTCACTAACCCTACCTTCTGAAGGGTAGTTGTTTGAGCCAACAGGACTATTGTAGGTGTTCATAGACAATATAGCACCACTGAAGTCGTTTGTTGTGATCACGGATTCGACTTTTGGTCTCGTTTGACCCTTCATGGATGTGTAATTCTGAGCTTTTTCTCTCCTCTTCAGACCAGGTTCAATCTTGACAGGATATTCATCCTCGTCGTCGGAAATCACTATGGGGATATCTGGCGAGCCGAAATGAAACAGGTGGTGGTAGGGCACGGGGGGTATCTCTTCTGTCTTGAAGTTAGGCGCAGTCCACTTTCGGGGTCCTGACATGGTGGTATGGAGGAGGAAGAAAGGAAGGGGAAATAAAGGTGCGTTTTGAAAGTGGACATGCAACAGAGGGAGTGTGGTGGTGGGGAGGTGGAGTTAAGAAAGGGGAAAAATGTAGGGATTATTGGATGGTTTAAGATGTTTGAAAATTAATAATATAACTCCTTATGTGGCACTGAGGTATTACGAGGACCGTAATTGCTTAGAACACTTATTACGTGGTGACTATGATGTCTTTCTAATCACTGCTATACTTAAGAGCATAGTCTTATACTGACTGTGCTGTATGTTATTGTAGCTGTTATCTGAACTACAGTATCTTGAGAACAAAAACTCCTTCTGAGCTCTATGACAGTGATCAAGCTGTTCGTCAGAATGCCAGTGTCCTGTGTCAATAACACACTCTTGAGGTACCACTTACTGACGTACTTGCATCACTTGGTAGGTTTCTGTTTAGCCTATGGAAGCTCTCTAATCTCTGTAGTGTCACGCTTCTGTCGTTCTATCGACTTCCATGCCTCGTCTTCTTCAAGTTCAATGTCAAGTAGAGAGAGCTTATTCTAAGTAACTAATTTCCACGAAACTGACCACAGCTCAGAACATTGTATGGGGACTTGAGATCTTCAAAGGCTCCAAATACTTCTCCTACTATCAGCTACATTTTGATACAACTCTCATCTCTCCAGCAGCCCTGCAACACCAAATATGAACCCCCAGCTGACTTTCTCCTATAACTAAATCTTAACAAAATGAGACAGATGACTCAACTTCTTAACAGATAGTCGTAATATTCACTAGTGACAAAGCTGTGATACATTTTCAAGCAATTTCCTTATTAAATCTATAGCCTAGCTTTCACCTTTGTCCTTCCAACTCCGTACTTTCTCTTCATTTCATTGAGAAAGCTCCAATTTAGTAAAATCCTCTGCTGGTCTTCGGGTTCCTCCTTTTCAACCACGGAAATTGACTCGTTTCGCCACTTTTCGTACACTTTGTACACGTTCTTTGACGCTGACGAGATGAAAGACAGCAGCTGGTACTTCTCACTGCTCTTGGAAACACTCTCTGGAGTGATCAACAGACACTGGAACAGTTTGGGGTGTTTCTGAGCAGTTTTGACCAGCAAATCTGAACCCTTTCCGTCTCCTAAACCGACAAACAACGTCTTGCTTTTGAACAGAGGATGTTCTCTTTCTTTCAAGGCTTCAATGACGATATAGGGGTCTTTATCCTTGAGATCTTGGGAATCTAAAGCAACCACACCGTTGAGAAAAAGACGGTGTTTCTGCAGCATTTCCTGCTTGAGAGACCAGAAGAGATTGGCGTTGTCACGGTTCCCATCTCCAATATAAAACAGCGTCACTCTGATGTTTTTTCCACTAACCATTCCCGTTCTCCCTTGATAGAGAGACACCGGAATGTCAGACACGGTAGTTGACGATTTGAACATGGCGAAACGTGAGAATTGATAAATAATTGACACACAAGTCAGCCCCATATACAAATTGCACTATATATATTCACTTGACACCACTAGTGTGTCTCACTACCCCACAAATGAGGGGATATGCAGTGCACACGCCATTAGTTTTATTTTTCTGGGCAAACAGACGTAATCTTGCATAATCGGAGTGCAATGTTACACTGGTTTTATTTGATGCGTCATAGTCTTATTTGGGCTTTTGGGGCTATTTGGGGCTGACAGTAGTTCGAGTTCTGTTACTTGACCTATTTTAACAACGTACAACTACACTTGACAAACTAGTGGTACAGTATTCGGCCTTATTACCACTACTTGGAATATGCATTTTTACTTGGCGAGCCTCAAGTATAAAAGAGCGATATTCTACCCAACAGAACTCAGTGGATGTTATATTTTTGAGACCGAGACTTGACAGCAATTATTTGAGGCACAGTTTCTTTCCTTGTTATTTTTTGTAGCTCTTTTCTACACTTTGAAGTCCAGCTATCGGAGAGCGAATTTGTCATATTTTTGAAGAATATTTTTTAAAAAAATATATATTAGTTATAGCTTATTTCTCTCGTTACACAAAAAGACTTACTCCTCGAGGAGTAAAAATCAGACAGATGTATTATCCGTACCACCGTAACCAGCTGCTTTTTCCCATCATTTTGGTACCCATAATGCCGTGTTTCCCTAGCACATCTGTAACGTTCTGGTTATGCTCTAAAAACCCATGCTTACTAATATTCAGGCTCACCTTAATTTTGCCGTTACCAAAAACGACCTTTTCCTCAACGTACAAAAATCATACAGACAAACAAATCATACCATCATAATCAACACCAATATTGCCATGATTTGCATACACAAATGCACAACTTATAGTACGAACACCCACCCCTCCCCTACAATCACACATAATCATCCAGTTAGTTACTATACATAAACCGCCAATGTCTGCGGGCCAATGAGCCCATTCAAAAGCACTTGGAGCTGTATTTCGCTCCTCTATCTCCCCTCTACGAGTCAAACTCATCCAGTCGGACCTTTCGTCTAATGGTTCCTTCCTGGTTGGCAATCACCACCTGATCACCCTCGTTTCCAATCCAAGGACCGTCGAGACGAGCAGTCAGGTGTGGGTTGTTGTAGGTGAGGAACCGTTCTCGGGCCTCGTCCAGAGTCTGAGACCGCATGTGTCTCATGGACCGTTGACCCTCGAGATCGGTGAAACTCACACCGCTGCCTCCAGTGTCTCTGATGGCCTGCAGGGCGATGAACTGGGTCAGAGGCTGATAGTTGTTCTCAAAGTTGTAGAGAAGCAGCATGGCGAAGACGGGGAGGGGTGCCAGGAGAGTGGCAAGGTAGTAGGCCTGCTGAAGAGCAAGAATACCGGACATGGTGGCGTGGAAAAGAACAAGACCGACGCACACTCGTCTCACAATCATGGGCCAGGCCTGGCCGGTAGAGTGAGAGGGATGCACCATGGCGTACATGAGCAGGTACTTGTACGTAAAGTATCCGAGCACAAAGTACGCGGTTCCAGCAGCCAGGATCTTCGAGGACATGACATCAAACACGGAGTAGAGCAGCGTGATGATGAGAATCAGAATAGGCTGGGGAAGGTTCAGACCAAAGTTGAACACTGGAGGGGTGTACAGCGATCTGAACTCTCGGGGAGTATGGGTGATGGGTTTTTCAAAGCCGAAACGCAGCAGGTTGCCAAACTCCAGCAGTCTGAAGGGGAACATACCGATACCCTGCAGGACAATCAGATCAACGTAGAACAGAGCCCACTTTTTCAGCGAGGAAGCGAGCTTGTAGGCGATCGAAGTGGTGTCCTTGAGGTACTGGAAGATATCGATGGCGGCTCCGGCGACTGTGAAAATCAGAAACAGGTTGACAAAGATGTAGAAGAAGTTCTTGGAGATGACAGACAGCTCCTCGTCACCGTGGGAAATGAAGCCCTGCAGAGACGCCAGGTAGACATAGAAGTAAGGAAGGGCAAAGTTGAGGATTGTGAACAGATAGGGAGGCAGGATACCGGTCACCAGCTTCTCCAGCCAAGGTGTATCTTTGAGAAGCTGTCCAAGAGCAGGCCACGATTTGGAGATGGTCTTGGTATCCATCAGCTTGGCGACACCCAAGACGGGGGGCACTAGGGCAACGGTCAGAAATCCAATCGCAATCGTCACAGCGTAGGTTCGAACCTCTCTCTTCATGGTCGACATGTAAATGTTCTTCCAGATGATATCGTGAGGAGCAGGAGCGAGTTTGGCAATGAGATGGTAAGGCGAGGGGTCCAGAACAGCCTGGGCGACCATCTGAGCAGACGCCACACTGTCCATGGTCACAAACGCTGTGTTTGTGGGGGTGTACTCCTTGTGTCGAGCCTTGATGATCTTCTGATCCAGACTATCCAGCTGGGCAGTGTAGTAGTCGATGGCGTCGACCTTTGTGCCGTAGAGACCCCAGAAGGTGAATCCGTGCCAGCCTCCGATTCGAACCGTGGGTCGATCGTAGGAGTGGGTTCTTGATCCCAGCTGGAGAGTAGCTCTAGGAGTGTTTTGGGGCGTGTTCTGACCAGTAGAAGCGGGAGAAGAAGACGAGGAGGGGTTGTTGGCGTTGGGTTCGTCGAGAATATGGCCGTTGTTGCTAGGTAGAATCGTGGGGACAACTCCAATCACCGTTTCTCTGTCAACCTCTCTAGGACCGAGGTAGACGCACCAGGCTCCTTCCAGTTTCTTGATGATCTCCTTTCGGACCACAAACAGCTGGTCGAGCTCGCCCCATTCTCGGCAGATGGTGATGGATCGGACATCTCCGATATCCAGCTTTTCAATATGTTCTGTGAGTCGATTCTCGTCTCTCAGCTCTGTGGGAATGCCAGAAAGACGGATCGTTCGGTCGGTGATCGAGTTCTGGGCTCCGAGGTACCGCTGACGCACGCGAATCACCTTCTGGGTGTACTGCATGAGGAAGAAGGAGACGATGCCGGTAAACACATAGGTGAAAAACACATATGTCCACAGATACGGCTGGTAGTCTTCCTGGGGAGGGGGAACCTTGGGTTTCTTTTCGCCAGACACGTCGTATTCCTCGTTTGAAGCACTGGTTCTATAGCTGGTGACTCCAAAAGACGTGAGAATCAGTCTGAACAGGAACAGACCCACATCTATGCCTGCTTCGCCGTCCTCGTCTCCGTTATCATAATTCCGTCTGATCGGACCAATCACCGTCACCGCAAAGAACGTGCACAGAGCGAAAATGATAATGGCCATCTTGAAGAACTGCAGAAACACATAGCAGTCCAGACCGCAGTGTTCCAGGACCTCCTCCTCTGTGATTTTGTAGAGCGCCGGAATCCAGCCGAAATACGTGTTGGGCAGCGGCGGCAGCCCCTTGCGGCGCAGAGTGCGGGCTGCGTAAATCTGGGGCCAGTTTTTGCGCAGAACACAGAAACTGAGAAACGCCGTCATGCCCAGCGATCCGGCAATGAGCAGCTGCGTCTTGAGCAGCGAGCTGTGTTTCCACAGATCGGGGCCGTCGTCGTCCGGCTTACTAACCAATACTGACTGCCAGGACATGGCTGTGGGAAAGTGGTGGGTGTGGGTTTTTTGTAGTGCAAGAGTTGGTGATGTTGCTCAGGAGTAGTTGGCATGCATGATAACTTAGCTCAACTTTAATTAGAGGATGGATGGTGAACGTGATAGTCCAGAGGGGGGTGGAGGAGATACTGTAGGAAGATGAGGTGGGTCTGTGTCGATACCAACAGACGGGTTTACTAATTTCTTGACTTTTCTTCCCCATTTCCAGCAATATTACTACCTATGTGTTGCCTCTCTACCTCTTCAAAGGCAATATAAACTCCCCCTATTCTCACATGCTTAAAAGTGTTGAAAAAACGAAAATGGGGCTGTATAGGGGTAGCAGAGATATGTGGACGGATTTTTGCCACCCAAAGGTGTTCTTCTCCTCGACGGTTAGTCATACAGGTCACCCAGACGTGTCAGATTCGCCACTCACCCTACACCTCCTACCTTGCTCGTTATCAGAAAAGATTGCATCAAATTATACCTTCCTCATGTGTGATATTACATGACCCGATATACGACTGTTTGGAGCGAGATTTGTGAGAAAACGGTCGAACCGGTTTTGATCCGATTTGTTTGTGTTTTTTAATTATTTCGCCGCATCCGATCTGTTTATTATCATCGCACTAACGTCGGAAATCGGATAAAGGACTGGTTGATAAGATGCAGTACGTGGGTTCGATTTTGGCCGACACGAAAAAACGAGATTTAAAGCTATGAAGAAGACTGATGCAAAAAAGGATGGTTCTAGACCGCTTAAAACGCGTTCAAATCACATATTACGACTCACCACTTGTGCCATATATACACCTGTTATTTTATATAGACCTATTGTTCACAGTGCCACACTTTTACTAGTGTAGAAACTGTTGTTTTTCGAACCATTTTCGTCCCTCTTCACACGGACACCTCCTTCTTAGCTCTCGGCTGCTTACCTCGTCCATATCCCTCCTTTCCATAGTAGTCCATGGGGTAGTCGTTACCCTCCAGAGTATCTTCGTCCATCATCACCATAGCCTCATAGGGAGTCAACAGAGGTTTGGGGAAAGCGTATCCCCAATCAATAGACAGTCTAGGACATGCCACCTGCACCCACGCGTCAATTCCATCGAAAAGAGCGAGTTTGGCAGGGAAAATCTCACTCAGAAGAACAATGTGAGTCTCGTATCCCTTCTTATTCAACTTCTCCTGCAGCATATCCAAAGTAGCTGTGTTTCCCTGCCGTCCCAGGGTTCCCAGAATGAGTCCTATGGTCTTTGCGTTCTTTGCCGTCTGAATGGCTCGTTTTCTGACACCCACCATTTCTGCCTGGTCAAAGTACTCTCTAGTGAGCTTTCTGGAGTAGGGGTCGTATCTGTATGCAGGAATATCGGGGTTATGGATCATGGCGGACTCCAGGTGAAATCTTCCGTCTCCAATGTACATGATCATATCGTAATCGTCGGCAGACATGTTTGCAGAAGTACAGCCCAAAACTTCTCCCTTGGAAAGAGGCATGATCTGAGGAGCAGTGCAGACGATGCCAGCTTCACTGAGAAGCCGGTCTTTGAGAATATGAATGGTAGGATTGAACTGGATAGTGCCTACCATGGCCATTCGAGTTCCAGTCTCAAAGTTCTTCTTGAACGATTTGACTACGTGCTCGGTGTCGATTTCAATCGTCACAAAGACATACAGGACCTTGATCTTGATAGAATCGATGGGGACCAGACACGAATGAGCATAATGAATGAGGAAGTCACAACCTAGAGCAATAGCCGAAAAGTCGTCCACACAACAAGCTCCATAAGTAACGTCTCCCATGACAACAGTGGTGATATCGGGACCGCAAAACTGCTCGATAATGTCGGAAATGATGCATGCGTAAATCAACAGACCCTCAGGCATCTGAAGCGCAATCTTCTTGCAGTTGTTCTTCCGGATATGCCAGATACTCTTGTGGATCTCAAAGTTGTAGTTTTTGGGCAGCGTCTTGGCAATCACGTCGTTGAGCTCCTCGTCGTTCAGAATCTCGTCGGGAATCTGGTTGATGATTCTGGGACGTCTCGTGGAGTTTTTGACGAGTGAAGTGGAAGCGGAGGGTCCTGAACCGGTGGCTCGGCCCACAAACCGCTTTCTGGGCTGAGAAGAGGCGGTTTTTTTGCACTCGCCGGATTCGCAGGGCGTTTCCGCGTTAGTAGAGGTCTTTTTGCACTCTCCAGGAGCAGTACACGACATTTTGTGAGGGGGTGAAATTAGTGAAATGTATGAGATGATCATGCATGCTGAAAAATATTTACCTTTGGGAGCTTAAATAGTCGGCGAGGTAGGAATCGAACTGACGGTTGTCGGACTTAAGCGGATTTAAGGAGGTGGCAATGAAATGAGTTAGTTAAACCTCAATTTGCGATATTTCATGTGTGATAAAGGGTCTTGTTTCATCCACTTGGCTTTTTTGCTCCTCAGTAGTTTTCCAAATTCATTAGTCTCTACACCTACAAAATAAGGTTGGTCGAATACTTTTCTAGAGCTGCCTACACCGTGCAAATTAAACTTTTTACCTGCAGGACCATGCATTTTCCTAAATATTTTGGTTTCTGTCTTCATCAAGGCAGCACACTATGATCACGCCGGATTTCACCGTGGATCAGGACGAGGATTTCGTCTTCGTCAACATCAAGGCACCCCATATCCGGGTGGCCAACATTGAGATTGTGGTTGATGGCGAATTGTTTGTTTTTTCGCTTGCACCCTACTATTTGCGGTTGCGGTTTCCAGGACGACTTCTAGATGAGGACGAAGAGGAGGTGGAGATGGTGAAAAAGCAGATCAGGGACGCTACGCTGGACGCCAAGCCCCAGGATCAGGAATCTGATTCGAAATCGGCTGAAAACTCGTCGAGCAACAAGCAGTCGACTTTGATCGAGGAAGTGTCGACCAAACCTCTGATTGAAGAGATTTCCGAGCCCAAAAAAGAGTCTGAACCGAATGCCAAGAAGCGGAATTACGACGAGATGGCCACGTCGACGCTGGTGGAGGAAGTTCGGCCCAGCAAGTTTCTCCTAGAAGAGAACACTTCTCAGCCTTTGGTTGAAGAGGTGGAGCAAGTCAAAGTGAAGCCTTTGATTGAGGAAATTGGAGGTGGAGGACTTTTGATTGAAGATATCACCGAGAAGAAGAATGGTGACAAAGTGGAGGAGAAGGTTGTTATCAAAAAGCGACCAAAAGTGACCAAAGCTACTGCTACCTATGATCTCGGAAGCTCTACTATCAAGTGTAGAATTCCCAAGGAGGAGCCTGGAATGTGGAAGGACATTGACATGATTGGCAAGCTGCTGGCGCGTCAAAACGAGACCCAGGTGATGGACGAGCTGCGAAAGACCGTCATTGAGGAGCTGGACGGAAACGAAGACAAAGACACAGAGCCCACTGAGCTCCAGGAAGCAGACGCTTTCGACTGGGAGATCAAGCAGGAGATTCCCAAGCTCGGAGAGGACAGTCACGTGAGATACGGATGGCAGGGAAGGTACAATGGTGCTGTGGGGGTCAGTGTGGCTAAAGGCAATGATGTCAACGAGATTGTTGATCCTGAGATGAACGGCGTTGACGAAGAGGCCAGAAAGGAGCTCCGAACCGAGATTGAGCAGTCGCGATTCAGTCCAGACTATTATCTGTCTGATTTGCTGGAGAACGATATGGTTCCTGAGTACCTTCACTACGAGCTTCCCAAGGAGTTTTGGAACGAAAACAAGAGCGAAATGGCTCTTTCGGGTGAAGAGAACCGGGTTTTGAGCGAGATTATGGCGAAGTCCCGGTCGAAATCGGCCTACAAGAACATTCCTGACCCCAAAAAGGCATACATTGGACTACTAAACCTGTTGTTCTCCTTCTTTTACGATATCAGAACGACTTTCAACGACCACACTGTCGAATCGCCATGGACTATTGGTAAACTGACCCCTCAGTTTGCTTCTCTGGACGATTCGTTTCACACAGTCTCTGAAGCTGTGATTGCCAGTAGTAGACGAGCTCTCACGTATCCTCTGGTCCGAAGTTTTGGACTGGTGCTGGAAATCTGGAAAGATGTGTCCAAGGTGATCAAGTCGGGCAAGCGAGCGATTCTCAAGGTGCTTCTGGAACTCTACAAGCTGTTTTCGGTCCACGATCTGTACTATGTCTACGCAGACATCTGGCTCAAAGACTACATTGGATGGATCCAGTATGCCAGTGATAAAGTGCTGGATTCGCTAGCCGAGGAGCTGGACAAGTTTGTGCTCAAAAAGGAGATGCTGGGCTTTGATCTGGAAGAGTGGGAGAGAAAGGCTGAGGATGGAGAAATTGCCCCTGAAGTGGAGGAGCCTGAGGAGTAGACAACAGAGAATGAAATAATAGAACGGAATAGTGGAGGTAAATATAAATGCAATATAATAGAAAGTCATTGGAAAAAATCAGATTCTTGTGGATTTAGGGCTCTTAACAACTTTTTTACCGGTAATAAGATGACAGAGAGATGATTTGAAGTGCAAGTATAAGGCGACTAATTAGGCTATAGCTCAATTTGACAGAATAGCAAGAATCCATATTAGCTGGCTCCAGAAGTACGATTTCTACTCTTTTCTCTTATCATTTTAGTGTCAACAATGGTCTAACTTATAGGTTATAAAATGAAAACTAGTGAGTTAATTTTGGTATTTTTTTTTCTTTTTTGAAAAAAAATAAAAATTGTCCAAAACAGCTATAGCTTAATTAACTAATGAAAGCAGAAGTTGAATAAGTGAAAATCCAACAGCGCCAGTGACATCAGACAACCACCACTAAATTTCTCTTCTTCTGCTGATCATTTTGATATCACTAACGGGTATATTCTGAAGTACTGTTTTTTGTTGAACTTATTCCATTAATTATTTGTGCTAAAAATCACAAAATGCTCAAGTCGACTATTATAGCTTAATCTGGTTGTACAACTAGATCGCTGATATATCTGGATCTAGAAGCGCTACTCATCTCAGACTAAGACAGCTGAATTGTGCTCCTTCTCTTGAACATTTTGAATCCACCAACGAGCCACTTCTGAAGTTTTAATAAATGTTTCCAGTTCCCGGGAGCTGATTTAAATATTTATAGTCTAATTTGACTGGATAACTGGAATTTGAATATATTAATGTCCAGCAACGCCAGTGGCTTCTCACTTCCACCAGTTAATTGGGCTGACTTTTTCAATCACTTTGATACCACCAACGGTCCAATTCTGAGATTTCGAAAAACTAAACTACAAGTAAGGAGTTGATAACTTTTCTGGTAGTTGTATAGCTTATTTTTACGGATGACTAACTGTCAGAAATATCAGGACCCAGAAGCCCCGCTTACCTGAGATTATGACCATTGAAATCAGCACGTTTTTCTGATCATTTTCATATCGCCAATGAGTGAACTCTATGAATTCAAGTAAATCCTGTAGTAATTTTTGGTTTGTTATAGCTTAATTTGACATGAAAACTAAGAGTCCAAATATTTCTGGTTCTAGAAGCGCTACCCATTTAGGACTAGTTCCGTCGAGATCACAGTCTTTTTCTGATCATTTTGATACCACAAACAGGTTAATTCTATTTTTTTCAAATACTCCCCCAATTCGAGTTGGTCAAGATTATGCAGTTACTAAGCCACAATACAAGTACCGAGCTGAGGTGTGAAAAGGTCACAAAGTGTCCACCAACTCGATACGTCATGAATCCAGTTTGTCACCTGCTTACTAATAACATCCCAAATCATATTTCAATTTTAATCATAATTGGAAATTACAAGTGCTGCAAGTATAACCATCTTAATGCCTTAAACTGAATCACCCCTTGCTGTAGTCCTCGAGATACTGGATTTAGTGATTCCATTAAAACTCCCGCTCATACCATTTTATGCCATTCCGCTCGTACATGGATTATGCAAGATTAGGTAAGACGACATGTGATGGTGATGGCGTGACAAGGAGGTCTCAGAGAACAGCCCTCTATGACGACTTTCTTTTTCCACAATACGGCATTACCAATATCAATAATTGGTGGTTGTAGCGTATTTACGTGTATGCTGTACTTTATTTGGTCGGTACGAATAATACTTGTAGCGTGAGAATAGCAAATACCTCATTGAGTAGCAACAGAAGGCTCATCGGGTGAAATATCTCACTTGCGTTTGCTCCTCTGAGTATCTACTGCGGACCCGGAGGTGAGACCAAATGAGACATTTTCCTGCGACAAAAGAAACACACAGCCTTGTCAGAAAGGAGTTGCGTGCATGGCTGAGGAAAGAGTTTTAGTACTGAATTTAGCAAGCCTTGGAAGGTTCCCGGGATTGGGGGTAGTCCAAAGATGATAAAGAGCCCATCAGAAGACCCTCACGGGCGTATTTCTTCTCCAGGACCCGCCTGATTCTCTTTGTGCGCCGTTGCATTGCTTTCTCCAACTGCCTTGCTACATGTCCAGAACCATAGTTCCTCAACGGGTTGCAATCTCTGTAAAGCTTTTGGTTGCGCAGATCCGGCTCCGCAAAAGGCAGTTTAATTTCATACGGCCACACGTGACCTTTGCAGAGTGAGATAGGAAGGTCGACGAAACAAGCTGCAGAGGAGATGAAGTTTTGAGAACTTGTCAAAAGGTGGTGAACATTGACACCTTTCGTCTGACGAAATCTCATCTCTACACACCCACCAATCCCCAACTATCAAAGGTATATGGCCGAATGCAGTAGAGTTCTCTCAAGCTATAATGCTAACCCTTTTTCGGGGGCTAACTTTGGCCAGAGTTTGCGCAATAAAAACCTATAGATGCCCAAAGAGGCACGGTGAGGAAACTGGATTCACAGCCTGCGAGTCTATTGGCATTGGGGCGAGGCGAGGTGGTGGTTTTGACTTATTTGCCTGTTATTTTATTTAGGCAAATAAGTCTGAGCTCTATAAGTTCGTCCAGTTCTCCCACCATCAGCCACTTGTAGATCAACAAACTTATACATTTGCTACAACTAAACCATTGATCTACATCGTGTCTTTAGTTGTAGCTACTACACCTGAAAGATATTTTACGTATGAAGTACAACACCGACATACTAGATATATAGCTACTGTATAATGCATCTCTACAATAAAAAAAAATACCATGGTATATTCAATTGGTTTCTAACGCTCTTCCTGGACAATTCGATTGTAGGCTAGTATGTACACAGTAATATCTGAAGACCCAGCTTGTCCACCTACGATCCAAGATGTACCTAAAGACCTAACAGTCCACCTAAAATCCATGATATCTACTGGATCAGCCATGTAGACATACTACAAGTAAACCCTCCAATACAATGCAGAACTTCTCCCCAAAACTACACCCAAATCACCCTCTCCAATACTTCTTTCATACTGTTAATCACCCATCCCTGGGCATGCATTACTTCTCCTTATCAATCATAAAGTCCACGCCGTGCTTGTGGCTTTTTGCCTGGGGATTAGGCGTGGTTCTCTCGGACGACACGGCGTCCGTTTTGTAGGGGTATTCCGGGATGCTGAGCGACGTCAGTTCGCCGCCAGACGCTCCCCCTGACCCTCCAGCTCCTCCAGCTCCTCCAGCTGCACTGCCGCCGCTCTGAAAGTAGTTTAGCGAGCGATTGAACGAGTCTGAGCGGATCGACGCCTCGGACCGGTGCCGGGTGTGTGTTTTTCTTCTGTTGGAGAGCGACGCCGCGTTGGCGATGGCTGTGGTTGACGAGGACGCTGATTCTGCTGCGTCTGCGTTACTGGACGCGTCTGAGCCGCGGGATCCTCGAGACGCCCGTTCAGCCCGCTCAGCCCTCTCAGCTCCTCGCTGTTCCCTGTCCTTTTCCCTCTCCCTTTCAGCTGCGGCTCCTCCCGCCACGTCGCTTCTGCGGCGTTTCCTTCCGCTCTGCTCCTCCTCGTCGTCGCGGTCCTTGTCCTTGCCTCCGCGGCGCTCCCGCTCCTGTTTCTCCTTCTGCTCCTTTTCTTTCTTCGTGTTGGACGGCGTGCGGGTCGGCTGCCAGTGGTGGAACTGGATAATGTGATGCATGGATTGCGACGGCGGCGCTACCGGCTGTGGCGACGACGGCGGCGAGCCTGCTGCAACCCCAGAGGGTGTACCTGGAATGCCGGGAGCCGCAGCAGCCCCTGGAGGACCCACGGGAGTGCCCACACCGGGAGTTCCCACCACTCCAGGCGTACCTACAACCCCAGGCGGCGCATAGTACGGCCAGGGACCTGCGGGGCCTCGAACCGGCGACGTGTGTGTCGCAGCCTGGGCGTGCGGCGAGTTGGAGTAGATGGGCGGCGAGGGATGCAGTTGGGGAGGCCCTGGGGCGGTCTGCAGGTGCTGCTGCATCGGATGGACGGGGGGCCCAAACTGGTAGCGGCGGGGCGACTGGGCGCCGTAGTCCGTGGGCTTGGAGGGCATGCTGAGGTTGCGCTGGTGGTGTCGGAAAGACATGCGCGAGTCCTTGTGCAGCGGAGACATGAGCCGCGCGGATTCGTGCGGGGGTCCCTGCTGCGCGGACGACGAGTGTTGGCGTTGAGGTGTGCCTGGCACGACGCCCTGGGCGGCTGCCGCGGCAATTGCGCCGGCCTGGGCAGATATAGACACTCCTGGCGTGCCGCTGTGGCTGGGCGTCGAGTGGGTCGACGGGTATGTGGGCTGCTGGGCGGCTACGGGGATGGACGCCGACTGGGTCAGCACGTTGGCCGCGGCCTGGGCGGCAGCCTGGACGAGCGCCGAGTAGGATGTGAGCGACACGGGCGCGTCCTGGGCGAGTTTGTCGAGCTCGGAGGCAATGTGGCCGCCAGCGTCGGGTTGCTGGGTGAACAGCAGGGGTATCAGGGCTGGCGGCACGTTGTATTTGACCGCCTGGTCGAAGAGCTGCAGCGATCGTTGCGCACGCTCCATGCGGTAGTATTCCGTCCGGCTGACTTCTTGCTGGAGAAGGAGGTCGTGGGGGGGTTGAGCAGACGGTTCTGACTGTGGTGGTGGTTGTGGTTGAGACTGTCCTGGCTGAGGTGGTTGTGTTGGTTGTCCTGACTGTACTGACTGTGTTGGTTGTCCTGACTGCGGTCCCTGTCCTGACTGCCCTGACTGAGTTGGTTGTCCCTGGGGTTGTCCCTTCCCGTCGCTCATGTCACTGGTGTCGCGCTCCATGTGGTGACCATCGCCTGAAGACGGAGTAGTGGCGGACGAGGCGCCTAGTGCGGAAGCTGGGGCTAGAGGAGCCGAAGCGGAAGGTGCTGTGGAGGGCGAGTCGGAGACGGGAGCCGAAGAGCCCGAAGCCCCAGGCCCCTCGGCCACCTGGGGCCGCGAGGGTTGACGCGCAGACCAGTCGGACATCTGAAACACATGTGGCTCGTCCACGGTAGCAGCCATAGATGTGCTCTTGCGGTTAGTGAGTGTCTAGTTGGAGTACAAGGGCAGCAACGTTCTAGAGGAGGTTGTGCAAACGAGAATGCACGTTTTGCGGGAGGCTGTGCAACAAGTGAGGGTGGTGTGGAGTGGCGCCGTTGGTGGGGTCTGTGGTGTGTGTGTGGTGCGTGTTGTCGTGGAGGTCCCCCTGGAGACTGGCGTTGTGTTTTTTTTTCCAAGCTCGCTTTTTTTTTTTTTCCGTCGCTACTTCTCGACTTTTTCAAAGCCCAAATAGACTGCTCTCTGTTTCTGGTCTTGTTCCCACAATATCCCACCTTCCAAACTTTTGGGCACAATAGGAATTGATAAACCTCTGCCTTGGCTCACCTTTGTTCCAAACTAAAAAGAACAAACTGTCACGTGGAATCAGCTGGCCCTTCTGCATTGAGAGGGGGGAAAAGAGCGGGTGATATACGAGCGCTGGGGTACGTGGGGGAAAAATGGATCCGGCAGGTCGAGCTCACGTGACAGGAGAAAAAAATGGTGGCAAACTTGTTTCACCTGCTTCCTCCTTCTCTCCCCCTGCTTACATCCCTATAGCATCCCAGATGCTGATTAGCTTCGTCCAATGCAGACAGCCAAGGGACGGAAAATGAAAAGAAAGAAAAGTGAAGGGGAAAAGGAAAAGGAACGGAGATGAGTACAAATAGATGGGGTCTTATAGTCTGTGGTATTGTGTGATTTTAGTTTCTTCTGACTCTACTCGAACGCCTCTTCTTTTTTCCCTCTCCAGCTACTCTCTATCTTCACTCATCTCTCATCGTCACCACAATCAAACCATCAGGCAAGTCATTTAACCTCAAAACTCCCAAATCGATCTTGTACATGTTGCTACGGAGATGAGGAAAAGATCGTTAGATCGTCATCAGAGATATGATTGGTACTGTTTATTCGCCGTGTGTGTGCTCCCTGCTCTACCAGTCATCAACATTTTTGATCCCCTTTTGTTCCCGTTTTTCCACTTTTCATCGGCCAAATAACCTCCAAACTCTATTCCTCATAGAGTGTAAACGTGGCAAAATTGGGCAAGCGCATGGAAGCTTAGACTCCAAACAGGAGTCCAGTGCCCGCTTTAGGAGAGTTGCCAACGGATGCGCTTATGTAAGCGTTGCCACGGCAACCCCGCACACGCAGCCAAAGTTCAAGTTCGAGTTTGAGTCTGTTACCTAGTTTTAGCACTCTGATTTGTCTGTCAAATAGCCCTTGACAAGTCCTTGACTAGCCCTCCATTTGTCATAATACCCGGCCACTTTGTGGAATGTGACGTGAACGCAATTTCCGTAATATCCGCTGAATAATAACGGAAGGGGAACGTGCACACAGCAACCAAGGCGGGAGGTTTGGCCGTTCTTCCACAGTGAGTCTTTTCTCTCAGCCTTATGTCTGCCACTGCATATATTGAAAGTAAAACGGGTGGTGGAGTGAAAGGCGAAAAATCTGACGAGCTGAAACTCACGTGATAATATCGGATCTTGTAAATATGTCAAATGTCACTGGACACTGGGGACGTTGCGATTGACACCTGATCTTCGGTTCTCCGGATTCTCGTCTGCTCTTTATCTATCTGTCGCTGATCTGTCTCGATCTATAAATAACAGAACTCTGCAATTGCTGAAAGTTGCAGCCTCCAGAGTTGCCTCACTGAGGCTATGGTGATTCGTGAGTCGAGTACGTATCACCTTGGAGCGTTTTTTTAGCTTACAGTGGTAGAGATGAGATAAGCTGGTGGAGCATGAGCAATTGTACTACGATATGATTGAGGAAACGGGAGATAATTGCAAGTAATTTTCATACTCGTACGTGTAAGACTCAGCTTCTCATCAGTCTATCTTCATCTCTTCTTACTCTCACCTTAGCATCGTTTCTAAGACTCCTGTCTAAGCCTTGTCCCCTCAACGTATACTAGAGTACGAGACCCTGACCTGATATTCGTTTCGAGCCTGACAAGATGAAAAAAGAAGATAAGATCATTTTCTTCGAGAAGGAACACATCTCAAGTCTACAAGTACTCACACAAACACATCAGAACTCTCACTAACCCTCCCCTTGATTAACTCTTCACGTCTACCATGGAAGCCTGAGATCTGGTTCTCGTTTGATTGGACACATGACGGGTCTCACTGGATACTGCTTTGCAAGGCTTCTTTGCAATTGAATTCCGCTATTTATAGAGACTACGGGGACCAGGGGAGTCTTCAGACACCGGTTTTGACCACCCTCCAAGCTCAATTCAGCCCACCGAGCAAGGATAAGTTTGGCGCGAGTATATAATCCGGATGGTGTAGATAATAAAGCTACCGGTAGCATTATTGACCCAGATGAAGGTGGATATTGGTGTTTTGCATCGCTTTTCTGTCGGCTATTTCTCGCTAAATGCACAAAGAGATCTATATAAGCGCTGATTACCCGCCAAACAAGCGCTAGCACCCCTAAATCGCGCCTAAATCGCTCGATTCCGTTTGGCACCTCGTATACCCCTGTGGTGGCCCTCTAGTGTCGAGAGATTGTCTCGTCACACTAACCGTATTTGCCTATCGAACCTTATTTTTCGGAGGTGAGCGGCATGCACACACATGTCCACCCGTGCATGTGTGACGCATCTCCAGGTGATAACGGCCCGGGGTGTCATGACGGATTGAGAAAACAACATACGAGAAAAGAAAGAAAACACGCACAAAAAACGCATAACAACAAAGTGACAGGTATTATATGGAGGAAGCCTGACTAAAGAGGAAATAGAAGGCATTACCAAAAGGGAAGAGCCTCTAGTTGTGGTTTTCGACTAATTTGGATTGCCCCAAACTCGAACCAAGACACTCACTCAACTGCCCTGCGTTCGATTCTGTTGACCTCATCAATTAAAGTCACTATTGTTTCACCATTAAAATGTATCGCACCTCAGTGCTCGTACACTTCACTCACTCACTCGCACTAAAATAGCGGCGCCAGTAGCTTCCCAAACAGAACCAGGAGCCACGACGATATTATATTATGTAGCCGTAGTGGATTCGGATGACCAAAATGGACACCTTAGATCCGTATACAATGCTACGGGATACAACGTCACATACTTCGTATAGCCCCGGCAATGCCACCTAAAGCACATAAAGAAGTGCAATTGAGCTACCAGGTTGAGAGCTGTACATTGCTGAATTGATCAGTTTCAATTGCAGTGTTTTTCACGATGTTTATACAGCCCGACTGTACCACTCTTGTTTGACGTAATTATAATAATCATGGTTGTCCCTCCCTGACCTATAATACCATTGTGTACCCTGTCTCTGGGTGCAGTAGTGAGTGGGTCTCTTACAACAGCATTGAGATTACTCGAAACGACAATCCTTCCCGGAGACCTGATTGGGGTTGTGGCTGTCTGAGATATTGGCTGAAGAGGAATTACGAGATGATGAGTGATGCCACAAAACTGCGATTATGTAAGCAGATTGATTATGTAAGCAGGTGGGTCAAAATCAGGGGTTGCAGAGGTGGTGGTGAGGAAATGCGAGCTTTAATTGACACTCAAGAGTTTCTTATCAGCTAGTTACAAGTCTTTTATGATGACTAATCGTCTGTCAATAATGTATGTCATTGCTTTAATTACTGGAAATGAGAGAGCTCTATAGTGAAGCACCCAAGAACATCTCTACAGGTATAGCTGTTAAGGACATGAAAGCCTGAATACTGTAAACTGTTTGATGGCATGTGAACTTGTCCATAAATTGACTCCATAAAGATCTTCGATTGTCAACATCGTGCATTCTGTAGTATCAGTCTGAAGAGTGGAGGTGGTATGGATCTTAGGTAAACGTCTATCAAACAGCTACAATGACAAGGTGTAGTCTTTGGCCAAGATTTTTTTTATACATCTGATCCTACCGTTATCATTGTTTGTCTATAACTCCATTATATCAGCCACAATTCCACATTTCATCCTTCCCTCGATCTCCACTAACTTACTCACTCTCCCTCAACTAACAAATTACGTTACTTACCCCCCTCCAACCCCACCATACATTTACCCCATTTCATAAAACCGTTTCAACGGTTTCTGAATCAGTCAAACGAGTCAATCTCTACACACTGAAATACCCCCCATATCTCCACGACCTCTGTAACCACCTCAACACCTCACTCCCTTCTAGACCACCCCACATGACCCTTAACCGATTATTCTCCTGAGACAAGTCCCTTTAAGTCGCTCAAAACCCAGGCAATTCCCCTAAGAGTCGAGAAATCTACTCTTCTACTCCCCTAAACCACTCCCAAACCTCATCTTCCTCCCAGCTGCCCTCGTTCACGTTTTATCGGCTGCCGAAAAAGCTCCGCCGAAAAACCGCCGCTTAGGTCGGCTTTCGGTTAAGCTTCATGCACTCCACATTTCAACTTTATCCAAATGAAAGAATATATAGAGCAGAGTAAGACGAACATAACAACTTACTGTCCAACCGTCACCCACACAACCACAATGATCCGAACAATCACCAGAACACGAATTGTGCCCTCCTCTCGAGCTCTGTACTCGTGCAGACTCTTTTCCGACGTGTCGACCACCAAGGGAGAGACTTACACGCTGACCAAACATTTCCTGGACCCCTCCAACACCGCCCACATTGCCGTGTACTCGCTCAACCGGCCTGAGGCCATGAACTCCATCTCCAAGAAGCTGCTCGAGGAGTTTGAGACTTACATCAACTCTCTGGCTGCCGAGGGACGACATCAGAACGTGACCAATACCCGGGCTCTGATTCTGTCCTCTGAGCTGCCCAAGGTCTTCTGTGCAGGCGCTGATCTCAAGGAGCGAAAGACTTTTACCGACGCAGACACCGCCGCCTTCCTGAACAAGCTCAATGGCACTTTGGACACGATTCAGTCGCTGCACATGCCCACCATTACTGCAGTGCAGGGCTTTGCTCTGGGAGGAGGAGCTGAGATCTCGCTGGCCACAGATTTCCGAGTTCTGTCGAATGTCGCTCAGTTTGGTCTGCCCGAGACCCGTCTGGCGATTCTGCCCGGAGCGGGAGGAACCAAGCGACTGCCCAAGCTGATTGGATACTCTCGAGCTCTGGATCTGGTCCTCACTGGCCGACGAGTCATGGCCGACGAGGCTCTGTCTCTGGGAATCGCCAACCGAACCGGCGAAAACGCTCTGGAAACCGCGCTCGAAATGGCCAAGCTCATCTGCGAGGGAGGACCTATCGCCATCAACGCTGCCAAGATGGCCGTCAAGGGCGAGTCCAAGGAGTGGGAGATTGCCGCCTACAACAAGGTGGTCAACTCGGAGGACAAGTTCGAGGCCCTGTCGGCCTTCAAGGAGAAGCGAAAGCCCGTTTTCAAGGGTAGATAGGGAGTTCGGTGAAGAAAAAGACACGTGAGTGCTCGGTATATACAATAATGATTAATGACATGGAATGGTGGGAGTGTGTGGGTATAAGATGGATTATGCTGACAAGCATTAAGGAATGTACAAGTACGATAATTAGCTGAGAAGGGTATCATGGTCTTGCAGATGTGGGACATATGAATCATACTGAAAGACGTTTGGTGAGACTAACAGGAAACTGAGGGCTTTGAGGAGTTTATAAGCATCTGTGATTAGTTCTAGACCTTATTTAAGCTCTGGGATCTCTGGAAGTTCAGGATCATGATGTTCTGGTGTTCCATACACCCTTGTCCTCAAAGCATCGTAAAGATAAACCGAGCATACGAGAATATTAACCAAAGGTTAGACCGTCGAATAGTACATACGTTCCATGAGCATCCAACTTGTTACAATGTAGTTACTCAAAGAGAACCGACAGTTACAGCTGATTTGGACAGCTTCATTTCCATGCCCACTAAGCATGCCATCTTGACTAAATGGTCCTGTGATGTTAGATGTGTGAGGCGATTTTGACCAGAAAAATAGTACCACGCTATACTTCAAGCCTGTATCATTCGAATGGTGTATTTCTTCGAGTCCAATCTTATTCATACGTCCCACAGTACCGGTATTCAAATGATAGATGCTCTTAACTAAGTCTTCCAACTATAATCTCAACTAAATCTAATTTCATAGTGGAACCAAGATACATAACAATACGACACATAACGATCAATAACAGTTCTGTCAACGTGTCAATCACCCCTCCTAACAATCCCCTCTATCTCCTTAATTTCCACCACCTACCCTTTCCTTAAATTATCAAATATCCTCCCTCCCTGTTTGTGGCACCGCCCTGCTGACTAAGCCGATTAGGGTTAAACACATTCTGCGACGTATCTTCTCTCCCCTCCCATATAAATACAGCAACATGAACCAAGGGTACTACAACATCTACCGGGTCAGCAGGTGAGTTTAGCAGCGGATTGTGATGGGGCGGGCAATTAATCCCCACTGTGTGATTTTCAGCGAGATTGGATGATTTTTGGCTGACTTTGTGTGTGGTGATGGTGATGTTACTAAGAGATGGTGAAGGATGACTGTTTGATGTTACCGTGACAACATATAGTCATCACACTGTCCATGTCACTACATTCTCCATGTCATCTGAATCAGTCTGTCTATATATACCCCCTCTTCCCTCCTCTCTTCTAACCCAGCATAGGAACAGCTCTCACAGAGGCTCTGGATGAGCTGATTCGAGATAGCACGATCCCGCCACAGCTGGCGCTCAAGGTGGTGGAGGTGTTTGACCGGGTCATGGCCGACACTCTGCGTAACGATGTTCGAAACCGAATGTCGTTCAAGGGCGAGTTGCATACCTATCGCGGTCTAGAAGATGTATGGACCTTCATCATTCGGCGCGTGGTGTTCAAGATGGACAACAACGATGTGGTCAACGCCGACAAGATCAAAATCGTCACCTGTAACGCCCGCAAGGCTGGCGATGCGTAGACCACGGGATTTTGGTGGCATTTTGGTGTCGCTACTACTTCAAGTTATTAGGGTGGAAGAACAACTGAACAAGGAACTCAGCAGTTGTCTGGTGTCCGTGAGGATATCGTCTATATAGTACCCCGCTTGATCGCACTTGAGCATTGGCTCGTGCAGAGATAATATATGTTTGTTTTTACAGGATAGTAGGTGAGGGTTAGTAGGGCATGGAGAGGGCATGGTAACCTGTAAATCTAGAATTTTCTGAGCAATTCTTTCTTGTAGAGATTGTCCCTTGAATTCTTTGCTCACTCTTGAACTTGACTGATTGTAGTCACTTTAGGCAGGTATAAGAGATACTAGCTGATGTAGGCAGTTCTTGTCATGTTGAAATGATCCGAACAGTTGCTCCTGCTACAGTGAGTGTTTCAATTGCAACTGCTGTCTCATCTGCCTTCATTGTACAAGTACAAGTATCCTCTACTCCTACCTTCATCTAGGATGTACATCTTGACTACTTGAAGCTAGGGTATAGTCAAAGGAACATCTCAAGTTGGTGATTCAGGCCTCTAAATAACTTGATGACAATCATGCCGTTGGCAATGCGATACTCTATGGAGTATCTGATATCACATTCATCATAGTTACCCTTTCAGCTTCATGTAGTCTACTTGTAAGTCAGCGACACCTATGGATGTTTAGAAGCTTGTCTACTCGTACGAAGTACACTGTGAATCGTACGGATCCCTGGCTTTGAGACCTAAGATGATGATCATTTATTGAATATCGCTACTCTGCCAACTCTAGTCAGCACGACCTGCTAGATCATGAGCTCACTGCTATAGACTGGCTGTCTCAGAGATTGTAAGACATCGACAGACACTTGAGATCATAAGAACAAGTCATCCTTTACGACTATACAACAAGCCAAGTGTACAACTCTCTCTCGATCTTCGAAGAAATACAGTCTCAAATCATTCAGTCTATCAGTGAGCACATCCCATCATCTCCTCGCATCTGCTTCATTCACATCGACCCCTACTTCTACTTCACTCTACAGTGCTTATCAGCCACGACCACTGGTTGCGTACCCTTCCCTTATCACATTTGTCATATCTCGTTAAAATACAGAAATTAAATACAAGCGACCCATTTCTAAATAACCATGGATCGGTAGTGGGGCTGCGTCTGGCCCTGGGGTCCGCCGGGAGGACCCTGAGGAGGCCGTCCCTGGCCCTGCTGTCCGGGAGGAGGGCCTCCGGGGCCTCGAGGACCCATCATATGAGGAGGAGGGCCGCCCTGGTGAGGAGGTCCTCCGAAGCCCTGCTGCTGTCCGGGAGGAATAGCAGACCGGGGCTGAGGTCGGTGAATGCCACCAGGAGGACCGCCAGGACCGCCAGGACCACCGTGTCGAGGAGGCTGGGGAGCTCCCTGGTTGTATCCTTGAGGAGGGCCCTGGTTGTATCCCTGGGGAGGTCCCTGGTTGTATCCCTGAGGCTGGTAGCCCTGGGGAGGTCCCTGGGGTCGACCCTGGCCCTGAGGAGGACCCTGCTGGAACTGTCCGGGTCGTCCCTGGCCTCCCTGAGGTCCCTGGCCGGGAGGAGGGCCTCGGAAGTTGCCTGCGGGCGAGTGAGACCGCTGGGGCTGCACGGCAGGCATCTGGGGAGACACGGGTCGGCCCTGCTGCTGTGCGTAGGGAGCCTGGGGCCCGTAGTTTCGACCGGGGTGGCCCTGGCCGTGAGCTCCGCCCTGGGGACCGCCGTAGGGTCGGTCCTGGGGCTGCTGTCGAGCAGGAGGCTGCTGTCGAGCAAACTGGGATCCCGCGCTACCGGGCTGGGGTCCAGGAGCGCCGTTACCCTGGCTGGGGGGAGCGCCGTTGCCCATTCCCTGTCGCTGGAAGCCGTGGGGAGGAGGCTGGGGGCTGGAGCCGTTCTGCTGGGGTCCTCGGGACCGGTTGGAGAAGCCGGACGACGACGAGCCGTTGCCCATGGAGTACATGGCGCTGGCGTTGGCGTTCTGGCCGTTGGGGACGCCGTTGGTGGTCTGCACGGTGGGGGTCTTGGGCTGAGCGGCCTTGGTCTGGATGGACAGTTTGCTCATCTCATCGGCAGCAGGGTCTCGGGAGCCGAAAATCGACTCACGGATGTCAGCACGGGTATCGCCTCGCATGTCACCTCGCGAGCCCTTGTGGTTGAGCGCAGAGCCCTGTTTGGGGCCGTCAACAGCTCGTCCGTACGACTCCTCGTCCATGAAGGCGCCAGAGGTAGGGTAAGGCAGCTGGGGCGACTTGGGGTCGGTGGACTTGCCGATGGAGGGCAGCAGAGTGTTGGGCTTGGCGCCGTCGCTCACGTGCCGCTCGTGGGTTCGAGGCACCTGCAGAGACGAGGAGCTGCCCATAGGAGCCTTGGGCAGGGGGTGGCCGTTGCCCTCGGGCACGGGGCCAAACGTCATGGCGGGATCCCGCTGCGGAATCTCGCGACGCGGAGGCTCCCGCAGATGTTCACGTGACCTTGCCGGGGAGTTGGGCTGCGACACGGAACGGTCCTTGCCAAACACGTTGGGGGGGATGGCCAAGGACGGCGAGTTGCCTCCAGAGCCCATACCTGAGCCAATGGAGGACACTCGTCGAAAGGCGAGACCGCCGGAACCCTTGTAGCCCGTGGACATCTTACGCGAGAGAATCTCCTTGATGTTTTTCGTCCACATGGCGGGGGACCAGGACTCGGAGCCAGACACGCCAACGAGCATGAGAATGTCGGCGAGCTCGAGGTAGTTGACACGGGGGAGCGTGGGCATACCAAACAGCAGCGACCGCTGGTCCGTCTTGTCGGCGTTGAGACGCACGGGACGGCCGTAGAGCTTGAAGGCATCGAAGACAGGAACCAGGAATCGGATCAGAGTCTCGAAACCGAGAACTCCGGCGTGCTGCTCGGGCATGAGGAACACTGAGGCGTCCTTGGCTCCCTCCACGTCGTCAAACGTCACAGTTCCGTCAATCTTGAACAGCGTACTGTTGTTGATGAGCATGGGAGACGAGGGGTAGATGGCGTAGGCGGACTGGGCCACGGTGATCTTGGCCAGCGGCGGCTTCTTGACCTTCTTCTTGTCCTCGTAGAAAGACACGGTTCCGTAGGCCTCGTAGCCCTTCTTCTTGGCCTTGGACTTGACCTTGGGGTCGACGGGAGCGACAATGGTCCAGCACCGTTTCCAGGGCATTCCAGGACCAAAACGCACCGACACCCAGTCCTCGTGAGCAAACCGGGTCTCGGCAAGAAGCGTACGGATACCGTTGAGCTGTCTTCCCTTGGCAGAAAGCAGACCGCCGGTGTACGCCTCCTGCAGCGACGAGTACTCAAACTGCGACAGTCTGAGGGCCGAGGACCACTCCTGCAGCAGCTTCTGGGACGAAAACTGCAGCAGGTACCGGTTCTTGAGCGTGGTGGACAAAACTATGATATTTTGAAGGTCTCCGTTGGGAGAGGGGAGCGTGAGGATCGACTTGAAGGTGGCGTCGGTCACGTTGATGTACGACGGCTTGAGCTTGGTCAGCCCGCCCTTGTGGCGGTCGAGCTCCTCGGCATCCCAGATCGACATGACCGTGCCCTGCAGCCGGCCGTAGACCTCGACCCACTTACGGTCGTTTACTGGTTTTCCATCTGGGTTAGTGGGTGCTAAAAACAGAGCTTATGTGACGCCACGTCGGTGCGGGGAAGTCCGCGGCGACAACATGCGGTATTATATCCGATGAGCGCTGCGAGACATGTCTGAGCCTTGGGGGTTTGTGGCCCGTCTTTTTTCTCGACGATTATCACACGGCGATACCGTGAACCTTAAGAGATTAAATGCAAAACAAACAAGAAAAAGGCCAGACTGGGAATTACCAGTAAAGTGGGAAGAATGGGGCTCAAAATACATAGATAAAAGAGTCTCATCCCTCCCTTCAGTCCGTCACTCCTTCCTTCTCGCTTTGATTTTCGTCTCTCTCCCCTCTCTTCTATACTCACCCTTGTTCAAATCATTCAACAGCATGTAGTAGCCCTCAAAGTAGACCCGCTCCTTCTGGGCGGCCAGAAGCGTGAGAATGGGGATCATTTCGGGCGGCGTGTCCTTGTCGAGTTCCAGGCCCAGCGAGGCGGCGGACCCGCTGCGGACCCGGCCCTGTGGTGAGCTGGGGGACGACGACCGGCTGTTTTGAATCTGGGCCATCATGGGCGTTCGAGGCCCCGAGTTGTACGAGCCCAACGAGCTATTGCTGTCCATGGTGGGTGTCTGTGTAGGAATCTAAGAGAGATTCCGTACTTGTAGTGGTGTGCCGTGGAGTTTTGTCTCCTCCTGTGTTGTGTGGTGTAGTCGAGTGAGTTGTTATGTCAAGTGTCGTGTGTTGACAGATTAGTGTGGTGCACTGTGTAACGGTGTTTGGAGCTTCCTGTGTAGCGTGGTATGCCGGGCGAAGACGGTCTGGGGTTCAAGTAAGGCGATACTGAGACGGGGTCGCACTCTGGGGTCGGGCAAGGCTGTGCACGGGCGTTTGAAGAGGTGGTAGTTGCACTTTGGTCAGGGTCAGACCGCAGATCGATGCAGATAGTGTTGATGTAAACGGAAGGCGCAAGTGAGGCTAAATATGCAAAAAGCGCCAGACAAGGGGCCCAAGAGCTAAAGATAGATGCAATCTGGAACGACGTTACAGTGAGGAGAACGGGAGAGAAATAGCTGGGTAGTATTGGGGTATATGGATAGTGCTCTGGCCATGTTGTATATCCGTTTGTACTCTCATTTCTCCTGTTTTCTACGGTTCTGTTTTTTTTACACAGTCTGTTCCCTCTCTAAGATTACTTGTTATGATGCCAAGGTTCGGTGCTTAAAATAGCCAGCCAAGAGACGTCGGCTGGAAAGGTGGTTATGCACTGCAAACCGACGTCATAGAAATTGGAGAAAAAACAGAGCAGTTGGGCCGTTTTTCTGGCGGTATTCGCCCGCCGCTGTTTGGGCCCCCACCTCCCCACAGTCGATCACAACAGTGAAAAATCGCGTGCGAACCCAAAAGTAAAACCATGGGGCTGAGTACCGTCTAACTGTATACACTTGATGGAGAAGATGTATGGAAGTCGAGATGTTTTGATAACATCCAGAGCAAGGTCCCTAGCCGAGGTGAGGTACACGGCAGGTACATGGCAGGTTTGAGTACGCCCGCACCTACAGGTTTGGAGCACATACCGATAAACAGTCATTTTCAGCTTTCTCTCACTTCCCAATTCACAATCCCCTAACCATCTCTTCACTGTTTACTGTCTTCTCGATCTACCGTTGAAACAGGGCTGTGCTGGATGGAATACGAGCTGCACGAGCTGTAGCTGCCGGTTCATGAGGGGACCGGCCAGGAATGAAAACAGCTTGGCTGACCCCCACTTGCTCATCATAGTCATAAACTCAGGCATAAGTGAGCGAGTGTTGGTGAATCAAGACGTTGACGATAGTTGCACCGGTAAAAAAACAGTAAAATGAGTATCCTGGTACCCCCACGATGGGAAAATACATCTCCAAAAATGTATCGTAATATGAGCAGTCTCCCCACCCTCTATTTGCTCACTGCACCCCTTCGTTGTTTCATCAAAGAAAGACCGCATAGCAACAAGTCAGGCACTGTTAGCAACCAGCAACACCAATAGGTGACCCACACAGCAACTCCAGGCCAAAGTAGCAACTGTGGCAGGCTGCCAAAGCTGAAAACTCTTGTGCTATCGCTCCGCTTTCGTTCTTGCTACTTCTTCTCCTCTCCTTGGCATTCGTACTCGTTTATATCGTATCCCACCGTCTGGAAGGCATAATACTCAGCCTCGTTTGACGTAAGAATACAGCTCGTATCATCAAGTGGGTCTGTCGAGCTGCAGAAACAGGAAGGGTGGAAATTGGACGAAATAAGAGACAAAATGACTTGAAATTAACCCAGAAGGAAAATAATACGTCCATCTCCGTACTGTCAAAATTTCCATCGAATTCCACCACTCCAATATCACTTTTTTTGTTTTTATCTGCCTCGTCCATCAACCCAAATCCACTCTTGGTTTAGACTGCCACGATAAACCGGCGGTTAAGTGCTATCAGAGACCCGTGGATGCGCTTTTTTCCGAGGAACCAGCCCATGGTTCGATTCCCCAACCTTGGGCGACTTTAGGTGGGTGTTTATTACCAGTGCGTATAATACTCATTTCTCGAGATATAAGAAGCACCCTTCACAGCTGTTCATGCACAACACCACGTGCTCGATGAAAACACAACTGTGGCTTACAGGTTATGACCTATATGAGGACGAAGTGGTTTTTGTGGACTACATATCATAACCTGTTGCTGCCTTCCTCCTCCTTTTCTTGGTTTCTTTTTGAACGCCTTAATTTGTGAGGCACCAGATTATGTAAGCGAAAGAGACTTACTGAAGATACCCTATGTGGATGAAACAAGACCAAAGAAGAAGATTCCAGGGGAATAAGTTAGCGCCGATTGTCATGGATTTCAACTCACCTTTCTGATTAGTCAGCTATTAGCCATACTACAGAGATATCCTCACCTTCAAGTTCATCAAGACCAGATACCTCCTAATTTGACACAGCACACCCCCATACCCTCCCCTTACACATCCAGATAAGGTATCGGCTCGATATCCGTGGCTTATTTCACCATTCTCGAAAGCTTGCTTTTAGCAACCCACCTCGAGGCTCTTAGTAAGCCAGAGAAAGGAAAAAGATGAAACTCGACCAAACAGCTCAATCAATTGAGTCTCTGAAGTCACGTGACATACACCGCCACCCCCCAAGTCACATGATAGCAACGCTTGCTCTGCAGGTGCATTAATATGCCGTATACCTACATGACCCCACATATCTCATCTCGGTTGCTAACTCTATCTGCCGAGGTTATTGAGCTGAATGAGATCTTTCGGGGTCCCCAAAAGTCGCTGGGACTTAAATGCGGGTCTCTATCCACTCAATTGGTTCCCCTGAGCACCTCAGATGAGTTTGTTACTCCCCAGGAACGCCCAATATCCCGTAGTTGTATGTGTGTATGCAGCAGCAACCCACTAAAGCTCGAGCTATTTGAACTATACCACAGACTGAGAGTATATATAGTGTGTCTCGGGCGGTGGATGGCAGTCTTCAACTTACAAACTTCCATACACAATGCTTCGAACCACTCTTAGAACTTCTCGAGCTCTGTCTGTCCGACAGTTCTCTGTCGCCTCTCGTCTCCAGCAGGATCCTCTCAAGAAGGCCGCCAGCGATGCCTACGACACCGTCAACAAGGCTGCTCTCAAGGGCATTGATCTTGCCACCGAGGCTGCCGACGCCACCAAGAAGGCTGCCGGAGAGGCCAAGTCCAAGCTGCAGGCCGGCGAGCTGGACGGCAAGCTCAAGGAGGTGTGGAACTCTGCCAAGGGCAAGGCCCAGGAGCTGCAGTCCGAGGCCGAGGAGAAGGCCCACGATCTGCAGGGCAAGGTGAACAACGAGACCGGAGGACTCAAGGGCCAGGCCAAGGAGGCTTGGGGAGAGGCCAAGGGCAAGGCTGAGGAGCTCAAGGGCCAGGCCCAGGGCAAGGCTCAGGAGCTCAAGGGCGAGGCCAAGGACGCCATCAACAACGGAACCACCGGCGATCTGAAGGGCAAGGCCAAGGAGGCCTGGGGAGAAGCCAAGGGCAAGGCCCACGAGGTTGCTGGAGAGGCCAAGGGTAAGGCCAACGAGCTTGCCGGCGAGGCCAAGGACGCTGCCAACAGCGGCAGCACTGGCGACCTCAAGGGTAAGGCCAAGGAGGCCTGGGGCGAGGCTAAGGGAGACGCCAAGGACCTGGCTGGTCAGGCCAAGGGCAAGGCTTCTGAGCTCAAGGGCGAGATCAAGGGCAAGGCCAACGAGCACCTTTAAATGTAAAGACAGGTGATTAATAACTATATATTGAATGAGGATAAGGTATGGAGATGTTATGATAATGGGAAGTGTAATGGTTGTGGTGTTGCAACTGAGTGACTGCTGTAAGTTAAAAGATAGAAAAATGTCAATTGAGTGTTGAGGGGTCGTGTGTTCATGTGCTGACATATCTTTTATCTTCATCTCACCACTGGAGACGTATCGAGATAGAGCTCATACTAACAGGATGTAAGGAAGAAGAGCACTACAATTGACTATTTTTTAGATTGAAAGCTGATCAAAAGGTGAGCTCAATTGGTGCAGTTAGTCTACCATTGTCTACATACTCCTCATTTTCTCTGCTTATGCTGAAACTGACATCCCACCAATTGCTCTAGTTCCAGACTTACCACGGTAGATTTTTAGTCAGGCGTGAACCCCTGAGTCTTTTTAAGAGCCATGTTATTTCATATAGAACATATTCTGATGCATTTCTAGTCACGTCCAAACTTTTGATATGGCTAACCCTGACTAACCCTAGCCAATGTTAAACGTGGGTTTCATAGAGAATGAGCTCTGGAGGAGGTCTGACCTATTAGGGAATTTTATTTTAAATGAAAATACAGTCTCTATTGTTTCATGTAGTGCTCTGACTGTTTGCTATCTAGGCAGCTGTGAATTTAAGTCCTGCTGTGGCGGCACTACTTAAATGCTAGTCGTTAGAATGATACTCATATTGTTAGCCTTCCAGCTTAAAAGAGAATCATCGAAAAAAGTCAGTCAAATCATCAGACCAGTTTTAGCTGCTCAGACTGTCCAGAGTGTTGAACAGATTCTTGTTCGAATCCATATGGTGTCTTCATTCACCTCGCTTAACCTTCTTTTTGGTTGCCACACTTATTAGCAGTCGGAACGTCATTTCTTTTAAAGAACAGATGGCTCAAGGAACGAAAGGTGGGAGACTAACACACACACACAAATTCTTGTCTCCGTTATTTACGTCCACTTTTGAAGGACATGATGATCTAGGCTAAGGTGTAACGTGTGCATGAACATGAATACGAGACAATGAGAGAGCACAACTCCACATGTATTCCACATATATACTCAGGGACTTTCATTTTAGTCAACATTGTCATTTTCCAATAAAATCGTACTTCCCTCTCATCTCCAGCAAGTCTCCCTCTTCTGTAGCACCTTCCTATTTTACCACCTCATCGCCCCTTGCATATACGACAACCTAAACCTTTCTGTCGTGTTGGGAAGGTCCTAGAAGTTGTCATATTCGACCAAATTATAGGATACCGTTGTCAGTGTGTTCATTCATGTGATACATTCACCTCTATTGAGTTATTTCCTCTCAGTTTTGACTCCTTGCCTCTAGGATTCGCTATAATAAGGTCACCCCTCTGACTAAGCAAAAGCAGGTTGGAGACAGAACATAAAAATAATACAGCCCATTCGCTACGCTCACGGGCTGTAAAAAATTGCAGCACCTAGGATTCTCGTATGGTCTCCCACTACAATACTAACTAGGCTCTCTGGTGCTTGACTATGGCTGATCGGACGGGAAGCCGTATTTTCACCAGGATATGGCCGCAACTGACAAAAAATGGTGTTGGACCGTTATAGCGGGCTGAAGAAGTCACGTGATTGCGGTCTTGAGGCAAATAAACGGCTTCTCTATGAAATTGAAGTCGATCCTTTACGAGCTGTCCATACTGACTTGAATGCTGCTTTAACCAGAACATTGATGATCTCTCTGTGTTACGTAATACAACTGTCAAGATGGTAGATGGCTCACAATGCTAATTGATTCATAGAAGCACCTAGTAGCTCAGAGCTACCTATAAAGTCTTCTTTTGTTTCTGTGTCTCGTGATACTGCTTATTCTAACCTCTACTGAGTGGATCCACAGTACCTACTGTAGTTGGGGTAGGAAGTTATTCTGAAATGAAGTCTTGCAGTAGTTTGGACATCGTTAAGTCCTTGTTCACCATGTCAACATCCAAGGTATGAACCCTGGGGTACCCACTGGATATACTTCCGCTAACGCTCTACCCTTGATGTTACGCTAGGCGTTCTAGCCTGAGCTAGAAGCTTGAGAAGTGTACGAGCTGACAGGGATGTGTTTCGAACACTGCCAAGGATGTATTACAAAGCTTCCCTTAATAAGTGGCGAGTTATGAGTCAGACATTAGAGTGTTGTAACATAGCCATGGCTGTGTAGCTGTATAGCCTTGTTGAGACTTTAACACTGAGATATGAAACACAGTGACAAGGACTGCGACACTGGTGACCGTTAGTTCGACTACGAACCAGCTCGTACTAACGTCTAACGTCCAACGCTTCTCTAATACTTCCCCTCTTGTTCTCCACTGTGGGTCGTCTATTGGAGCTCCATCTGGACGGTTCAATAGCATGCACCCCACACAGGTGGATCCAGAGTCATTTCGCCTGTAGCTTCACAAAGCTCAGGGTCGTTTTACCAAAAAATATCTGCGAAAAAACGTCATTGCTCGGGTGCTAATTTACTGCACACCCCTGTCAACCTTCATGGTGGGGAGAGAGACGAGAAGTATAGAGTGAAAAAACAGAAAGTGGGGTAATTGTAGCTGTGGCTCTAGTTAAGTTTTACTAACAGTCAACTGATCAAAATTTCGTCAAAAATCACCCATCACCTACTCCTTCATACTTGTAGCTCACTTCTCTCTATTCCACTTACAGCCTTTGGCTCAACACCAATTAATGCACCCCACAATGTCTCGCACACTAAGCTGGCTAATTTCCTACATATTACAACCCTCAAGCTAACGCACAAAGAAACCGGCATGTCCCCCAACGGTATCACGCGGTACACACCCTTGTAGATGTTCCTTGCAGGGGTCAGACCGATTCCCGTAACTATCACAGAAAGAGGGGATGCTAACAAGGCACAGCACAAGGAACAAGGTAACAAGGTAACAAGGTGAAATAAACAACTGACGTCACTACAAAGAGCGGCTCGAGACTTTCTCTGTGACAGTAGATGGTCATTTTTAACCGTCTTCTGATGTTTGCTTATGTAGGCGTTTGCGGCTTATGTAATCCGTTTCCCCTCTAAATATTACGTAATGTTTGCTTATGTAATCTCCTATGTGTTATGTAAACCTTATTTCCCTCCTGTGATTACGTAATTACCTCGCTTATTCCTCGCCACCTAAAATCGAACCCCTGACTACGTTAGTGCATCTGATAACGGCGATTGGCTTGGGATGCATGTTGGCAGCAACGATGGTGCCTCGGTTCCGAATCCTTGCAAACCGCGCACTCGTCAGACACACCCAACTCTCTGTTTGTGTCGCAAAGCTACACGTGTCCGCCATGTCTGAATACCCCTACATTTCCGAGCCTCAAGCTCCCCAGCTGCCTTCGTACCACTCGAGCATCCAGGCGATTGCCAACAAGTTCCGAGAGGCCAAGTGGACTGCCTGTGACGCAGCTGACGCTTTTGTGAAGCATGGCGAGGACTCGGGCGGCTATATTCCCGGTCTGGTCCAGCAGTCGTTCAATTCCAAGGTTCCTGTGACTGTGGGACCTGCTTATACCGTGGAATATGCTCCTCTGGATGATCCCCGACCTGCTGTCAAGGCTGGATACATTGACGATGCTCCCGAGGGCGCTGTAGTTGTGATTGCGACTTCTCCTTCTGTGCAATTGACCACTGCTCCTTTCACTCGTGTCTCCAACGCTCTGTATGGAGGTCTTATGAGCACTCGAGCCAACTACCTCAAGTGTGCTGGCACTGTAGTTTTCGGCAAGATCCGAGACAAGAACGAGCACGAGGATCTCAACTACCCCGTCCATTCCTACGGTCTGGGCACCACTGCTCCTGGTTCAGCCGTTAAAGTCGTGGCAGTTGGAGAACCCGTGGAAATCCAGGTTGCTGGCCAGGCTGGAAAGGAAGACAAGCCCGAGGTGCGTCGAATTGCCGCTGGCGATCTTGTGGTTGCCGACGTGAACGGCGTGGTTGTCATTCCCGGAGCTGACGCCAAAAAGGTGTGTCTCTACATTCCTGCTCGAGTCAAGGCAGACACTCTGGTTGCCAGCGACATCAAGGAGGGCGTTCGAGCCCAGGAGGCCCAGAAGGAGCGACGACGGCTCATGTACACTCCTCTGAACGACGAGGACGAGTGATATGAGGATGTTGGCGTTGAGAAGGGTTATTAGAGGGCTACTCAACTCCAACCATGACTTATGACTATAGATAATAGAACTGTGATGAAGTGAGGAAAGGTGGGAGGATTTATACAGCTGAGGACAGTCATCAACTGTCCAGCCACTCCTCTGCACTCCCGCAGCGTGTCTGAGACAGATACAGTTGTTTCAGAAGTTACTGGCGGTGCAGTGAAGCTTACAGTGCGGGTAGGCAGTGAGAGATGTAGACTGTAAGCAGTTGTACGGTAAATTGATTTCGCGGTGAAAGGATGAGAGGCAGGCACGAGTTCAGGGGTGCTTGCTTTTTCTCACTTTCGGCGATTTTCGTCACTTCCTATATCATCCCAAATTATCATGTCCAACTGTATCATATAGACATGCACCAAACGACGGATATGAACAGAAATACAAGGGCAAGCACCCCTTTGAACGAACAGGGCTGAACGTGCGGCAAAAGCACATTCCACTTCTCGCCTCGTTTAATGGTCTGATTCTATGGCTACTACTATCACAAATTCCTCCTAGTCTACGTCAATAAAGGGTCTAGCCTAGAACGTCTATAGACTAAAGAGAGTGAAGGGACATACCAGAGTCAAAGACCAAAGAGACCTATTCGTTATCTGCCAGACTCATTGTATCCGTAGCTCTATAGGTGCAATCCCTACACCCATTACCTCTAATCTACCTGTACAATTGCTATCTGCCTCCTTGTGTCATACTTGTGTCATCCCTCAAGGGATGCACCCCTGGATAGATGGATAGAGTGTGAGATACCGTACGAAGATACCGTGGTCAACGTGAAAGATTGCACATTTGGACAGCCAAATTGTACTCCGGCCCCCTGGGATCTACATCTGAGTCCCTGTTGTCCCTGCCTTGACGAGATTTGCCGATCTACAGCAGATCGACATGGAGGGCTCTAGGGTGTGTGCCTTTGTGCTGCAAGGGACAACCGAAATTGCAGGGGGTGCAAAGGGATGAGAGAGACGAGACAATGACCAAGAGGCGTGGACAGTGTTACACAAGCAGCTTTTGCAGACGTGCAAAAACGTGCCCAAAGCGCCGAAACGGCGAGGATCGTCGTCAAGAGGCATGTGACAGTAGCTGTGGTGAGCCGAGTACAAGTAGTAGACTTGATTGTGTGTTGGAAAGCAATAGCAGATCATACTAGACGTCACTCAAGTCATGTGACTGTTTCGAGAGATGTTCTGTTATGCTTTATTTTTGTTCTGATTTTTTCCCGTTTTTTTTCTGATTTTCCTCCATTTTCTGTTACCTCCCACTTCCCCTTCTAACATTACATAAGCACAATGCCTCTCTGAAACTCTCTCCAACTCCCTCCACCTATCTCGGGTTGCTTCCAAAGCCTTAGATGTCACGTGACCCAGATACGCGACTCAGATAATTCCCAGATATTCCGCTTCACGTGACCACTTGGCGTAATACTCGAGAATTCCTCAGTACTCCTTGCTACAAGCCCAGAACAGACCAGGAACCACCTGGCATCACGTTCTCGCACGTTTTTGCACGTTTTCGCCCGGTTCCAGCCCAAATCAAACGGTTTAGCAAGTATGTTCACGTTTCCAGCCATATCACGTGACACACGCGCTCCGTAGTCCAGCTAACCCCTTCGCGTCGGGCCATGCGCCGCGTCGTCGTGACTTGCGCCATGCGTCTCCCATGCAATGGGGGACATTCTTTGCGTTGCATATATTAGATATATCAGATTCCGAACCTTGAGGTTAACGCGAATTGAGCTTGGTAGGAGATTTTGGGAATTGGGGTGGAAAAAAATGAGAAGAGAGGCAGGCCAGGAAACAGAGGTTGGAAACACGAAGCACGTTGCAATGGCAATGCTGATCACGGCCATCCGTGCGTATATTTGCAGCGAGCATGTCGGGAATGCCAGATGGAGTTTAGGAAAAGTGGTCTTATGAGTTACAGTGAGAGTAGCCGCAAATACTGTAGCTAGATGAATGAAGGAGTTAAGGAATTCCCACAGTCCATGAATTCCACAGTCCGTGGTGTTCCTGAATAAGTGCCTTGTGCTCTCATCGTCGGATATTATGTCACTGCTTAACACATCTCTTTTCGTACTCTCTTGTCTGCTTTCAGTCAAAGGCTTGGCCGAAAACGAATCTCGTTTGACGCCCGATTCAGGCACAGCTCCAGCTCGAAGCATACATCGGTCCCTCCTACGTGTGCAACGGTCTAACGCGAGCTTGGTCGTCTTTCAGGGGTTAGTGTGGATGTGTAACCGCTAAAAGTGAGACATGCGCGTGTCGAGCCAAAGTGTCTCTGAACGCGACGCGAAAGAGAGATCTACGGAAGCGTGGACGGAGATTTAGACATGAGATGGAGGCTTCTCCACATGGTTTCGAGTCGCGTTTTGAAACATTGCAGTGGAATGACTAGAGGCGAGGTAGGATGTGCAAGATGTAGGAAGGGGTTTGGACGTGTAAAGAGGAGATAGAGAGCTGGTTTTTCGTGCCATGGCTAATTGAGACCGTCTTCATCTCGCTACCACGTCAGATCTCTCCTAGCTCTTTTCTACGTGCCGTTACCGATGTCAGCTAGAGAATACGAAGGTGTGTTCCAAAAATAGGATGCAAAAAGTAGCTTTTGCAGATGCGAAATGCGACCTGCGAAATGCGAAAAATTAAACCACAGGGAAGTAGTTGGGGTAAGAGGAGCAAAGTGGGAAAATATTTTTTCGTGTGGATAAAACGCGAAAAAGTGCTCCTTCAGTTATACGTGACTTTTTTTGTCAATTTTTTTGTCAATATTTCCCCATTTTCCACACCAACGGTTACCTTACAGTCAACCTCAAACAGCTCATTACGTCAGGCGCATGGTGCAGTTTCAGGTTGGTTTGAGTTTGGTTGCTGGAAATGAGCAAAACGGGAGTGTAGATAGAATAGGCTGGATGTCTTGGAAATGGATGAAACCAGGTTCATTTTGTAGAGAAAATTTTGCTCTCCAGAATGGTACATCTATTTAGTTTACAGATAGAATATCTCGTTCCCTGTATTTTTTCCACCCATAAGCTGAGGCTGGGGTGGCTGTATTTGACTTGCATTTTTTGGGAACGCTTTTTTTAAGCTCGTGCGCTCAAAAGGGTAGTGTTTCGCCAGTGAAGGAATATGCCCGAGGAGAGCGTAAAAGACGTAAAAAATGAGGTGAAAATGGACAATACGAGTGCGAAATGCCACAAGTGCACAGCAATCGATATATAGGGCTGGAATCCGGTTATTGCTGGGCACGCCAGTCCTCCATATCTTGTATCGCACTAAATCTCCAGTCAAGCCCTGCCTACTATTTGCAGATCTCCAACCCTGTCGAACTCTGATGTCTCACGTCGGGCAGGCCAGTGGCTTAAAGGGGAGTTTTTTTGAGCTGGAGAAAAAAAGGGAAAATGAGGAAAAACGAAAATGCTGGGTTCGAGGTCTGCCAGTGACCAGCCAAGTAGGGGCAGAACCTACGTGACAGTTTCTAGAAGTGCGTTCTTTTTGTGCAGCTCGTGTGACCAGCCTTTGTGGCAGAGTGTGAGGCTTGAAGGAGGTTTTTGGGAGAATTTTGGGATGATTTTGGGATGATTTTGGGACGATTTTTGCGCCTTCGCCAACAAAGACCAAGTAAACCTCACCTAGCTATACGAGCTAGACCATAGCACAAGAAGGGGATGATATATGGTAATTACTGTATTTGATTAGATCATAGATACCAGCATAGACCCCAGCCGTAGATAGCTAAACCACCTGATTCACGATTCCCCTGTTCTCCTTTTTCCAGTTCACATGTTCACCAAGCCCTGTCCTCACAACGGCTGGGGATCGTCACTGGGAACAGGAATAAGCAGCGTGAAGATCGTAGGGGTTTGGAATGAGCGACCAGCGATGAGCAGATACGAGGGCGCGGGCGGAGAATACACGGGGCTTTTGGGGCCTCCTACAGGGATAATGGGGGGATTGCTCCGTGGTTGTAGGAGTTGTGGTGCTATTCTGCTCCTCATCTTAGTCATTGGGGCTGTTAGACAGACACTTTAAAAGTGAAAATGAAAAAACGAGTGATACAAGGGTGGACAATGGAAAATGGCGGTAAACGAAAAAAAAATTTAACAAGGTGCAAATGATCAAATTGAGAACTGGCCTACAACGATTGAATCTCTTCATTGCCACCCCATACCGTCTTCTGGTACATTTGTTCACCTCACCAACTTCCCACCTCACCTCCATACCACTCCCCCCCTTGATGGATTAGCATTCCTGGCGGGCGTGGGAAATGCAAAGTTGAGGACCCCCTGCTGACTCCTGGGTTCCCAAATCGGAGCGCTGGGCCCCTTCAAACGCTAAAGTGGGCCTGGGAGTAGCACGGGTGCAGGTGGTTGCACTAAGGTTGGCGAGCTTGTGCTCCAAGGTTTCGCGATGCGTCTTTGTGTCCCCAGCCTCATAATTAATATGCCATCCTCCTATATAAGGCTGCCAGGCCGCTAGACCACCAGCCAGCATCTCTCTCCGACGTTCCTTTATAGTCTGCAGGCACGACTACACAGACAGCTCACAACAGTCATTCCATTAACAGCACCACCTCATTGCAAGACATTCACCATTGCACCTTTGCAATAGACATTACTCCAACTTTTCCAAAACCACACCCCATCACATCACTTTCAAAATGTCCGACAAGCAGGCTCTCGAAATCTTCTGCCAGCAGCGAGTGTCGCGATCCATGATCCACTACCTGGTCTCCACCACCCAGACCGTCATCAAGTGCGACTCCTCCATGCCCTCGCCTCCCCCCTCTCCCGCTGACTCCCAGGGCGCTGCATCCAACCTGCCCACTCTCTACGAGTTCATCTCGCACCTGGTCACCTCCTCCAACGTCCAGACCCCCACCCTCATGACCTCGCTGGTCTACCTCGCGCGACTGCGGTCCTCGCTGCCTCCTCTGGCCAAGGGCATGCCCTGCACCCCCCACCGAATCTTCCTGGCTTCCCTGATCATGGCCGCCAAGAACCTCAACGACTCGTCGCCCAAGAACAAGCACTGGGCCAAGTACACCATGGACCTGTTTTCGCTGCACGAGGTGAACCTCATGGAGAAGCAGCTGCTGTTCCTGCTGGACTGGGACCTGCGAGTGCGGCCCCAGGACCTCTACACCCACTTTGCCGTCTTCCTCTCGCCCATCAAGGCCGAGCTGCGAGAACGGTACGCCGTCGAGCACTCTGCTCCCTCCCGACGAGCCGTGCCCCACCACCAGGCCCACCACCAGGTGTACAAGAGCTCCTCCGTGGCCCACGCTGCCACCGCGGGTGTGCCCCATCTGACACACTCGGTCTCGCCTCCCGAGACCCCCCGACCCCACACTCGAGCTCCCTCTCTCACCATGTCCGAGTCGTCGTCGACATCGTCCATCTCGTCGATCGGCTCCGCGTCCTCGGTCGCATCCTACTCTCGTTCCAGACCCCACTACACCCTGCCCCAGCAGCACTACGCCAAGCCCGAGTACAAGCACCACGAGCACTACTCTGTGCCCCAGCAGCAGCAGTACTACGAGGTGCGGGCATAGGCGTGATACTCCCTTGACATTGACATTGACATTTGCATCCACACCCTTTGAAAATATCCTACTAACACTACTGCTGGGCGGTAGTCGACTTTCATTTAGATTCTTGCATTAATACAGGTGTGCCATAACAGCCGGAGGTAATTGTAGAGGTGACTGCGAAGCGGTCACCTTTTAGTACCATTGTAGAAGTGACTGCGAAGCAGTTACCGATTAGTAGCTACTAGGTGTAACTGAGCAGCTTCAGATCAGACTCAAAGGTCTGCTCAGAACTTGAAGATCAATATTCTTGCAAATATCACCTTTTCCTCCACTTTTTCAGTGTTTTGACGTAAGATCAACCTTTAGATCTCAGTTAGATCTGTTTACCCACGTCACTTGGCGGCCCATCTTTTGGCACAAGTGGGTGTTTCTTCAAGTGTTGATCTTTTACGATACCGTGCCACAACTTGAATATACTGACGCTCTTTCGTATGAGATAAACGACTTCTCCTTGTACACTTGTATCATAGCTGCATTTCTTTCTTCACTTGTCCTCCCATTTTTCGTTCTCCTAGGACCCTTGGAGTCTTGGTACTTGCCTCATGCCTTCTGCAGAGAGTACGTCTTTGGCGACTGATAATATAATATTAACGGTGTGGTGTATTTGTGACGTCAGACGCAGTATTATCAGTGTCTGAGCAGTATTATTGCATCTGTTTTGATATCGTGTTACCATGATACCAGGTCTTTGATTTGGTTTTTCAAGGTGTAGCGTATACAAGGGTGCGGCACAAGGCCCACGTACAAGGCCTAGACAAGGCCAGGGGCAAAGACCTACTTATGGCAGGTAGCTGCTTTTGTCCAGATCAGTAGGTACACCTCATCACCTGATTATTTGCTTTTTACGAGCCCTTTGATGACGGCTGTTGGTGATGTGGAAAGGTGTGGTGGATCTGCGAAAATAATTGGAGCAATATCGACGTAATAACCGTGGTGGAGACTTGTGGCTCTGCAGCGCAGTGAAACAGCGACGGAGGTGCATCAATGGAACCGTTATTCCCGCCCACCCGCTCTCCTCATCGTAAGACAAGCCATGCCTGAGAATAGGGGCTCTGTAACATGACGTGAAACGAAAAGTGGAGGAGAAAATTAGAAGGTGAATAACTTGGCGAGTAAGTGTTGGATTTGGAATTTGAAAAGGGGGATTGATTTGGAAAACAGAGTAGAGCAAAACTATCCATTTATCTCCTCATTTCCTCCTCCGGATCACAATTTATTCACTACCTCTTCCTTCATTAAAGTTCCCCCCTGATTACGTGTAGACAAAAAATATCTGCGGCGTATCGAGCCCGAAATAATAGCCCGTTTATTCTTTTGTGCCTTGCAACAAGCCGTAGCCCAAACAAACAGCCGACCCGGAGACTGGTACGAGAGCGTACGTCTCCGCGGTGGCCAACGCAGGAACAGCGGATACTCAGTGCCCCTGGCCAGATGCAGAGAGGGGTTGCAGCGTTGAGAGAGCTGTAGTTGGAGGTGTATACATCTGCTCTATGACGTAGTTTCTCCTTTTTGCCCCTTCTTCCCCTTACCCCTTATTCCTAGGCTATTGCAATTTCCTTCTCCTATAGCTATCGTTTATAGTCTATAGACCATGCAATAGTGGCACTAGTTTGGATCCGTTTGAAACACCTGAGATCAGTGCCTGTAATGTCCGTGTCTCCAACTCGTGTTATTATTTGCCATCTCTTATGTAAGTGCAATAATATCGATAGTAAACACAGGGATCTGGTGGGAACGTAAACACTGAGCTTTGAATGTCTACACTTTGACTAATCTGTGTTACACTATGGTGTTTAATAACACTACCCCTGTTGGATCTAAGACCAGACTAATGAAGCCGGGTTCGAGATTAGCCCTTCCGCTGTCTTAGACCGCGGGAAGACGAATGAGTCTTCGCTTGCATACGAGAGCTTCGGTTTAGACGAAGAGATACATACAGGTGGAGAATTGTACAGTGTGTTTTGAGATGATCAGATCATGTTTACGAGTTGTTACAGACTAGACAGGTGTTTCATGTTGACGTTGACGTGAACAGATATGTACAGCTGATGATTGATCGGAGACGTCTTAGACACCTGTTTGACAGTGGGGTGCTCACAAGATCAGGTCCTAACAAGGCAACTGTCAAAACATCACTCTCAAACACTCCAAACACTTATTATGAGCTTGTGCAACTCAGTGGCACCCACCCTTGTGGAGTGAAGGCACTAACCATTCTGGAGTCGTAGTTAGTGTAAGGATTCCTATTTGGGACGACATTGGCAATATTTTACACTGGTTAGTCGTATTTTTGTTAGTCTTCGTTTTTCGAGCTATTGGCATCTCATCGTTCAACGCCAAAATTAAAAGGTGGGGTTGGTGCCCAAACAGGACGAATATGGATGCAAAAAGGTGGGAAACAATTCTAGGCTCATGCCAGACCCCAATTGACCCCTTTGGTGTTTGATTTTGCCCAAATTGGGTCACATTCGTGTCGAAATAGCACTTTCCTAGTTAGCTCATGGTCCATGCAGATCGATCGAGGAATCAGAAATTTGAGAAGATCATATTGAGTGGAGGAGAGACAATTACGAGAGTTTAAAGGTATCAAAATGTAGCCCCAGACTCAAAAAGCCCTTCTGAGCAACCAGCTAGCGTCTAACCCCCCTCAATTTCGAGAAATCTTCGCCGGAATTTTTTGTCAAACCTCGGACTATATTGATTCAGAGCCTTTTAGACTTTCAAGCCTGTCCCGGTGGCCGAGTGGTTAAGGCGTTGCCCTGCTATTCTCCAGTAGCTGTTAGGCAGTGGGTTTTGCCCGCGCAGGTTCGAATCCTGTCCGTGACGATATTTTTGCTTAACGAAAGAGCAAGAAAAATAATAATTTTTTTGACCCTGACTGAAAGGACCCGTCGTCTGATCTCTCCTGCATTTTTTCTATATCCACAGAGCCCATTGAAGTGGTATTCAAGTCCTCTCCATCTTGATACAGCCGTTTGAGCTTGTTACGTGCCAGTGTTTGGAGCTTGTTTTGATCTCTTATTTCTGTAACGTGAGATGACGATCCTGCGTTGCTGGGGCGACTAACGGCACTTTATTCCACGAGCCAATCAGCGTATACGACCCCTGCAAGAAGACGAATACGAGAACGGTAGAAGGAGTAAGAAAGTGGTTAGATAAGGAGAAGGGGGTGGTTTACGAGTGGCATATATTAGTAAGCAGAAAAGGGTCACGTGACATACCTGGACACGTGTCCATATAAGACACTCGACGTCTTCTCATACCTTTTGGCGGTCATTTACGGCAGAATAATCCGCTTCAGGAATCAGGGTCTTCTTGTCAGGGTGCAGATGTTGCCAGACACGACGATTACCTTTAGAATTTCTGGTGTTAGGTTCCCAAATAGAGATCCGAGGTACTTGTAGATCGGTGAAGAAGAAGGAGAGGAGGGGGAGCAAGGTGTATTTATGTGTTATGAGGGTGGCAAAAGCAACGACGACTTCAAATATCATGTCACTTTGAAGAGACAGCACGAGTTGTCACAGTATGGGCACATTCTGGCTGCCCTCCTAGTTTCCACCCCTGTTGAGCTAGAGTTAACCCCAGATGTGACGTGGTTGCAACTCTGGTTTTAGCATGACAGAGGTATGAGTAGAAATACTGTATTGCTCGTACTGTAGATCCAATGAGGTGATTGTACGATACAACTGAGTATTTCAATCCCTCCTGCAACAACTGGACCATGGATATTTAGCACATGCATCTTAAATTAGATCTAATCATGGTGTAATGTTGTATTCCCCACATGGCTGCTCTGGGGCCTGATGACGTGGGTGACATGCACGGATTGCGTGAATAACGGTCGCTAGAATGGCCCCCAGCCGCGGTCTCAGACACACAGCCTTCTCCACGTCTCAGTCTCTTTCTCTGGCTCGTTTACCTCCCGTCTGAGAGCTCTGTATTTTCATTTATGCAGCCCCTGACGCCCCTGAGCTAGTTCCATGTGATAATACTTGGGGGCGCAAAAGACTCCCTGGGAGCGCTTACAGAGCGGCAAAGACGGCCATGTGGCTGGCCGGCGCCTGACATGTCCGGCTTGCACCCATTTGGCCGCTTTGGGGCCTTTTTGGGCCTCTGGCAGCCTGACAGCTCCAGGTCTGACACCTATCATCCGTAGCTTATGCACTGAAACTTTCGCTGGGAGATGTGAACTGTAGTCGAACTGTAGTTGTGATACTTGTGCTTAGTAACGTAAGACACGTTAAAATAATCGCAGAGATGGAGTATTGTGGGCTAGGAAACGATACGCCATTGTTTGCAGCCGTTGCAGCCGTTCACACCGTTATATAGCCCCCCTAATACCTGCGACACTAGCCCGCAACTAGCGTCTATCACCTCTTTGGTCTGTCTCAGTTATACTTAGCTTGCCGACCGAGATGCACGTCTGGCATAAACTCAACCACGTCTCTCATCTTGCGTGCACGGCAAGAGATGCAGAACAACGCAACCGGGCCTTCTTCAAACATGGCCGCAGGAGTAGGACCCAGCTCGGCCTCCACTCGATCGCTCAAGAGCCAGCGCAGCAGAGACTCCAAGAGCTCCGACAAGGAACCCGGCTTTTTTCGACGCCTTTTCACACACAGTCCTAAGATGTCTTTCAGGAGGGTGAGTACACGCGTGTTTGCCCGTTACCGCTGGTTGCGGGGGTAACGGGATCATCAGAGATCCGGTGGATCAGATATACGTCCACAGCGACTGTTTTCACCTCTTCAGCAACCTCTTATCGTGAGATAGGGGTGTGAGAGAAGTGTGCTAGGGGTGGTGTGATGGTGTGGTGGTGTGGAGTATTAGGTGGAGATTTGAGTGTTGTGATGTGGAGAACTCGGTAGTGGACGGACTGGGAGTAAGTGGGAGAAGTCAGATGTGATACAAGAGTGTGGTTGAAAGTGCGGTTCAATCATGGTACGATACGACCTTGCGACAGGGGTCAGAAATGGTATGAGTGGTGTTTCTACCGCTAAGAGCGTTTTGTCACGTTCTTGAATGCCATTTGTTACTCTCAGAGTGTCTCACGAGTCGTGTTCCTACCTTCTTCTTGAGATCAGTTCATTTTCGTTCTCATGTTCCATTCTTGCTTTTCGTGTTTTCCAGTTTCGATTTGTCATGATCGAGTTCTCCATTTCCATCTGAATATCGAGCAGTCGAATTCCAAGTGAACAGCTTGTCAAGCCTCACTTCCACCTCACCTTTGCTCTATACTTATACTCCATCCTCCACCTGCCTATTTCAGATACCATATCAAGATACCAAACCGAGATCTCCCTCTGTAATGTTCCACCAAAATCTCGGAGCCTCGTCCGAGCAGTACCATTACCAGAGGTTGAGGGTGAGCCAGCATGCTGTGTTATACAGGTTTACGTTGATGACGTATTATGGATGGCAATATTATTTTTCTGTCACACGACTTTAGCGCCCCTTTGACCATTTCTTCATACTAACTCAGGATGATCCCGCACTATCCATGGCCATGGCCGCGGTGGTGGATCACCCCATTTCGGACGACGATAGCGAAGACTACGAGTTCGACAACCACACAATCAACAAGAGCTCGAGCAAGGAGCCTACACCTGAGCCCCCAGCGTCTATAGCTCCCATGGTGTTCCATCCTCCTCCTGGACCCACTCCTCCACGAGACTTTACGTCTTCGTTACGAGATAAACGCACCAGCAAGTTTTCCATGGCTTCGAATGCGTCGTACCATTCTGCCAGGGATGACGACTCTATCACGTCTAGTCAGCTGGTGACTCCCAAACACGATTTCTCCATTGATGCGTACGACCATAACAATCACACCAACGGTACTCCTACCAGACAGGGTACTATCAGACGGGACAACAAGTCTGGTGATCTCTCCAGCAATAACACTCCCGTTCTTGGAGACGGTGTTCCCCAGAGACTGTTTACAGGAGGAGGCACTCCTCGAGAGTCTACTCCCGGTCCTGGCAGCAGTGGTACAGTGACCAAGGACCCTGTCACCTCCATGGGACCTCCCGCTGCTCCCCAGAACCATATTCAGAACAATAGCCACCACACAGAGACTTCGTTCCCCTCCAGACCCATTCCCAACTCCTTCTCTTCGTCGTCTTCTCTCTCGTCACACTCTTCGTCTTTCTCAGACGGAGGCGACGCAGTGGCAGCCATGAACGCCGCAGTAGCTGCTGCTATCAAGGACGACGGAGCTGGACTTGCTGCGGATGGATCTGAAGGCACTGCTCGAGAAACCATGCGAGAGTTTGGCGGTAGCGGTGTTCATCACCAGAGAGATCTTTCCGATCAGCTTGGCTCTTTCAAGATCACCACCTCTGAGTCTGACGCTATTGCCGAGGAGCGTGAGCGACAGAATGACAATGTCGGTCCTCACGATCGAGTGAGAGACAAGTCTCTTCCTCCTACTCCCATGCAGCAGAAGCAGGACTCTGTGTCCAGCCTTGTTGACGGCCCTACAGCTGCCTCGGCACCTTCGTCAAACACAGCCACTCCCCAGCTTCGAACTGAACCCATTCAGCGCTCTGTTGCTGCCGTGGAAGCCTCGCAGCGATTCAGCGGAGGAGACGTGTCTCAGACTGAAAGCACAGCTCCCTCAGTGTCTGCATCGAGCCTTGGCCGTTCAGGAAGTGCATCCACTAACGCTACTTCTCTCGGAGCTCATGGCGTCTTTGGAACACCTACCATTGACGATGCTCAGTTTGAGTCCTCGAAGCCCAGCCTAGTTGACTCTCTCAAGGCTGCTGGAGCCGTTCCCGAGCTCAGAAGCAACAACTCGTCGAGAGATACCTTTGACAGCATGGCTCCTTCGTCGAGTGCTGCATCGTCGGACATTTCTGATCTCGCTGAAAAGTTCTTCAACGAGACTTACACCCAGGTTGCTCGGGACGAGTACGCAGCATGGCTCGGAGACGAGGCCCAGTTCAACAAGAACGTGTGTCAGGCGTACATGACGCTATTTGCATGGCAGGGAGTCTCCATTCTGGCGTCTCTGCGGCTTCTCTGTACCAAGCTGTATATGAAGGGCGAGTCTCAGGTGCTGAGTCGAATCATGGAGCAGTTTAGTGTGGCATGGGTGCAAGCAAACCCCACCAACGGCTTCATTTCCGTGTCGCCAGTCTACACTACTGCCTACGCCCTCATTCTGCTCAACACAGACCTGTATGCCGCTGACCATAGCTTGACCAAGCCCATCACCAAGGCCCAGTTTGTCAAGAACACCACAGAGACCATCGTCATGGCCACCGAGCAGAAGAAGCTCATTTCGTTGTTGCCAAATGCCGAGTCCAAGGAAAGTTCCGAGCTCAAGGACAGCACAGACACTCTTCTGCTTGTTTCCAAGTCGTTTGAGTCATACAACCCCACTCAGTGGCTGTCCACCTTGCAATCCGTCCTGCGAGTCTTTTACAACTCCATCAGCAAGAGTCCCCTGCAGATCAGAGCTGTTGACCGGGTGGCCAAGATTACCCCCATCTCCCCCATTGACACTCTAGCACACACCAACGCGCAGTCGCGAAGCAGCTCCGTCTCTTCAAGCTTGTTCTCCAAGTTCAGACTCAACAAAAACAAGCATGCCGCCGAGTACAACATGAGCAGGATCGACAACAGTCTGCCTCTTCCCTCGGATCCCTTTGGACGACGAAACTCGATCCAGTCCAACTTCTCCATCGAAACCGGCATGTCTTCTGGCTCATTCACCATGCCCAGACAGGCCGTCGGCTTTGCAGGTATCCTGTGGAACTCCATGGCTCGTGAGGAGACCAGTTCCATGTTCTCACGAGAAGAGGAAGACGACGAGGACGATTTCATGCATGACATTTCGCGTCTGGAGAATGCTCTTCAGGCTGAAGATGAACTCCAGCTCTACGGAGCTCCATGGGCCAAGGAGGGTCTGCTTCTCTACAGACCTTATGTTGATCCCCACTCCGGAAAGCGAAGCAGAAAGACAAAGTGGAAGAGTTTGTTTGTGGTTGTCCAAAAGGGCCAACTCAAGCTGTTCGACTTGTCTGCCAAAAAGTCGTCTCTCAGCAGCGGTGGATTTGGAGGAGGAGGAGGCTCTGTGGGAGGCGGAAACTGGATGGAAAACGCTCTACAAGTCGATGCTTGGAGTTTGTGCCATACCATTGCCCAGGAGCTGCCTAACCCTAAGCGAACCAAGTCTTACCAGGCTCTGTGGTCGCTAACTCTCCCTCAGTATGGTCTTCTTGTCTTCCAGGCTGGTACTTCTGAGATTGCCAAGGAGTTTGTGTACACTTGCAACTACTGGAGTGCTCGTCTTTCCAAGGAGCCCATGAACGAGGCCGTTTCCAACATGGAGTACGGCTGGTCGTTCCTGGAGGGCACTTCTGGTCCTGCCAACGGCGACCATCTCCAGATCAAGGAGTGGAAGCCTCGAGGACACTCGCTTGTTGTCAGTGACTTTGACGAGAACCGACAGCTCACCAACATCAAGGACTATCTGGCTTCTGTAGAGACCCAGCTGTCACACCACAACGGCCTGCTGCCCCGAATGCTCAGCAGTTACACCCAGGGGTCTCAGAACTACTCTCGAGCACACGCCAACTGGGAGCGAAAGAGTCAGTACCTTTTGCAGCAGACTGTGCGATTCCGAGTGTACGTCGATGCTCTGGAGACCGGCATTGAGGATAGAAAGGATCCTGGTCGACGAAAGTACGACGTGATCGAGGAGGAGGAGTAGAGAGTCCTAGATGGATACACTTAACAATCGAGCTGTGTTGACCGCAGCTAACCAAAATACATTAATTAATATACACGAGTAGATATGAGGTTGAGTAGGTACTGAGGCGATGTGAGTGCAAGTAAACAGCTATTTACCGGGCTTATTCGTCTTTGCCCTTATTGTGCTCTTCAATCATGGCCTCGATTTCAGTCCTCCCTAGCACTTTGGACCACCCTAGAGGAGTGCTCTTGTAGATGCCGTCCTGAACAGTAGTGTCAGCTTCGTTCTTGAGCAGAAACTTGACAAACTCTTCATCACCACGCTCAACAGCAATATGTAGAGCTGTTTTCCCCTCATCGATGACTTTGTTGACGAGATCCACACCCGTGATAGCTCGTGAAACACCTCCCAAGTCCCATAGATCGATGATAGAGTGGGGAGCGTCATTTCGAACCAGCCATCGAGCCATCTCCTTGTCTTCAAAGTGCAATGCGAGTTCCACCAGAGTCATTCCATTAGCCAGGGGGAACTGAAGAGTTTGAGATGTGTTCTCTTGATGAAGACTCTGAGTAAACTTCTCAAGTTCCTCAACATTGCCCTGACACACGAGCCAAATGATTTTCTGTTCCTCAGGGGTATTCTTCTTGTACTTTTCACGATGAAGCCACCATGTAGCGCCATTGGAAGCGTGGTAAAAACCGATTCGCTCATACATGACCGTTCCAGTGCCGTTGAGAGTGACATTGGTAGCACCCCTCTCATCTCTGGCAAACTTGCAAGCCATCTTGACCAGCTCAGAAGCAATGCCTCGGTTTGTATACCCTGGATCCATGCCGACATTGTACATTCCTGGTGTAGTTCCAAAGAAAATGTCACAATGACCAACGATCTTTCCATCAGCCTCAGCAACAAACTTGACCACTCGTCCGTCTTTCCACATTTCCTCCACGTAGACACTGTTATCATTGAGACTTGAAAAAGGGACTTCCTTAGGCACTAACACATCCTCAGTAGGCTTCACTGGTCTCACAACCACTCCCTCAATCTTCTTCTCGTCCAAATCAGCTCCCTTGAGATCTAGACCCATCCATTGAGGCTCCCAGCCTAGTTGAAAGCCTCTCGAAAGCAATTGAGACGAGATTTCGTGAGTATCCGTGTTCTCACGTCTCCAAACGCCAATAGTCTTGGGAATTGAGTCACTGGTATCACTATAGGTATCTATCATCTTGTCCAGATCAGCGTCTGTCTGCTTATCTGTGAGAAGCACTACCATGGCATGTTTGTCTGGTCCACAGTTGGTGTACATGAGATCTGGAAACGAGTACACCTGACCCAGAGCTCGGGCATTGGCCTCAAACAGCTCCTTGTGGTTCAGAAGCGAGATTCGGGGTATTTTCGCTCTGAAATCTTCGTCGACCATGTTATGAAGTTCCGACAAGGTTTGTTATCAAGACACGGCACCATTTGAGACAGTGAAATAGTGGGGTCAAGCGGCGTAAAGGGGTGAATGAAGAAATTTACGACATGTGTGTTATTTTGGCGTGTGATGGAGGAATGGAGGGTATAGGGTGATACGATAAACAGACTAGATATATGGAAATGATGCCTATTATGTGACAAATGCTCAGATGACGAATGAAGAAGTCACTCATGTGATAATAAGACCCAATTGATTGTGTAGGATGCTCGATATCAGTCTATCATGTCTCATTGTTTCTTTATCATCGTCTTCTGATCTCTCTTCAGCTTAAACTCACCAAACTCCCAACTAAACAGAGACCTTTATTTGATGGAATACACAACGCCACCTTATCAGGTGTAACGGACTTCATGATACAGACCGGGATAATAGAGCCTTGTAATGGAAAGACGAATTAACGAGAGCAGCAAGATATCTCCAATTAAAATAACAATTGATACATCATCCTATGATATGATTCTATTTCATCTTCGCTAATTTCTCGCCACCTGATTACTCAGCATGAACCTTGCCAGCACTCCCATCACCACTCCACAGGTACAGGCCAGATTACATCACCATAATCTTAACACCTTCACAATTGATTGACCATGTCCAATCCTCAAGAAATTAATGGTGAGTATGACTCCGAGACGACAATGATGACGTGGCACCTCTACGACGTTCATTGATCCACGATTTGCGATCCACCCTTGATTGACAACACGATTGCAGTTGCACATCACCACACTCTCCAATCCATATCTTCTAACACAGGCGGCTCTTGTGTCGCAATGGTCGGAAAAGACTGCGTGGCCATCGCATGCGACCTCCGAATGGGCTCCCAGGGTCTCGGAGTGTCCAACGACTTCGAGAAGGTCTTCAACTATGGCGACAATGTCTACCTTGGTCTGACCGGTCTTGCCACCGACGTGCAGACCCTCCACGAGGTCTTCCGAGAGAAAACCAACCTGTACAAAATGGCCGAGGAGCGACAAATCGAGCCCGAGACCTTTGCCAACCTCGTGAGTTCCACACTCTACGAGAAGCGGTTCGGCCCCTACTTTGTGGGCCCCATTGTGGCCGGCATCAACTCCAAGACAGAGAAGCCCTTCATCTGCGGCTTTGACCTGATTGGATGCATCGACTTCGCCAAGGACTTCATTGTGTCGGGAACGGCCTCAGACATGCTGTACGGAATGTGCGAGTCGCTGTGGCAACCGGATCTGGAGCCCGAGGACCTGTTCAACACGTGTTCCCAGGCGCTCATGTGTGCCATGGACCGAGATCCTCTGGGAGGCTGGGGAGCGATCGTTTGGATTATCACAAAGGACAAGGTGGTCAAGAAGTTGTTGAAGACTCGGCAGGATTAAGCATCATGAGCAACGAGTCATGTTGGAGGGGGTGCACAACTGGCAGGAAAGAAGCGCCAGTCAGAACCCTCTGGTACAGCATGTAAATGATTATTTAATAGAATTTTTCTCTAAGTTGGGTAGAACATGGATGTCTGATCCAGCCATGGCTTGTCTAGTGGTCATGTGACATGATCGTGTGTCATCGTAGTCTGGAGTCAAAAGAAGACCAAGGAGATGAGTGTCTCAGCTTACTTAGCGTAGATGGTCTTTAGTTGAGAGGATAGATGGTGTATTGCCTGCTTACTCTGAGGTATCTTGTTTCTACTCAAGCGCTCTTGAGGTGTTCTATCATCTGTAGATCTACTGACGTCAGAATAAGTAATATAAATATCATTCACTATCGTAAAACTCGGAGCTATATCCAAGTCAGCATCTGGCTACAAGTACTCGCCATTGCTTACTGCTTCTTGTGGAAGGGCTGCTTGAAGAACTGAATCATGGTCTTGGACAGGGTCCAGTTGACCTCGGGCTTGGTGACAAGAGGGTAGAGATCTCGAGAGGCCATTGTGAGTGTGTAGAGGTGTTTGGAGGGTTGAGGTGGTTGTGGTTGAAGTGGATGTGTTTGAGTGATGAGATTCTGCGTCTTCTACACTCCCTTATATACCTGAGACTAGGCCGGTCGGAACGCCAAACATCGACCAGCCTTCCGAAGCATTGTCTACGGAACTTGAACGGTTCCTACGCTTCCGGCATCTCTAAGGTATCGAAGCCTCGCTCCACCCGTTTCTCAAGCCCCACACGCCGATCTGTCTCTTGGACACAGCCTCGAGTCTAACCTACAAGACGACACAGCCCTGCGATAAACAGATGAGAGTGAGTAGACAGGTGCGATTTCAATGTCAGAAAGCCAAGATAAGAGATATTTTGACGTCACTGAACTCGTTTGTCAAGTGGGTCTGCCTTTTTCTATACTCAGTTGCTCCACTATCGCACCGTTTTGTTTTCCTCCACTGATCTACACCCAGCCTTCGTATTGACGTCATGAACAAACCTACCATTGCGGATAAAAAGCGCTCGACACAATGTATAGCGAGGAGATCATATAGAATGTACAGATAGTGATGTAACATATGTCTGAGCCACCATGAGGGTGGGGTGGAGTCATGGTGTATCATTGTACAAGATAGGCAGCTGGAGTAAACAAGAGATATCAAAGAGTCAGACAGCCAAAAGGACTGAGATACAGAGGCCAGAACTACCTTATAGTCATCCACTATTACTAAACGAAGTAACTGGTGTGGTAGCCGCACCTACCTTTTCACCCACCCACTCAATGTTTACTTGCTCATATTTGCTTATCAGATGGCGCAGTTGAGGTAAACTTGAGGTGGGACTGGTGATGAGACAGTCCCATGACAGCAACAACAGTGGGTGGGAGTAGAGCGACAACAGTTGCTGATCAGATTAGGGCGGCCAATAGCTGCAGGAATCTGGTATCACGTTCATATCTCAAGACCTCGTCAATCATTGGAGGTATTCTGTCATTTGATTGTCTTCAAAGCTTGGTATCACAGGATCGCGAATAACGGGTAAATATCGTACTGTTGAACTTATAGCTGCACGAGTGAGCTCACAGCTTCGAAACAGAGGCTACTTGAACGGGTATGAGTGCTGGAGCAGAAGAATGATCTCACTTGCATATCTCTCAGTTTACAAGCTCAACTATTCAGAGAGGTCTCAACTGTACCGTTTTTAGAGCCAAAAACCGCCTTGGAAGTGAATCAGGAGCCAGGGAAAAACATCAAAACAGCAAGACAGGCTTATTTACGAAAACACCATAGGAACACTCATGCCAATACTCTCTGCGCCACGCCAGGGTAACATCTCAAGCTGCTCTAAAACTCAATTACAGATGCACTTCAAAAATATGCATTTAGATACGCACCATTGTGGCTGGTGTGGCTGAGGCTAGAGCACTCTCATTGTCTCTACATCACTCATCTCCTTACTCAATAAGTCAGTAGTTACTATTTACAATATATACACGTTTTATAATCAAGCGGACTGCTCGGCGGGAGCAGCAATCACGGGAGCCTCGTATCGGGGCAGAGAGGACTTGCCGTCCTTCTCTCGGGCCAGAATGTCCAGCAGAATCTTGTTGGGGCCGTAAGCCTCCTCGTCCATTCGTCGGGTCTTCTCGGCAAACAGCTTCTGCTTCTCGGTGGCCTTGGCTCGGTTCTGAGAGGCGTGCTCGATTCGAGCGGCTCGCAGACACAGAGTCAGCTGCTGCTTGACGTCGTTGCAGAGACCGAAAGCTCGAGGAACAAAGTCCTCTCTGTGGCACTCGTCCAGAGCCATAATAAGGGGCTCGCAGCCTGAGTTAGTTGGGTTCAAGGATGGCAGTGAGCGAATGGCTTGATCTTGAGAATGTTCCTAGTGCTTCTTGAGAGCAGCATGGCAGACTCAGAGGTGCTAAACCACCTGGAAACCAAGTGGTTCAAACTTGTAGCAGAACGACAACTCTCCTATCCCAATTTCAGGACCCACAGAAGCACACACTTCAACATGAGCTGATGTGACACAAACAGGGTAGTGCCTTGGTGCTGACCCTTGTAGTTGCCTGGAAGGGATACAAGCCGCCGCAGCTCTTCTCTCACGTGACCCTCACACCTTCTTCTCCCTCATCTCTCTCTACTCACTCTTGAATCGCTCTTCCTGAACCTGGGGATGCATGTTGTGAGATTGGTTGTGTGGTGTGACAAGCTAAGAGTTCTTGATGCATGTATCGAGGCGTTGAGATTAAGGTTTATATGATTATATAAGCCATACTTTTTAAAGTTTTACTTTACACGTGTCGTAGGTTCGACTCCCGGGAAGTGCAATTTGACTGTCTAAAAAATGAAATATTAGATTTGGTGAAGTGCAGAAGGACTCTCAGACACATCAGCCACCCCAGCCATGATTGACCAGGAGAAACGAGCCGCTGATCTCCAGCGACGCAAGAACCAGATGCTTCTGTTCGGCGGAGCCACTCTGGCCACCTTGGCTTCTTGTCGACTGACTGCCAGAGGTATTGCCAGCAGACGATGTGAGTATTAAGGAGATGAAATGGATGGTGAAGACAAGGGGAAGTGAATGGTTTGATTGATGAGTGGTACGTCGTCAACGACTTACTTCAACCATACCACTTGCCTCGGCAGCTCTTTTGTGTCTTGTTAGCCTCTCTCAATCACACATGTTCTTGCCTCATACTAACTCAGACCTTCCCCAGATGTTCCAGGCCAACCACATGCCCCCACAGTCTGATATGGTCAAGGAGGCTGCCATGGCCGTGGTATTTGCCACCACCCTGGCCCTCTCTTCCTTCAGTATGGTTGTTTTTGGAGTGGCATGGTCTCAGGATGTGACCTCTCTCAAGCAGTTTGCCCTCAAGATGAAGGCCAAGATGGGAGCCCAGCAGATTGAAGATGAGATCCGAAACACCCCTCTGACCCCGGAGGCCGAGGCGCTTCAGGAGCAGCTTTCCGGCGCTTTCAAGAAGGATTAACGTGGAGGAAATTTGTATATAGTATTATGACATTGACACTGGTATGGATCTTTGATTGTAGACCCTGGGGTAATGTAATGATGGTTGGCTTCTACAGTCACAAGTGTTCAAAGTACTTCCTGTCACAGGCTCTATAAACACATATAATACATACATAAATATTACTTCGTCACTTCACCTCCTTAGACATCCTCCATGGTGACATCAAGAGAAGCAGCAGTGTCAGGATCCTGAATGGAAGCAGCAGTGACAGCAGCAGCAGCGACCTCGAGGTCAACAGAGTCAACGGGGGCCTCGGTGGTCGTTTCTCCAGCCTGCTTGGCTCTCTCTTCGTTAATGTCATGAACGGCCTCCAGAATATGAGGTCTCTTCTTGGGCTCAATCATCACCTCGTCCTGCTTATGGTGCAGTCTCATGGGCTTGAGCATGATTCGTTCTCTCGACTTGCCCACATACTCGCCAGTGGCTCCGTTAAAGTACATTTCCGAACCCACAAGTTCAGTCCATTGTCCCTCATACGCACTATCGCCAATCTTGACGAACGGTTTCTCTTCAGTGAGACCGGAAATCTGAACTGGTGCGTTGGAAGACACTTTACTCGAAGCTCCAGCCTTTCGAGACATGGGTGGAACATTCAGGGGAATGAACACGGACTGGGTTAGTGAAATTCGAGACTCTACGTGACAGCACATACTACCGACATGATGATCAGCTGCGGATCCATGATCGAGACAGTTATATTACTCTCACGTGGCATCTCACGTGGCGGTGTATCCATCTATATCCACGCCTCTCGGCCGTGACAGGCTCCCTATTTACTCACTACTGTGTCGGACTCCACCTCTGCAGCAGCAGCCTCGGCAGCAGCCTTTCGGGCCTTGATATCTTCCTCAGATCCAGGATCAAAAGGAACGTCTGTGTTAGTATTGAAGGGTATGATTGGACAGTTGATGGTGTTTGTCAAGTGAATCTCAACCGCTTAATTGACAAGAACAACACAGCAGCACTATCAAAGAACGTAGTCTGCTTAGCCATCCTTCTGTAGTTGTCTCGCCCTCCTTCGATGTACTCACCAAATCCCCAATGCATAACTTCTCCCTCGCTCAGGTAATCCACCTGACCATGGGACTTGAGCTTCCACTCTCCACACAGTCCTCCCTCCTTCTCCACCTCAAAGGTATCCAGAGAACACACGCCGGTTCGAATGTCCAGCGAGTTGTCGCCCACCAGAGCACGTCCAAGCGCAATTCGAGGAGCAGCATGAGACACAATGAGAATGGTCTCGATTTCAGGCTCCTCCTTGTTGAGCTTCTCAATCAGCACGTTGAGAAACCGCTTGGTTCGCTCGTGAAGCTCGGCCTCGTCTTCTCCGTCGTCTCCAGCAACCACAAGACTCTTGTAATCCTCGGCAACTCGGGGAAAGAAGCCCTTGAGCACGGTGTTACTGGCAGGCTTGGGGTGAGAAGATCTCTCTCGTTTGAACCACTCTCCGCATCCTCCCTCGGGGTAAATGGCGAGATCGAGATGGTCCGCGGTCGGGGTCGCGGTCTCGATACATCTGTAGAACGGAGAGGCGTAAATTCGCTGGATAGGAGGCTTGATGTCCTTGAGATACTCGCCCAGCTCCTTGGCCTGAACAACTCCCTTCTCAGCAAGAGCAGGGTCACTCTCGATGCCAGTGGGAGACGGGGGAATGGGCTGGTCGGTCAACCAGTTGGCTCGGAACCCGTGACGGGTGATGTAAATGGTTTTCACCATGGTGGTTGTAGTGTCGTGGAGGTGTAGATGTTGATGGTGATAGGAAACTTTGATTGAGGTGGTGTATTTGTTTGCAGACAAAGACGCGAGGTGTAAAGATGTGTAGAGAGGTGTGAGTGGGAGATGGGAGAGTTGGGAGGGATAATGAGGTGGTATTAATAGAATTGAGATGTGTCTGTGTTCAAATACTTGTTCTACGACAGATTGAAGGTGGTGTTTTGACAGCCCACGTGTGTCAACTAAAGCCAACAAACTATGGGGCACATTAGTGAGGGACTGTAGTTGAGAAAACGGTTAATTGGAATACCACCGAAAAAACCGAAGGAGATAACAATACCATTTACAATCAATCAAAGATCACTAAATACACAAACACTCCGTTGAGACTATATACATTAGGGGTAGAACTGCTTGTACTTGTAGATGTAGTATCCCAAGTTGAGCGATCCAAGAACGGCAAGACCGACGGGAACGGGCTTGATACCGGCCTTGATGATTCGGGGAATCGAGGCACCGAGAAGAAGGGTGGAAGCACCAATGGCGGTCTCAAGACCCCAGTCAGCGTTCTTCTTCAGCAGGATGGCGGCAGTCAGGTACATACCCGACACGGCAAGACCCCCATACAGAGAAGGCTTAGAGCCCTTTTTGCTAGGTTAGTATAAGTGACATTGAGTGCTTGTTGATGACACAGTGTCAAACCCATCGATATTCATAAAGATAACGCATAATTGATCACACACGTTGGTTCAGTTGCTGTAGTTCGAATCATTATACCGAGGGTGGAGGTTGAAGGGACAGAGATAGGCATCGCCGGTGGATTGAGCAAACAGTTAATCAATTGGTCGATCAATCGATTGATTGATGGATTCATCATCTGTTGACCACCTGTTAACCACTTGTTCAATCACTGGATGACACACCACCACTGTCACTTCATTATTGTACTCACACGTAACCCATGACGCCGCCGAGTCCGGTGAGACCGGCCATAGTGAAAGCAGGATGTTCCTGGGTTAGTATTGGCTTTCAAGAGCCCCTAGACGGGCTTCTTTTCGTCGAATTGTTGCGTTTTCGTGCTCACCATTTTTAAGGTGGTGTGTAAAAGGAGAGATGGTGCCTCTTCGTTCAGCTTATGGGTGGTTGTCCAGTTGGAGTTTAACCTTGAACTAAGCGGTTGAAAGAAACGAAGGTGATAGGAGGACCTGAGAAGGGGTGTTTAGCAGTGTGATTATGTAACGAACGAATGAGGTGAACATAAAAACACTACAGAACACCAGAAAAGACCTCTTCAACCCCTCATTTGATCAATTGCACCCACTACAACCACCTCCTTCTTCAAACATCAAGGGCAAGATTATGCACCTGTGGTGGCGTTGCTGACCAATTGTGGCGCATAAAGGAGGCCATTGGAGAGTGAATGAGAATATTTGAGGAGTGGCTTTTGAATTGTTGTCTGAGAGCTCATAGTGACATCTTGATGTCAGGTTAGGAGTTGGTTGCTGAAGGCTGACTGTAGTAGCATAATGGTTGTTCTGCTGCTTTATCTCTCGGTGTCCACACATGTCGTGACAGATTACATAAGCTGAATACGAGTGTTGCATGTACACATGCTGAATTGCCTCGTTTTATGCCCATTTATGCCCATTTCTGTCCATTTACTGCTAAATTTCGATTATTTCCCTATAACCCTAGCATAATTCCCACACAACTCTCTCTTCTAACCAGCCAACAACTTAGTTGGTATTCCCTCAGGCTGGCTGTACAAGCCCTATGGCCCAATTCAACCGCATCAGTCAGCCCTTTCCAGCTTTGTCGATCGTTGCTTGATCTTCAGATCGACATGTTAACGTGATTACGGGAATTGTTCCATGCTTGGACAAGCACGAGTGCTTGTGGGTCTGCCGACGATGTTGATGTATTATTAGACAAATAGGTTGAACGTCTCCAGACGAAATAGGCACATCCCTTAAAAGTTGGGACTGCTATGCACTCTCGCCCTGAGCGTCTATACTCTGTTCGGGGTATGCTTTCAGCAAGAGTCATGGAGAAGAAGAGACGAAGACGAAAGTCGCTCATTCTATGACTGAGGGGTGAGCGCTTCACATAGTCGCTTCATGAACAGTTCCAAGGAAGCGTATTGCAGTGCAGCTGAACTTCTTTTATACTAGTACGCACCCGGTTTGTTCTCGTTCAGTATCTGATCACAACATACACCGCCCTTGAACCATCTTGTGAATACACTCTTTCCGCCGTGCGACTCGACGGTTCCGTCTGCAAGCGATATTACGTCCAATCCGGCCCCCCCTCACACTACTGTAGCCAAGACCACCCCTGCCCTGAGCCTCTCTCTGACTTGTTGCAGCCTGCCATGTGACATTGCTCCATGGAGAGAGATAAACAAGATAACAGGACGGTCTCGTGGGACTCTCCCATGGCCACAGCAAAGTTCGGGAGTTGCTATTTTGAATCAAAGTGAGATGGGACGTACGTTTAACTCGGTGTAGATTTGCTCGCCTGCATTTTTTGCACCCGCTATATATTTCCTGTCATTCTGTCTTTCCCGACCAGTCACTTTTCCAAGCACCGTTTTCATTTGACGTACTCCTACAGATAAGCGAGTCTTGGCGAACTTTATACACCAACGACAAGATCACGCATTTTACAACAAACCTTTTACAACACGCACTTCAAGTGACGTTCTCACAAGCACACACGCACACACTCTTACACACACACACACACACCACACAACATGTCGTCTGACGAAGTCTACCGATCTACCGGTCGAGGAGGCGCTGGAAACATTGCGCCCGTGAAATCGTTCGAACAGCCCTCCATCGTCGAGCTCAACCCCGGTGAAGGCACCCCCTACATCAGCCAGGAGGTCTACACCACCGGCCGAGGAGGCGCCGGAAACATGCAGCGAAACGACAACCCCGAGCTGACGCGAAAACTGCAGGACGTGGAGCGTCACGACGAGGAGCAGGCCCAGTTTGGCGACAACGATCTGTCCACGGTCATGTCTTTTGGCCGAGGCGGCTACGGCAACATTGAGGCTGCTCGAAAGGCCGAGAACAAGAAGAAGTCGCTGTTCCAGCGAGCCAAGGACGCCTTCACCAACCACTCTTGACTCCCTGACGTGGAAGAAGAAAGTGCTGGAGGTGAACAGGGTCAGACTGAAACTCAGCAAACTGAGCGAGCTGAACCCGCCGAATCATGGCTCACCTCGTGGTACAACCATGTCAAGAGTTATTTCTGGTCCTAGGACGGCCGTTATTTATATGCAGACAGCTCCCTCTAACAGCTGCTGTATTTGTTGTTGTATTTAGCTAAAATCATTAATGTGTATGAGAGGGGCAGGAAGAGAGGCTGCTCAAGGTAAACAATATTAGTGCACACTACTGTCGCTAAAAATGTTAGCGTCAAGTGGAGAGACTTGGAGAAGTGAGTGGGACGAAACAGGAGTTGTTTATTTTTTTTCCCGTTGACATCAAAACGCGAACTTCGTGTTGAGAGCTTCCGTTACATCTTCAAGACCCCTAACTAATATTAAGGCACCAATCAAAACAGAGTACCTGCCAAGGTCCAAAGAGGAGATGTGGCTGAAAAGAAGGTATTGGAGGTGTTCTAGAACGCCCAAAACGAGCTCGACTGGATCTTTTGCTAGCAGCCTCTTTATATCTCGAGAATCACTAGTTTCTCTAAGGTACCCTCTAGTTGACTGAAACACCTTATTCCCAACTAAATTACTTGACACCCTGACATCTCAGACAAGGCAAAACAATGAATCACTAGAGTGCATAGTAGACATAATAACAGAAGAAGAGCCATTACTAAATATTTTGATGCCCTCGAGCTGTTCAGAAGTGCCCCTTCACCTCCATAAACACCCCAAATCTAGCTTCACACCCTCATCTCTTCGAGCACTCCTCTTCATGCAGCTTTTAACTTCTGCAGGTCAAAATATCATTATCAGAAAATATCAGCCGAATTCTTTCAAACATCACAACTAATTCCACACCACCTTAATCACAATGTCCTTTGGCGGATCAGGATTTGGAGCACCCGCCAACAACGCCTTTGGCAGCAACACATTTGGATCCAAGCCCGTAACGCCTGGAGCGTTCGGCAAACCGGCGGCTTTTGGAGCCTCAAGTTCGTTTGGATCCAGCAACACCAATGCTGGAGGATCAGGAAGCTTTGGAGCTCCAGCCAGTACCAGCGCTTTTGGCGCAAAGAGCGGTTTTGGCAGCAGTGGAGACAGTCCCTTCAAGTCTGCCAGCAACCCCTTCTCAGGATCCAGTCCGTTTGGTAACAACAATAACGGTAACAACAACAACAATAACAACAGTGGAGGAACAGGTTTTGGCAACAATGCCAGCGGTGGGTTTGGAAGTAATACCAGCGGTGGTTTTGGAAGCAACTCGAGTGGAGCGTTTGGAGCCAACAATAATGCAAACAGCGCTTTTGGCAGTAACAACAACACTACCAGTGCTTTTGGAAGCAAACCGGCTACTACAAGTGCGTTTGGAGCCCCTAGTAGCTTTGGATCAAACAATAACGCTTCTGGAGCTTTTGGCAGTAGTAATGCTGGGTCTGGAGGTTTTGGCAGTAACAACAATGCTAGCAGTGCCTTTGGCAGTAACACCAATACCAACAGTGCTTTTGGCAGCAATACCAACACCAACAGTGCCTTTGGCAACAACAATAATACCACCAGCGCCTTTGGCAGCAACAATAATACTACCAGTGCTTTTGGAACATCCTCTTCTGGTGCTTCTAACCCCTTTTCAGGTGCTGCTTCGAGCAACTCGCCGTTCAACCAGAACAAGTCGGCTTTCGGACAATCTGGTACGTCAGCTTTCGGCAGTTCAGGAAGTACAGGGAGCTCGCCTTTTGGCAACACTGCCAACTCTGGAACAACCAACTCTGCATTTGGCAACACAGCCAACTCGGGTACTTCAGCGTTCGGAAACACAGCCAACTCGGGCACTTCAGCATTTGGCAACACGGCCAAGTCTGGTACCTCTGCATTTGGCAGCTCTGGTTTCGGATCGGGAGGCATGTCTTCTCTAGGGGACGCTCTCACAGTGGCCAAGAAAGAGCCCACCAGTGCATTTGGAGCTTCGGCCTTTGGAGCTCAACCCGCAAGCGGTACTGGAGCTTTCGGTGCCCCTGCTGGCGGTACGGGAGCGTTTGGGGCTTCTTCTGGAGGCACTTCAAGTAGTGCATTTGGCGCTTCTGGAGGCTCTAGTGCATTTGGAGCATCTCCCTTTGGTCAACCTCAGAAGACCGCTGCTGATCTGGCGTCTGTGGAGGTCGAGGATGTGCCTCCCAACTTTGTGGAGGTGTTTAAGATGGATTACTTCACGCCTGGAAAGATTCCCGACGTTGCACCTCCTCCCCAACTGTGTCAGTAAGGTGTTACAAGAGGGACTGTAAATTATAGAGCCATAGAAGGTGGTCTGGACATAGATGTATATTAACGAATGATGATGATTAGAACGATGATGAGGATCTCCTGGATGCCGCAGGCAGACAGTATCCGAAAGTACCCGTAGTTTATGGCATAAAGTACCCGTAGTTTATGGCATAAAGTACCCGTAGTTTATG